>CM067078.1:334888-909888 GCA_033980235.1 Diadema setosum | reverse complement strand
CATTCTTTTTTTTTTTAAATAACTATTGTTCACATTTTGTGTATTTCAAAATACTTAACATCGATTATATGGATTAAAATTTTTACAGTGGTTGTTTCTATCTATTATTTCTATCTATTAGAACCATTTTGAAGTACTAATGCATGGTTTTTGTTTCATCTGCAAATGGTAAATTATGCCTTTAACTCAATGTACCGTGAATTCACATGCTTGTGAAGTGAAGCAAAGCCGAGCTGGAATGGTGATCGACTTGAATCAATCCAACGACTGAAATGAACAAGGAAATTACTAAGTATCCAGAAAACATTAACAACCAAAAGACGTAATTATGGTCATTACTGTGTATAATTTGTGTTTTTCTGGTATAAATAACATGTTAGACGTCCGTGCCTTTGATTCGAATAGACCTTATTATCATTTACAGTAAAATCTGGGACATAGACAGGGTCGTATATCCTTGGCAACCCGAAGGTTACCGGACACTTAAACATGACATTATTGGACATAATCAGCATACATTCTAATGGATGAATAATGATGAGGATGATAATGATGATGATGATGATGATGATGACAATGATAATGATATAATTTTTATAATAGTGGTAATAATAATAATAACAACAACAACAACAATAATGATAATAATAATAATAATAATAATAATAATAATAATAATAATAATAATAATAATAACAATAATAATAATAACAACAACAACAACAACAACAACAACAACAACAATAATGATAATAATAATAATGACGTGACCGGAGGGAAAACGGTTGTTGACTAGGTGGTCAGGAAGGAACGTGCACACGAGGTCGCTGAATTTTGCATTCATTGATTGTGAAACTCGTGTATTTGCTCGCAAACTGACTGTCCTGGAAAAGGATAATCGGGTCTGAATCCAGAGACTAAATCAGCACGTGCCGAAGTTTGTGTATTCTCCACTAAGCGGCTTCTGCGAGGGCGCTCATTAAACCTTAATTATCTCGAGCGCCCCCAGTATCATCACTTCGTATTTACTCATCAATTATCTCTCTTGTGGCTCTCGACTCGGTGCTCATCGAGGCAGGAGAGAACGTCAAGAATCAGACCAGAGACGGCTCACAAATCAGCGCCTACGTTTCATCGAGAAGCTATAATATTGAGGCATGACTCCTGATGTAGCAATGGACCTCTCACGCACTCGTTTAATGTAATACTTATGATAGAGGGATTTATTTTGTTTTACATACACTTTGTAAAGTATAGCCCTGAGAAGAAAAGTCGAAGAAATTCTAGTCACACTTGTATTAAAACAAAATTCAAATTGGAGATTTATGTTATTTTTCTTCCTATTTTTTTTTTTAACTACAGGGCGCCTGAAATACCGATTCATACATCTTATTCATGGCGAATAGGAATTCTTAAAAGGGGTGGCTAGTAACTGATCAGTGGGAATCAATGGGAATGCTGGGGATGATTGTTCCAATCTTTGTGGGATTCATTTAAGAGTACATTATATATCTATTGTTGTGTGAAAATTATTTGCTTCAGAATGGTCTCATATTCAAGTAATGTGCAGTTTAATGTTTCCGTCACTGTACAGGCATGCTAACCTGGAAACGTTTTATGCTTTTACAAGTTAATCTCAAGGTTATGAAGAATAGGAATGCAAATAACAAGTAGACAAGATAAAACCGATAATAAACGGAGGCCCAAGATATCGATGGTACGACGAGCCACGATGAACAAACGGTCGAACAAATATATATAATATAATATATATATTTAATAAAAAGGAGGCTCACTTTCCATTTTATTCTCTTCGAATATAACAGACGCTGAGAAGAGAAACACCCATTATCTGCCACTCCTTGTCATTTCTTTGAAACTGAGACTGGCTTTCCGTTTCCATGGAAACGAAAGTTACTCGATTCCCGATTTGGTGCTGGTCTTGGAAACGATCATAAAAAAAAAATGCGCAAGATCGATCATCGCCCCGCGATTACAATCTAAGGCCAGAATACTTGAAAGCCCAAAGTTTACCCCACGCGGCTCCCTAGATAAACTCCCGCGGCACGAGTGTGTTTGTGTGTGTGTATGTGTGTCTTTGCAGACGTGCATGGACAGAGTGGAACTCCTTGGTACTGTATTATTCATGTGTGTATGCGTGTGTGTATGTGGCTTTGGTTGCAAGGTGACACCGTGTGCGGGTGGAAGGTAGAGGAACTCCGTTCATTTGGTCCACTCATCCGAAACTTCATCCACAGACGTCGCCCACTTGGTTTCCACCGCTGCGCACGGTGTCGTTTCACCACCACCAGCCCCAAACTTCCACAAACCACTACTGATAAAACTTTAGGAACTGGTAGCGCGCGGGCGACGAAGTCAGGAATAATGATGTTTACGGCTCTTACCGATGGATATTGTGTTTGTGGAACCATAGCTTGGATTTGTTAGCAGTACTTGACCATCTGAGAGAAAGGGATATAATTATCTGTTCTTGTTTTGATGGTATTTAGCGACAATGAGTGTTCTAGTTAGCCGCTGACTGTGAGAGGAATTTGCGAGAGGTTCGTGGGTTCCTCCAAGAGACGATCAGAGGAGTGGACGTGCTTGTTATCATGCTGATGTTCGGTATTCTACCAGCTGCCTGTGATGACCGGAATTTCTTGGCATGCAGAAATTATTAATATCAGCAAACAGTACAACTTTCCTTTTCTTTACATCCATCTTGCCCATGTCGTAGGATTCCCGTAAGAACTGGACGCCGCGTAGCTCGGCCAACATGTCTGACACGGTGTCCATGAATTCGAGCATCACGAGCGGCAGCCAAGGCCAAGCACCGGTCCACAGCCGGCTGCTCAGCCTCAGCCTCCGGGGAGAATGGGCAAGCATCGAGACCATGCTTCGCTCTATGGAGAAGGGCGATCCAGAAATAAACGCCGCTGACGAGGTAAGATAACCGGGCTCAAATGGGAGAGAGTTGTGTCTCGTGAATGATATTCTTCACCCCCTGGAAAATGCTATGATGTGGACACATTTTGATTGCTGATATTTAATTAGTGTAGAATACTTTAGGAAATGTACCATAGATTTGACATAGTGGTCATGTTTTGAGGATTTCCACCTACCTGATGAAAAAACAACAACAAACAAACAAACTTGGATTTGGTCATCCTTTAGGATTGTTGATAGTAGGGCCTAACCTAAGTGATAATGATGGGGATGATGATGATGATGATGATGATTTTTATGATTACTGAACAGCACTATAATGAGATAATCTGTGTTATTTTTATTATTATTATTATTATTATTATTATTATTATTATTATTATTATTGTTATTATTATCATTGCTATTATTATTATTATTATTATTATTATTATTATTATTATTATTATTATTATTGTTAGCACTCCTAATATTGAATGATTATTTTCATTATTATTAAATATGTTATATCATTAATACATCTGCATCATCATCATTATGGTTCTAAATTGTTTTCAATATAATGCTCTGAAATACTTTCATATCTAATCCCATGACACATTTTTTTAATGCAGCTCTTGTGTAGCCATTGACCACTGATTTCTGTGAGTCCTTTCTTGTATCAACATTTCTCATACATTGTAGACAAGCAGGCTAGATATTGCATTATGAAGCTTCACTAATTAATATGTTTATCAATATACTTGTATACATGTGTGTATAAATACAATATATCTGGATATATACCAGAAGAGAGAAGGAAAGAGAGAGACAGAGAGAGAGAGAGAGGGAGGGAGAGAATACATGTGTTTGTGTGTGTGTGTGTGTGTGCATTGTTTGCATATTCATATCAAATTCAAGATTGATATTTTGTTCTCTTTCACTTTCCAAAATTTACCATATAGAGTAGGCCTATGACTTTCTGAGAATTGTATGACATTGTATTTAGCGTAATATCATATTTCATTGCCAGGGAACTTATGAAAGTTTGTCAAAAGTGGATATGCAACATAAAGATGAATTGAGATGAACAAAAGATGAATTGCATGATATGGGATGGTTGATATTACTTTCACTTGGACACACAAAATAGATATCTGTAAATTGTGGCAAAATTTGTTGAATTTTTTATGAATGCATACTTTGTCTCATCTGACAATCAAGCCAGACTATAAGATTCCTCCATAATATCTGAGCTGATTGATGGTGCTCATCCACAAATTTGACACCACTTTACTGCTACATTGTACATGTTGAGATAAAGGATCCAAATTTAAATCTTACTTTTAACAATAATGAAACTATTCCTTTTATCTTTTTTTAGAGTGATTCATGACATTCAATATGTTACTGAGACTTTTTAATAATTCCCACTTTGCCTCAATGAAGGCTAATCTGATAGGTCTTTAATAATGCATCCCACTAGATGCCTTCTTATGGTGCTGATAGATTGCAATGGAATAAAAACTGTGATTTATTTACCCCCCACCTAGAGTAATGTTACCCACAGTTCTCACCTTTGCCCAAGGAAGTCAACTTGAATTGACAAGGTTAGAAAAATCCATAAAGATTTAGGGAAAAAAAGAAAAATGCAATATGTGCTGCCGTTTGTGTGAATATTACATGGGTGTTATCTGACAGTTGTATGTAATAATCTGGGTTTTGATATTATGTATTTTACCTTACATCTTGTATTCTTAGCTATTGTTTTCATAAATGTTTAAATGACATTAACGTTAAAAAAACTTACATAATGCATTCATCAGGTTATTGATTAAAATTGATAAACTCAAGGAATTGTTTGCTTATTACAAGCTGTAGCCGTCCTCACTCCTCACCCCCCCCCCCCACATTCCTGCTCTCATATAAACTGTACATATAATAGTATTTTGCAGTGAGGATTGTAATAGTTACTTTGTGTACATCATTGATGTAGACCTGATTTTTTGAAGGTTCACTTGATTAAGGGGTAATTGCCCTAGACCTGTGTAAAGCATGTGAAGATATTGAAAATATATTTAGGAAAAGTATTTAATCAAGTCAGGATCTTCCCTTTTTGATGCTATTGAAGCCACTTACTGGATTTCATTCATGCTCTTAAACAGGTTGACTGAATGTGATAACAGTAGGATCAATGATAGTCATTAGTAGATGTACTTGACTTTTTACTTTGCCCACTTGCTTAGCTGTAACTTGCCATGCTTTTCATCTGGTATTAGCTTTAAATTCCTCCAAACTTGACCTAATTGTAAGTCGACCAGTCCACTCAGGCATGGATGGCTCAGTCCAGTCATGTGTATGAAGCCCACTGGTCAAACAGGTGGACAATGTTGCCACAATAGAGATTAAGGGATTAGGTGATCTCTGTTCATTGGCAGTAGGTTTCCAGACATCTGTGTTCATCGGGCAAGGAAAGTGCACAGTAAGGGAGGGGTAAAATTGCATCTGAATACAACAAGATCAATATAAAGAGAATTCCTAACGACTGCAAGCTGAGGAATACAAAATAGCGCTCAGAAGATAGGCCTACATCAGTGGCAGTGTGGTTACATGTAGCATGGGGAAAAAATGTGCATTCTGCATGAAAGTATTCTTGAAATCATGATTTATAAAAGGCACATGAGTGACACGCTAAAAGGCATAGTACATTGGAGATGCTTTCTGCCGCTTTCTTGGCCTTAAAGGAGAGTCAACCCTGAAGTTTGTGTAAATAGAAGCAGAAAAATTAGAGGAAAAGGAAAAAGAAGTTTTGATAAAATTCTAATGGAAACTGAAAAAGTTAGTTCTTTTTTGAATTTGTGATTAAAAAAAATGTTCATTCTGTGATGTCCCTTCTAAACTCATCTCCCATCTATTTTGGTCTGTACTATTAAATAGGCCTTTTTGACTTTTCTATGAAATCTAGTCAAACATGCACTCTTGATACAATCATTGTAAACACTTTTCTATACAACCCCTGAATGCTTTCATACAAGGCTGGACACTAACTTTTTCTGTTAGTGGCCTGATGATGAAATTCAGTGGCCTGATTAGGCCAGCGAAACATATCTTTTCTTAAAGGTCCTGTTTACCTTTGGGAACAGTGACTTGAAAATTTTTTTCAAGATGTGACATTTAATGCATAATCTGTGTACATGTCTGTCGTACCACAAAACATCCTATCATGTAAAATTTTTGCGATAAAGTGTAAAATATAAGGAGATACATTGTGTATGTATTTTTCTCAATAAACCATAACTGTAGACGGTTTAGTCTGGAAACATTTTAATTATAACTATTTCTTCACATTTTGTGTATTCAACTGTACTTAACAACGATTTTACGGATTCAAATTTGTACAGTGGTTGTTTCTATTCCCAACTCACATTTTATAAAGGTCCTATTTTAAAGCACTAATGCTGGGTTTTTGTTTATCTGCAAATGGTAAATTATGCTCCTAAGAAGTAGTGTCCTGATGCTCACTTTGGGTGGCTGTGGGACACTGGGCCACCACTAACAATGTTGAGCTTCGATATTTGTATACATTTTTGTCATCAATAATGAGAGAGATTTTATGGAATTATTTTTTCTTTTTTAAGCACAGGGCAAATGGAAGGTGAGCTTGCATCCTTCATCATGGAGTTGTCAATTTGCGCTTGATAGATCATCACTTAAAGAAAAAATCAAAACTTTTGTAGTTTTGATCAGAATAGAAGAAACATTCCATTGGCTCTCAAGAATATTTCTCTTCTTGGAAAAAAAAGCACACTGTGATTTGATTTTGATCCCCAGTGGATTGTTATCCTGAAATTTGACCATAACAATGCCAAAATTACTGTTATGTGTAATATTTGAGCAAAGATTCCTGTAGGCCAAAGGTTCTCCATGCAATACCCAATGGGTCAAGGTTGGTAATTTCCCGCAGGAGCATTTTTAGACAGGGCATTTTTGGACTGACACAGCAGCAATATAATGAGGTTTGTGATGCAAAATAATATTAGGGAAGAAGGCAATGTGGAAGGCCTACTCTTTGGATACCTCATCACTGTGTACAAGTATACTTACACTGTACATTCTACTCAGTTTACAAATATGTAACTGTAATACAGTAATTCTCTTTTTTTTCTGTCACAAAGTATTGTAACTGAACCTGTAGTAAATGCTAATCAACCCTTTGAAGACTATCATGCTCATAGGTCTCAATGGAAAATATATGAAGTAGCAAAATAAGCTCATTATCAGCGGGTTAATTATATTGCACGAGAAGTTACACCTTCAGATTTAAAGGAAACACCATGATTAAATCAGATTTCAAAAAGAAGAGTAAAACCAAACAGACAGAATGGTACACCTTTTATTTAATGTTTACTTTTAAAAAAAGAAGAAAGTTATGGAATTTTTGAACTTCATATGTGTTTTATTTTGTGTGTGTGTGATATTGGTTATGAATCAGATGAGTAATGATATCATTCGTCAAATCTCTTTTGACCCCCACACAAATTTGAAGTGGGTTTCTTTTTTATTTTCAGATGAAATAAAAAAGACACATCCCTTTACATAGAATCTTTAACCATTCTGCATTTTTTATTTCATTTAGTAATTACAATTAAAATGATTTAAATAGTGGGGCATTTCACTGTAGTGATCCTTCGGACCACTTGTCATAATGTCTCCCATGGACATGATTGCCTGACAAAGTTTTTGTCATGCTTGCATTTATTTCTTGTTGCAGGTAAAAATGTGAGCAAAACAGGGGGGCATTGCATGAAGCGATTTGGTCGGATATTTTTCTGACAAACTGTTACAAGCTACTGAAATCCTTGCATCTGATTGGCTGAGAGCAAATTTGTCTGACAACTTTGTCGGACAAAATGCTTCATGAAATGCCCCCCATAGCTCAAACAAGTTTCTGTAGTGGTAATGCACTTTTCATCTTGAAAAGTATTTTTATTTTTTGATAGGCATGCTTCTAAATTGGCCTGTTTTCCTATCTCTACCAAGATTATTTTGTTGAAAGGTTAGGAAATTTTTAGCTGGATATTGTTGTACAAAATATTAAAGTTAAGAAGGTATTTACACAACTCTGTGATTTTGTCTGCAGACTTTAATACTGAGATCTTAAAGTTAGAATTCTTTTTAAGTTCTATTTTTTAACATGATGTTTGTTTTATTTGTTTTTCTGACTTTTCTGTTATCTTTAGAATAGTTGCACAGTGAAGAAGAAGTGTAGTAATGATAAGATATTTCTCTACAAAACTTTTAAAATTTGTTGTAATTCTATCGCACAAACAGTGCATTGGCACGCTCTGCAGTGGTCTCAAATGGGAAATTTGTTTGTGATGCAGATTTGAGCCGAACAAATTGATTTGTTCAGCGCTGTTCCAGACGCCGGGTGTCGGCACAGTGATGGAAAATGTTATCAGTCTGGACATGAAGTGTGAATACAGCAGCTGCGGAGCCCGTCACTGGCGTTCACTGAATAATTCAGTCTGACAAATACACATCAGAACTCTAGCGCAGAGTGGAGCGCAGGTGCTACTGAAAAAAATGCAGGAAACTTTTCACCCTTCAGTAGGGGAACTACGTGCACTGTCAACAGCATGTTGCATCCCACCCAGGATTTATTAATGGTGGTATCATTAACATCAGAACATATTAGTAATGGGTACACTGCTACGTAACATACACATAAAAACTAATATGATAATGTTTAATGTCAATAGTGTTAACTATTAACAATAAAAAATAATATAACAATTAACTATAACAGTAACATTTTTGTCAGTGTCAAAAAAGAGGGCTGGGTGTAAATATTGATAATGTTGCAAAGAGTTTGTGTTATTATGAGATTGGATTTTAATTTTTGTTATATTATGTAGGTAATTTTGCATAGCTGCCTCGTATTCTTTACGTTCTGTCAGGGGCAAAAGGTCATAGCACATAATGATTTACAGTCTACACAGACATAAATAAATGACTTTGTTACACAATCAAAATTTAACATGAGGAATTTGATATTCGTTGAGGCTGCTGAGATGTACGGACTATTAATGTACATAGCTGTGAGTTTAGATGAACAGTCAATCTTGCTGCATTTTGTATTGCTCTGCTACAGGGAATAAGGCAGTTTTTATAAATTGTTTTACAAATTGATGGGAGGGTTGTAAATAAAAGGGGCTGCCCTTGAAATGGTTAATGAACTTTGCTCTCCTATAGAGTTGAAATAAGAGTGTTATGTAGACAGGGATGAGGTTATAAATTCATACTCTGAGGTTTGTTTGCAGTTGCCAGGGACATGAACATTGTTGCCTCCACGTGGTTGCTAAACTGAGGATTTTTTTATCTCTTTTTGTTTAATATACACCAGACTGTCAATGCAGTGTGTAGTGAGGATAGTAGTCGTGTTCAGGCTGTGTGATGGTGTGTAGCCAAGCACTTCTCAGCTTTCAGAGAATCCAGTGCAGCATGAGAGCTACCAATATCAACTCTAATTCCTTGTTAATAAACAAAGAAGTAAGGCAGAAAATAAAGGGAAAATATTTGAGATCTTTTTCCATTGTCTCTTTCCTTCCCTTTCTCTCTCTTTCTTTTTTTTTTTCTTCTCTCTTTCTGGGTCTCGTTCTCTCAATCCCTTACATGAAGGAGACTGGAGTAAGATAAAAAAGACACGCTAATGAGACCAATGATAATGTATACTGTGTATTTCACGCTTGTAAGTCCATTCTCACAATCAGAATCATATCAAAATGGGACAGTATGAACTGTGAGAAACTCCTAAAAGAAGAACCTAGTTTTTTGTTTGTTGTTGTTGTTGTTTTGTTTTGTTTTGTTTTGTTTTGTTTTTTTTTTTTTTTTTGGGGGGGGGTATTTTCTCGTCATGGTTTGGATTTTGTCAGGGAGGTGAGACAGAGAAAAAATAACCTCCCTGGATTTTCCTAACACTATATGCTATAATTCATATGAATGCAGTGAAGTAAACTGGGGAAAAAAAAATCACTTTTGCTGAACCTTCAAATCTTGTTGAACAAAAAAAAAGGCATGACAATTTGATGATCATTATGTAACTTATGTTTCTTCGGAAGTAAGTATATTACCTTTGGATGGAAAAAAAGTTTGCACAATGTTTGAGAATGTGTTACAGTGTAGGCTCTATGTGTTACAGTGTAGGCCCTATGTGTTTCAGGAATTATTTTCACAATGACTCTTTTACATACAACATTTTGTACATTTATGATTTCAACAAAAATCTTGTCATAGAATGGTTTTGTTGTATCTCTTTATGAATAGTTTTAGTGGAAAGAGGTGAATGTTATTTCTCCATTAGATCCTGTTGATTTCAATGATGTAGCAAGCTGCATAACACTGCGTGGTGTCCCATCTGTCTCAGCTATCATCATTGTTATGCAAAGTTGGGTTTTGTGCTTGAAGTCATCGTACTTGCCTCCTCTTTGTCCAAATTTATTGATTCTTGGAAGATTTGCAGCCACCTTAACTCCATCCATTCATTGTTTGTCTCCCAGTGACGTTATTATTGCTAGCAGGTTGTACTAATACGTCAGTTCACTCCATATTGTAGCTTGATTGATACAGGTATAATATACACTGTATTCTGATTTTTTACTTAGGGGAAAAAAACAAACAAAACAAAACAACCCAGAACTTATCAGAAAGCAATGATGAAATAAAGTAGTCCAGCTGCAAAGTGAATCTATTGGAATGTAGAGTGTATGAAGATGATTTTGATAGAAGGATTGTTATAATTTTGTGATCAAATATGTCTATCATGATCTAACCAGTGTATTACCTTACAGCATGCTTACTGTTTATTCATGCCTGTAGAGTATGAGTTGCTTTTTGCAGTATAGGCCTGGTTGCACAGTAGATGCTACATGTACTCTATTCTTCAAGATCAATAAAAGCAGGCAGAATAGAGTTAATGAAGGCCGGGGAGGTGACATGGATAGTGACGCTATCTAGATTCAAAGAAGAAGAAAGAAATGAAACAGAAATTCTAGTTATTGATCAGTGAGGCATTTGAAAAGGCTTTGTGAAAAAGAACAGATGATTTATTAATTATTAATTTGACAGCCAGAATACACATTGTAATGTAAGCTAATTGAAACTCTTTGTGGTGAATTGTAAATTTGCTAATATGTTTCCAAGCATTAAAGAAACTATTAAAATGATCATGATATGTGGTGTTCGTGGATTATAAGTCCTGTATTTTTATCAATGTTAGAAAGTTGTTTCTGGTGTGAACTACGAACTCTCTTACAATGGAAAGCCCTTCTACGGTGTAAATTGGCAAAGAGGTCATTTGTAAATATGTATAGAAACACTTTTTGTGCTAATTCAGTAGTTTTTGGAAAGTCTTTAAAGCAAACTTGATCCATGTTTCTCTCAATGAGTGCAAATAAGTTCTTTCATGAGTAAATGTGAAACCCCACCAAAGTTTCTGGGCTTTTTGAATATTATTAATCTACATCCATTTGTTAAATTTCAGGAGACCGGTGTGTCGCCACTGATGCTGTCTGTGAGGGATAACAAGCTGGTTGTAGCGGAGAGACTTCTGGAGCTTGGTGCTAACATCAATGAGAGAGCCAAGGTAAGCTTAACCCTTTGGTGCTTTTAGTGCTAATTGACACAGAAAACCACATAGCATGAAATGTGTGGAAAAATGAAACATAAAAACTTGTCAAAATCAATGATTTCACCAATAACAGCTATGGAACAAAATATTTCAATGAGAGAGGTTTCACTATATGTTATTTTGTGAGTCGATGAGTGGCTGATTTGCAGAATTAATCTTGATGAAGAGAAGAGATAAATCTCCATGACAACAAGTGGCTACCACGGGAGGGCATCAGCTGTGTTTGTAGTAAACAAAAATGATACGACATGAATCTCATAAAGTCTCGTACGTCAGGATGAGGACTTTTACCTACAGAAGACTGGCCTTCTTACCAAGGAGAACTACTGCTTGGTTGCATCTGCGCCTGGTTGAAAATTTAATGAAGATCCCGAGATCAATAAATCAGCAAATCTCGCCAATGAGTTGACTCCTGCCAGCAGGGTGTCGTCGTGGTAACCTAATTATCACCACCAGAGGGCTTTGTTGCGTAAACACAGTAATTGCTTGAATTTAGTGGAAGGCATATACCTTGGGTAAGGGAAGATTAATTATTAGTTTTCTTTGACCTATACTCGATAGAGGTGACCTGAGAAATAGATCTTGCATGCAAAATTGTTGGCCCTATAAAATGATTATGTTATCTATTTTCAGTTTCCACTTAGAGGGGAAAAGTATCTCAATAAAGACAATAACAAAAGAGCAAATTTAGACAATAGAAAAGTAGACCAGTCCTGATAATTCTTCAAACAAGTTACTGAATACAGATACCTAGTTTGATGAATTGATATTATAAATGTGATATTGTTTAAAGAAGACAATGCCTGACTCGTGATGATGAATAGTACTTGAGTGAATTACAAAGAGAATGATTTCATTTCCATGATACAGTCTGACCTTAATTATCCAGCCATTATTTTTCTAGATCTCTCTATTATCCAGACATGAATTGGCACATGATTGTCTTTGTGTTATCAGTATGAAATACTACACTGTGTAAGACAGTAAGAAACACAGACCAAGAGGGCTTGTGCCGAAAGGGTGGGTTGGGTGGTGGCGCGTCGCGTTAATGGGAACACCACCCTTTGTCCAAAGGCCCCCCGGTTTTGCCGAAAGGGTGCGTTGGGAGCGTTGGGTCGCGTCGCGTTGACTGGAACCCCACCCTTCGTCCAAAGCCCCCCGGTTTTGCCGAAAGGGTGCGTTGGTACTTTTTCTCATGTAATATTAAAAGACGAGTTTTGAATTCATATTTAACCTTCAAACAACCATTTCAAAGAGGCTATAGTCCGGATCGGTTTCTAAGCGCACAGGGAAGAGACGAAAGTTGGTCTAATTCCATTTTGTATTAAGCGCATTACAAATGTAATGTATATTATTATTATTATTATTATTATTATTGTTATTATTATTATTATCGGTTTACACTCTATTACCACTTGGTCTACAGCCACTTGCGAAAATTAAGACTCGCTAAATATATGGCATATACAGTACTTATATTCCATTGCAATTGCACGTTATTTGAAGTGTATTACATGCAAGTATCATGTAAATCATCATTTATAATGAATAATTAATTAACAATGCCGTGTGTGTATATCCTCAATGCAACTCACTTACTGTAAAATGAGGAATGTTCATGTGCATTCTAATTTCGAGAATTTCATGAGAACCAATATTTGTGTTGTCTGTGCATTGAATATTAGAGGCAATTGCGAAAATTTCTTGCCGCGAAAATATTGTGTTTTACAGGAAGAGTGCACGGATCTCACATTATATCCAGCCATATCGCTTGTCTGGATGGTTGCCAGTTTTGACATAGCCAGGTAGCTGAGGATGGACTGTATATTTTCCTGCTTGCGATGTGGTATAAATGATTCATTGCCGTAATGTACATTGTATGGTTCAAGTCTTCTTTTCATGTACACTAATCATTCCTTGGTAATGGTTGTCCATTGAGATAACTCCCCCCTCCCCCCCCCCCCAAAAAAAAAGAAAGCAGTAGGCCTAAAAATGTAAGGACCATTACCCACAACATGATGTACGTAGAACAAGGAAGGAAACCAAACGGGACATAAATGACAATATCATGCACACTATCGTGCGGTATTTTTTGCAAAGTTTTTATGATATCTTTGCTATAAATATCTTTTCAATGCAATGATAAATCATGTTTCCTCACACAAGCTATTTTCAGTGCGTGTTTCACTCTGGTAAGTGCAGGGTCATAGATGATTCTCACTCTCACTCTCCCTATCTGTCAGTCTCTGAATTTTTGTCTTTTCTCCTCTTTCTAGTAAGTACATTCACATGACATTCCTAAACTTGGAGACTAGCCCGAAGTTTCAATCTTTGATGATTAGCTGGTAGTTTAGCCCAATGTAGGTAGCTGCACTCTAAAGTGAGCATTCATAAAGATTAGTTGATGATTAGAACCACAAGACATCTTCTGAAATGGTGTACACTCTATCCATGAGCCTTAGGGGGTCCCCACTCGTAGTTTAGCATCATGTGGATATGATAATCAACAGTCGAAAGTTAGCATATCCTATTTGTGAAGTGAACTGTATTCCCCCAGCTACCAGCTCAGTCTCCAGTATGTCATAAACTGCTATAATGTTGCACAATTTTGGGTTTATCGCAAATGCTGCATATCATGTATTTCTTCCAGTTCCTGCTCAGATATTCAATCTTTACGATAACGTGTCATGAGGATGTACTTTGCGGCTTAAACTACAAAGTAATCATTGAAATCTACAACTTTGAAAATTACAAACGTTGTGTGAACGTAGCTTTTCTCTCTCGTTGCTGGGCCCATTCTCTGCAAGGAGGCGATTAGCTCATAACACAAATATGAAAACTCCTCTCTTGAGATTTGTGGTGAGTTTTGATAAGAACCTTGTGGGGTCCTTCCCTGATGGGGAGGCGACTCACCCCCATGAAGACCACCTGGGCCTTTTGTCAGTCTCCCTCCGCTCCTGTGACCATGGCAACCTGCTAGACAGAAGATGGATATCCAAGAAGATGAACCAAGATGCATCTGAGAGAGAAGAGGAGAAGAGAGTGGAGGGAGAGAGAATAAAAGACAGTTTTTAAGGGTTTTTGAGCTTCACCACTATTTTCTTTAAATAGAAATATTCTACCAAAAACATGGTACTGGAACTTTCAGGAATGCAACCCCGGAGAGAGTGAAGAAAGATGAGAAGAAAATGAAAGAAGTGGAAGGAAAAGATATAAAAACCCCAAAGCTTGACAGAACTGACTAGTTTGAGCTATGTGACAGTGATTTTAATGAAAGCGTATACCAACGAAGGACACCTAAGCGTTGATGTTTTGTCTTTGTTAAGAGTTAATGGGATTTTAGAATTCTTATAATGAAATTGTTAATTGTCTAATAGAAGTTAATACATGTATGAAAACTGGCTGTAAAACAAATTAAGACAGATGAAAAAAGAAAGATTGTTAAGGGAATAAATTAAGAAGGAAATAATTATCACTAACAGAGATTTTTTTTTTTGTATGGCAAAAATGACAAAGTAAAAACTGTCAGTATTTAGTCTCAGGCATTTTAGATGCTGTATGACATTCAAACTGTCTTAGGTTTCTATTTTTGTATCATCTGATGTTCAGATTTCCTCTGGTTAACTGTTTTAAAGATGTGTAGATGGCTTTTAAGACAATGCAACCTCAACTTTTACAGAAATTTTTCTTCTTTCAGAGTTCAGGCATTCTTTGGGCCTTTTCCTCTCGAAAGAACCTTCTAGTCATATTTTGGCAGTCCCCTGTGTTTATACTATGAAATGAAAAACAATGGGCCTTGTTTTCCCTGCTGTACGAAAATACTGTGAGTGCTATATTTAGCCTCTCGCCAGACAGGGCGAGCGTAGATTGAGTTACAGCTTGATGGAGTCTTACAGGCCCACACAATGGGTCCTAGGAATGGACACTATACATCCACTTTATCAAAGTTTTACACCATCTATACCATCCATGCGTGAACTAGAAACTGAGTACTCAGCCCACTGATGAATCAAACCTAATGCTTGGCTTTGTCAAAAGAACTGTCCTTTGCATGGACAATGTACGATGGGTACTGCTGTCTTTGTAGTTAGATTAATTTAACTACAAAATTAAAATTATTTTGGGCAGTACAGTCTGAACTATTAGTACGACAAACATTTCTCTACAACAATCATTCTATGTGTGTACACCATAAATTAGTAAACTGTGCAAAAAGAATGCTTATGTTTCTCCAATGACAAAAGTAATGTTGTACAAATTGTACAGTGTAGTTTATGAAGTGAAATAACAAATCATGGGGAGGGCTTTTTAAGAGAAAGTTATACCATTTGGTGTATGGCAAAGGTACCAATACTATTTATACAGGAAAGCACCCTTTCATATCATTTCCTGGACAATTGACACATTGGAGACTAGTCCTGAGTATATTCTGGCAGGTGTCCTGTATGGAAAACATCTGTTACAGTAAATTTAGCTTGTCCTGAATCATGGGTTGATGTTTATTTGCCCTGGGCTGGAGGGGTAGTGGGTAGGTATCATTTTGCACTTTATCAATCATGCCTCAAGCAGAGATATGCACTATATTTTTATATTACTAAACATCTCTTTGCAGTATGTTCTTTAGGATTTGTGGTTGATGATGTAATACGAGAACTTCATGTGTTATTTTTCACACAACATCATTTTTAGGCATGATTTCACCATTGAGAATACAGCAGGGTAAAAAGGGTTTGTCAACAAAACAAGTCATCAAGCATTCTGAAGTGGATGTCAGACTACATATTACCACTCTGTAAAAAATTCCTGGCAAGTCGTTTGGAAATATTTGAGATGTATGTGTATTGAATGATTGCAATATTACAAAGTGGTAAATGTATTTGTGTACCATTATTTCCTATTCATAGTTCATGTATAAGGCAAGTAGGGAAAAGAAAAGAAAAAACCCTCGTTCTTTTTACTCAAGAAATTATGTAGCAGGGTACTGTAAAACACGATATATTCTTGGCATGAAAATTTCACGAATTGGAGCCAACGGTCTTTCTCACAGCATGAAATTTTCGCGAATTGCCACTTGCATCCAATGCATATTGTGTAGGCAAGAACTTTTGCCTACATTTTAATTTCGCGAATGTTGGCGCTCGCGAAATTTGCGGAATTAAAATGCAAGCAAACATTCCTTGTTTTACAGTATATAGAACCAGTGTTCTGTACTTTGATCGAAGAGGTATCAGCAGAGTGTAAAACCCAAGACAGAGGTCAAAGGTCAAACAGTGAGGGCGGTATGTTTTAATTTACATTTGTTCAGTGATTACAGGGAAGAGGAATTTTGACAAAGATTCAATCACCTGAGAGCGAAGCTGCATTCCCATGTGATTGTTTTTCTCACAGAGCTCGGCACTTTCTTACACCCAAAGTTGTGCAAGCAAGAGTTCTTTGTAGCTTGAAAAGAAGGAGAGAAAAAAAAAGAGTTTAGAATATCAGCTTTCACAGTGAAAATGAAGAGAGTGAAATTCCATCATGTTTGACTGGATTAGTAATGTAATATTCCCTGCACTGCCATTGGAGTGTTTCATCTCACAGAGCAATGCCAAGGCTGAATCACACTTACAGGAGTGGGGCTTCTTTCCTCTCACTAGGGTTACGAGTGTGAATGCCTGCTGGAACAAAACAGACTCAACTTTCCATTGTGAAATGGGCCTATTCTTGCATATTTTTGAATGACAGTTTTGGCTGTACTAATTGAGCAGATCAAGTACTGAAAGTAGGGGCTACTGAGTTGGTATATATCTGGAGAAACCTCTTAGATGACGATGCATGTCTCTGAAAAATTAAGGATGGTACAGATTTAAGAAGATGGGTAAAAATATAATAATGATAATGATAATGATGTATATGACTCAGATTGCAGCAAATCCACTCCGTAGAGTGCTCAAGGCACATAGATAAAGATTTAATGAATTGGGATTTTATGTGTCAACTACAATGTTATACCGCATCTGCACACAATGTATGCCACCAGTTGTGTACATGTAGGACCTATCGTTTAGAATGTAGAGTGGAAGATAATGTAGCATGTACATTGTGTAAATATGTTTTCATGGTGTTTTATTATGTCCAGGAGAACTTATTGTGAGGGTTTGTTTGTCATTGTCCAGCTGTTTTCTGTGAATGGAATGGCATATGGGATGTGAAAGTTCTCTCAAGTGGGAAAAACGAAAGTTAGTGCTCTAGCAGCTTTAAATCAAGCTTTGATAACTTTCTGCTTCAAAGCAATCAGTTTTAATTTGATTTCAAATGGTCAACTTTTGATGACTTTTGGGGAAAAACAAGAGAGAAAAAGATGTTTTTCTGATTTTTTTTAAAATTTGATTTTACTGTTGGCAAATGAATTGATTTGTGATTCTATAGGTCTCCAGTGTATTGTAGAAATTATTCTTGTATCATTTCAAACGTGAAAATCGTGATGTGCACATGTTTAATAAAATGATGATGTCTGCTGTATTTTTAGTGTGGATTAGAAGTAGGAGCTTTCTTTACTCTCTAGAATATACAATTGTATTATGATAACATTTTATATAAATTGTGTCATTGTGGGATTCTTGATAGCAAATTGGTCATGTCTAACAAGAGTTGTGAGTAGTAATGAACTTGTACAGATGTCTGGAGAGTTTACTCTACATGTAGTTGAACAACATGGGTGATGTAGATGTTAGGAACATTGTGGCATGCATAGGAGAATACCTTTAAATGTATCTTGTAACATGACCATGTACTGGCAATCTGGCGTAGCTCTCTCTGGAACTTTCCCTCGATTCTAGCCTACAAGCATCTCAAATATGAGCCAACCTTGCTGGTAGACAGCCCCCTTGCATGGAGTTTATCTCCCCCACGTGGCTGCAGTGATTAAAGCCAGATACCCCCCCTGTCTAGGGACGGCTGCATGGATGGGAGCTATGGATGGAGGGATAGACAAAACGAAAGATGGGAGGAGGAGAGATAGAGGGATTGCATGGGGGCGGAGGAGGGTGTCCACAAAGTTATAGACTGAGATTCTTAAAAAGAATATAAAATGTAGTTTGAAAACTATACTTAGATTGTTTGGTAGAGAGCAAGAAAGATGATGCCAGGTACACGGAAGTTACTTTTAGGAGATATTTGGTGACATGAACAGAAGGCAAGAGAAGAAGCATAAAGAGAATGGAAGGATGGCTGTTGATCAAGCATAGTGCTAAGTAATGTAAAATTCACATCTTAGTTTGAAAAGGAAGACAGAGTATGAGCATGAATTCAGGGAAGATTGTGTTGCAAACACAGACACAGAGAAGAAAGTGAAGAAGTTGATTTATTTTGTGGTCCATAGAAAATTTCCTATAAAAACATAAAGGATAAGAGCTGGGTATAAGCAGGATGATTGACGTTAGATATATGAGAATGGAGGAAGCATGTGAGAGAAAAAGAACTATAAAGAAAGAAAGGGATGGACAGACAGACAGACAGACAAGTAGCTGAGTTGTTCAGTGTAGAAGGATGGAAGAGAGATCAAAGATAAAAAGATATGTGAAATGTTAGTTCACTGATAAGCCCTCTCATGTTTCGTACAAATTAGATAATATGTGTGCTGCATGTGATATAAATTGTCTACACACCTCAGTAACATTCAGGATAGAAAATGAAAATTGATCTGTGCATGATGAATTTATGATCTCTCTGTAGGATATGGTGTCAAAAGCATTTTGGAGGCTATCGAGTTACTCAATAGGAACATTCAACAAAGTGCAGTGTACTTACATTTATGTAGCAATGAGGTCTGGTGAAGAGGGAAATATATTACAAGAATTGTACCAAGAGATATTGCATGTTAGGAAACAGGATTTTGTTTACCTGTGTTTAGAAGAATAATAAGAACACAGCTTAGATGCACAGACTCTGGTATCGATGATTAGAAATAACTAGAAGCAATCCGCTGGTGAGGAAAATTTATTTTTTAATCTATGCAGGTCATGCTCAATATTGTCTAAACATTCAAATCTTATTTACATAACCCTAGAAAAACATGCTTTCAAATTCATGTCACGTGTTGCAACAAGGAACATGAATGTTCATTGTGTTCATACACACTGAACATTGAGTGGCTTTATTTTGAATCAATGTTGCATTTAAAGGTATAGTATACAATGTCTGGAATGATTTTATATATTGTGCCTTGACTTGACTAAAACGTTCACAGCATACAATTATTTTTACAAATAGTTGCAAGCCCATTGCATTGTGCTGTAAGTCCACAATGTAATGAAAGAAGCTTCATTTTGGGCATTTTTGTCAGGTATTGTTCATTGTGTATAGATTTTGTAAGATCATGCATCATTCTGACATCATTCTGAAAATTCTTTGTTTTATGACTGACTAAGATTCTGTTTGTGTAAATTGTTCAGTGAACGTGGTGTGTTCAGAAACATGTTTACAAAGAGTTTGCAGAAACATATAAATTTGCATATAAGTTTTCAAACGAGCTTACAAACAAGATTTTGGAAAGTGTGAAAACTTTTGAAATCGTACTGCGTGGAGCAAAAATAACTGACATAGTTTCATGTTGTGAGCCAATTATCCATACAGGTATGTGGGAAGAGAAGGTATGCTGTTTTTGGTTTTTTGTAAAGGGAGGAAAGTAATGCATTTCCATGGTTACCAGCATTGGTACTGTGCCAGGTTGTGCTCATTACTCTAGGTGCGAAACTTTGATCTTTGAGCGTTTGCCTAGCTACGTGTTGCCTAGATTCAATTACTGTAGATATGAATTGAAGCTCAGTCCTATGCTCTTTCAAGGCAAGCTCAAAGTTGCATTTTAAGCATGTGAGAAACATTCATTTGTAGTGATTTACGGCATGAAAATAACCGGTTGATGCTTGGTGCCCTCCTCTTGTTCTTGTATCCCTGTGAAAGACTTTGGACGCAAGCTGCAACTCACTCGTAGAGAAAGCAACACAATTAATCTATGCTACTGGATAATATAGATTTAGTGATTATTCAGATGTTTTAGCTCAATCAACAATTAAAAATTCTCTCTTTGAATCTGCAGTAGACAAAATACTTTACTTGTATTTAGATTCTGCAGACCAGAGATATTTTGAGGAAGAAGAGGTAAATTAGGGAGGTAAAAACATCCATGGTTCCAGGATCATATTTCTCTTCTTTGGCCTTAGACTTGATGCCTTTGAATACACATGTATCTACCAATTGGTTAATCCTTTATATGTGATAATGTGCAGTCAGGTGGGGAAAAAAGAAGAAATGTCCATTTTTATACATGGAAAGATAGACATAGTAAACTAGACATGATTATAGACTGTAGAGCTCATATTGATTCATTTACATTCATATATATACAAGCATAAGTGGTTAATATACATATATGGTTCACATATACGTAAGTATCATAATTATGAAAACTTTGTGCGTATGTTTATGTCATGCCTAGAAGAAGAACCATGAAATGTTTTGCCACATTTTTAGGTCTACTAGGAACATGGAACCATTAAAAGGAAAGTGAGATGATAGAAGGGTTAAAGGTAAAGGGATCCAGTGATAAAGATGTGGATGGAAAAATACTGGTAGACACACACACAAAAATCATCCCCCGTACATTCTCCCTTCCTCCGACTGACGCCCATTTCTGCTGGTGGAGGAGGAGGAGAAAGAAACAGGTTTCAAGTGTATGGTCACACGAGGGAGTCCTTCCCCAAGTCCAAAGGTTTCAGAGAAAGTGCTAGCAGCCAAGGTGGGAGACCCCCTGGTGACTGTCTCCTGATTGGCAGGTTAAAGGTCAACTTCCAGAATTGCTTAAAGCTGCACTTCCCCTTTGCAGTTTGCCGCAGCTTTTCTGGATTTGAGTTCAGCAGCTTTCACTCGATGTATCCGTTCATATTTCTTCATACCTTTTTACTGCATGATGTGTTAGCAATATTTTTGTTTTTTAGTAGTGGAAAATATATTCTGAAAGGGATTATCTCCATTTTTGATGGACAGTCCTATGATAGTATCACAAGAGTTTATTTGATGAAGTTGAAGCCATTTCAAGAAAGATCAGAGATTTCAGTATAAATCTTTTGCACTTCAAAATTGTTACAACAGAACCAGCTTAGCACAACTTTGTGTAAATAAAGATACTGTGTAAGTGGATATTTTCACGCGACTAATTTTGCTCAGCCGGTAAGAAGAGTTTCGTGTGTTTTTATTTCCGTGGAATCAAGACATCAACTACTGGAACATAAGGCAAGCAAAAATATTTGTGTGCTTTTATTTTTGCGCTAGTTTCTGGTTGTGCGAAATGCACGAAAATTTCAACATCGTGAAAATTTCCACTTTTACAGTATTTACCCTGAGTATTTTGATACTATTTCTCAGTAATCCATTACTTTTGATTTTTGTTCTTCTCTAAATGCAGGATGGGCGAGCAGCGATCCACTATGCAGCAGCGTCGGCCAAGGATGACATCATGAAACTGATGGTTCTCAAAAAAGCTGATGCCACCTTACCAGGAGGGGTGAGCCAAACCTAATTTTCTTGTTCTTTATTTGTCTCATTATTTGTTTTTATTTCAAGATTGCCAGACCCCACAGCATAGTGTCCCTGGTACCTCTGCTTTTCAAGTTGGTTTTGGAGTATACGTGTAGAATAAGTCAGAAGAACAGAATGGTAAACTCTCATCAAATTTTGCCCTAAAATAAGTAAGGAAATTCTTATTATTTCATTTAATTGCTACAGAAATGGTGGTGTTGGGAGCAGTCATATGTACAAATTAGAAAAGATAGTTTCATGAAAATTATCCAGTTTCTATGATTTCCTTAATCATGGTCAAATTTTGATGAAATCTTTATCACTCTGCCTATATCAACTCTTTTACCCTATTTATAAAAGTTAACTGGACTGTGGAGAGGAATTGTACTTTAAGCTTAAATCACCTGCCCATCTGTGCATATTGTGCCATTGATATCACAATAAAACTTATCCCTGGAATATGGCTTTGGTTTAGGTATGTGTGTCCTAGCAGCTGTCAGCTGACCAGACTCTGGGTCATGTGATCAAAGGTCACTGGGCCATGAGATAAAAGGTCACTGGGTCAAATGCCTAAGGCTGTAACTGCATATTTAATATAAGTACTGAACGCTTATTCAAGAACCTTTTTTTTTTTCTTCTGTCTTCAACTGAACTTGATACAGACAGACATGATTGGACAATTTACTTTTGTGGTAGGTAGAAATCAGAGCTGAAGGTCAAACATAAAGACATATGCCTTCTCTCAAACTTTAAAGGGACTGCACAGTACTGGTTGAGGTGGGGATTCATGTTTTGAACATTCCTAAGTAAGATAATGAAAAGCCTCTTACATGTATGAAATATGAAAGAACATGTAATTTTAAGAAGGATTCAACGTTTATTTGATGAAAATTGGTTTTCAAATGGCTGAGATATCCAAAAAAAGTGCTAATAATAAAAGGCGACATGCCACAACTTTATTAGGATCTCTTTGTTTCACCTTGTTTTTGGATATCTCAACCATTTCAAAACCGATTTTCATCGGATAAACTTTTGATACCCCTTAGAACTGCATGCTCTTTGACATCTCATAGAGTGGTTTCTGAATATCTGGCAAAACGTTAAAAGCTAATAAAATCCTCACCTCGACCAGAACTGTACACACCCTTTAACTTTTTGTGTACTGTGCAAGAATCAAAGAAACATTTGATGAAATCAGGGGGTACAGCAAAAGGTCTGCTTTTATAAAATGAAAAAAAAATAAAGACAGAACAGTTCACCATCTAATCTTTGGGATAGTCTTAATAGTTAGGCCCGGAAGTTAGGGATGAAATGTCGGGATGAAATTCTGAGGCAGTAGGTTATAAACAGATTCTTTTAAAAAGTAGGCCCTTCTAGATATTTGCTTTTGAGCAAAAATTTTTGCCAAAATATAGATTGAAAATATTAGGCCTTTTTGGGGAACAAAGATGGTGATATCAAGAAGACAATATTTTCATGTAACATGTGGAAGATTATATTTAAAACCAAGTACCCACTTATTCTCTGCAATAGAGGCAAACATACAATGTACCTAAAGGTGATCAGAATGAGGACTGGTGTGTTTGCTAACAAACAAGGTCTGCTATTGTTGTACAGACCATGATAACATCTCATGGCCCTTGACATGTCCAGCCTTCTAAAAAAATGTCTCCCTCGAAGACATGATTCTTTTTTAGTCCTCCCACAATGGCAACGAGTATGAACGTGATTACAGTAACCATAGCAGAGAGGTAGACCGTGTAATTTGTGTGTATTGCCATCGAAAATCAATGGCAGATCAAATATGTGCTCAGACCTGGGCCCTATTGTGTAGACGTGTGGACTATAGCTACTGAGTTGGTAAACTTTTGAAATTGGTGTGTCTTCTACGCAGTAAGCTGATTAAATAGAATAGATGCTAGAGGCTGAAGTTAAATTTGTGGGTACTCATTCATCATGATAATACAGTTAGAGGCACAACATATATTTGCATGTTTTGTTACTTGTATATAATTTTTATAGCATTCTTTTAGCAGGAAAAGTATTATCTCACCAGCTCTAAAGATGTTGGTAGGAGCAAGTCAATTTCTGATTGAGATATATATCGAGAGATATGGTTATTCAGTAACTTTTTCCCCAAAAGCCACTTTGAGAGCAGCTATGCATCCACGAACCCCATTGCTAGCTGTGGTTGCTAAGCGGGAACTTCTGATGCGAGTCTTTGACGTTGAGATGCAAACACTAATATTTGTCATTCATTCTTGTACCAAGAAATGACAGCTTCAAGTATCGGTAGCCATTCCCGGTAGATGATATGATGTTGTCCATTTCAAGTACTTTTACCAGAGTAAATAATTAGTGTGCAAGTCAAACAGTCCAGGACTGATAAAATGGTGACAAGGTTGCCTGACAATACATAATTGAGTCTTTTGAATAATGTGGTAGGCAGTTGGGTTACTTGTACTCCATGTTTTTTTCTTTACCCCACTGGAGACAAGTCCCAAGTATACTTCAGGGGTGGATCCAGGAATTCCATAAAGGGGAGGCGCCTTTGCAAAATTAAAGGGGGCGGGCACATGCACCCCCTCTCAATTTTTTCTTTTTATTTCTTTTGTTTTGACCAAAAGTAAAAGGGGGGGGGGGGTGGCGTGCGCCCAGTGCGCCCAGTGCGCCCAGTGCGCCCCCCTCTGGATCCGTCACTGTACTTGGGCAGGTGCAGTTGACTCTTCAGAGTTGACTGTAACTGTGTTGTCTGCATGAAAATTGTGTATTCTTCAGGCAAATTTTAGAATTACAGAGAAAAAGGACAAATATGCCTCATTATCCACAGATAAAACATATGATGATTTCATTAGATTAAGTACAATTCCATCTGATTTCAAGTTTTAAGCTCAATATAACAGCAGAAAAGAAAGCCATTTTTTTCTCTCTGTAAATATTTTTACTACATTTACATTGTGTCACAGATGGAGTGGTGTATGCTCTGTTTCAAAACTGATGGTTGGTAATCTTATTGGGATAGCACAGAAATGTTGCCAGTATTGTTTCACAGTACATAATTATGCTAATATTTATGGCAGAGAGGTGCTCGTATTTTGTGACACCCTTTTGAAACTCTTGTCTGTATTCAGGCAAATTTTGTTTGTGTTTTTGATATGTGGAACTGATTGACACTGCCAAGAGCAATTTTCCTTCCTCTGTTCTGAAGAATGCCAGTATTGTATTCATGCCATCAGTCTAATGTTGACAAAAGTTGTGTATGCCATGAAACCCGAAAGGGTATTCCCATCCCCTCTGTCACTTTCGTGGAATGGAATCACCGTGGGGTGAGATTGCTTGTGGCTGTGACATGTTAACGTGGATTAATTCCTCCTCTCCTCCTCATCATCCTAGATCCAGAACCAGCTCCCGTTACACATGGCCTCAGCGAGGAGTAGTGGAGGTCTCTCTCTGGTCCAGCATCTTCTCAGGATCTCGGGACGAGAAGCACGATTGGCAAAAGATGCGGTAAGGAGGAAGATGAGATAAAACCCTCTCTGACCCAGAGTTTCATTTGACGAGTTTGATTACGTAAAGACTTAACTCCATACTTGTTGATTTGAGATATTTGCAATCAATGCTGCTAAAATCAAGGAAAATTATAGGAAAATATGGGACTTTTTTTTATACCATAACTTCAAGAATATTCCTTGTTTTTATTTGTAGTGAGGTGAGGTGTTGCCGGAAAGGTATTATTATGCTCTATCTGATGATGGACTTACACTAAAATGTCTAGAAATGACATTTATCTCATTTTATGATCAAACAATTGTTTTTTTTTCCCCACCATGCCACCAGAGACCATCAGGGATATTTTCGGCTGTGTGAAACATCACTTGGTGGATATATTCTTACCAATGATGTCAGAGTTACAACCCAAAAATGAAAATTCATATTTTGTCTTCACCTCCACGTATGACAGGTAAAAAGAGGATAACATGATGATGGCAAGCTGTGAGGATCTTTGAGCTCATAAATTAGGCATGATCAATTGGGGGGGGGGGGGGGAACAAAAAACAAACAAAATGTGGATTCCTGTGAGCATGATATCACCATGCCACATGTGGTCTATGAATACTGAAATATCTGTGTGTTTCAGCAAATGTTCCACTTTTATATTTGTTTGAAATCTTGCCACATTAATGGGACAAAGTTTATCTTTTACCCTTCATTAGAATATTTTTCTTCACTGCCTTAATGCTTGATTTTTTTTCATGCCTCCGCCACGAAGTGGTGCCGGAGGCATTATGTTTTCGGGTTGTCCGTCCGTCCATCCGTCCGTCCTTCCGTCCGTCCGTAATGAATTTTGTGGACAAGGTAACTATCAAAACCTGTTGAGGTATCCTAATGAAACTTGGCATGTATGTGTATTAGGGGGTGAAGTTGTGCCTATCAACTTTTGGGTGCACATGCTCAAGGTCAAAGGTCAAAAAGTCAAGGTCAAATACATAAAATTTCACTATTTCCACCATATCTATTGAATGCCTGAAGATATTTTCTTGAAACTTATACCCCTTTCATAAACTCATCCTCCTATTATCCGCATAAGAGTAATGCGGATAATTCAATAAAAAATGCGTTCACAAACTCTGAGAGTAATCCGCATTATTTTTACGAGCGCCCGTCCTGAAAAAGGCGGATAATCGTCATGGTGACTGCACACCCTCCTTCTGCGGGAAAGACAGGTGACGTTTGACCGCACCCTGGCAATTATCCGCATTATTTGGGTTTGCGTTCATAAACTCAAAATCTGGTCCCGACGCTGCTATTATGCGGATAATAGAAGGGTCGAAATAATGCGCATTATTCTATCCCCCCTCCGATTTTACGACCAAATGTTGCGGATATTATCCGCATTATTGAGTTTATGAAAGGGGTATTAGTGTATACATGTATTACCCAATTAAGATTCTCTGGTGAAAGTTTGGGTCATGAGGTCAAAGGTCAAAGGTCAAAGGTCAGGGTCAAATACATAAAATTTAACTATTTCCAACATATCTATTGAATGCCTGAAGATATTTTCTTGAAACTTAGTGTATACATGTATTACCCAATTAAGATTCTCTGGTGAAAGTTTTGGTCATGAGGTCAAAGGTCAAAAGGTCAAGTAAAAATATTAAAACTTCTTTTTTTTCTGCATACCTTGGAAAATTGTTCAAGGTATCTTCATGGAACATACTAACTGGAAGTGATTGTCTAGAGAATGTAGGGTTCATGGGGTCAAAGGTCAGGGGTCAAAGGTCAAGTGCAACACTTCAAAATTTTACTATTTCCCTCCTATCATGCAATGCCAGCAGGGTTATTTTTTTTTTACACTTGGTGTATACATACATGTGTAACCTAATCAAAATTCTCTGGAAAGTTTTTTTTTTTCCTTCTTTTTTTTGCCTCAAAGGTCAAAGATCAAGTGAAAGTGCTGAATTAACTTTTTCCTCCATATCTCGGAAGTGGCTCAAGTTATCTTGAAACTTAGTACATATTATGCATGTTCTACCTGAAAGTGATTATCTTAAATGAATTTTAGGGTCAAGGGCCAGATGAAAATGGTAACAATTTACTATTCAATTCAGAAATTGCACTTTTTCTCCACACCTGTACCTTGAAAATTACTCAATGCCTAAATGTATGAATGGGTCAAAGTCGAGTTAAAGTCCTTAAATCCCTAGATACATGCTCTCCTATTCATCCAATTAAACCTAGGTCAAGGAAGGTGAACATTCAACACATTTGTGACAAACTTGTCATTTCAATATTTTGCAAATTTTGTGAAAATGTAATCACACATTGTCCACATGTACTATCTAGACCTATTGGGAAAATCATGCATTATGGCGGAGGCATACCAGTCGCCAAAGTGACATTTCTAGTTTTTTTTTTTTTTTTTTTTTTTGGGGGGGGGGAAGGTTGTGGCTTATGCAAACTTCCCTTTTTAATTGTAGCATTTGTAGTATGCTCTTTTATCTGTAGTTCAGCTTAAAACTCATATTTGTACATCACTAGTTCATTTGCATGTTTGTGTTTGAGACATGAGCCAAATTTGCAGACATGGATAAGTGAACAGCTAACATCCTGGTGTAGAATATTATCTGTACAAGATGAATCATTCATTTTCTCTGAAATAAGATTAAAGGCCTAAGTGAATAGATATACATGTACACTTGTATATGTTTTGTAATGATGTGGGAACTGAAGCATGACCAGCATTTACATGATTCTATCCAACATTGCTGATGACAAAGTTTGAAGTCTGTGAGTATTTCATTTGGAATGTTGTGCAATCCAAAGTCCGCCCCATCACAATTTGTTCCTATTTTTATACGACCCATCCATGCACACAACAGTAGAAGACTGGATGTATTCATTCATTCATGAGAAGCTACCACCTTTGAGTTGAGTGAAGCAGGGGGGGGGGGGTGGCAAATAGAGAGGGGATGAGGTTGGGATAGCCATCTTCACACCATTGAATAGATGACTGACTGACTGAATGACTGAATAAATGAATGAATGAATGAATAAATGAATGAATGAATGAATGAATGAATGAATGAATGGATGAATGAATGAATGAATGAATGAATGAATGAATGAAAAGTTACCACCTCTTTAAATAGTAGAGTAGAGGGAGGGGAGGGGGCAGGTAGAGAGGAGTCATTTGTCTTTGTGTGTAAACCTATGGCAGAATGGATCGGTTACAATGAGCTCGATTATAATGAGATTCCAGTTATAACAAGGACATTTTTCAGTGCATCATGATAAAGGAAAACTTATTAACGTGTTCAGGACAAGTCCCAAGTATACTCAGGCAAGTGTCTATAGGAAATGTGTGTTGTAGCAAAATCAGCCCGTCCTCATCAGGTTAAAGCAATTTGATCAGATACAATCATGAGGTTCCATTTTTTTTTGACCTGCTGCTTTCAATTTTAAACGTGTGATATCATAATGACACACTGAAAACCGAATTCATGCCGTCCTTGTGTGTGTACATGTACTGTATTCTCTTTTCCGTTCTGCAGAGTCTGTGCGGAACACATAGTGCGCGTTTGGCCAGACGAAAAGAGTTTCGCATGTTTTTAATTCCGCGGAATCAAGACATCAACCACTGGAACATACAGCATGCAAAAATATTCATGTGCTTTTATTTTCGCGCTTGTTTCTGGTTGTGCGAAATGCGCAAAAATTTCAACACCGCGAAAATTTCCACTTTTATAGTACTGTATGTCCATAAACACATGTAATAATTATGTGCATCAGTAGTGATCCCCATGCTGCTCTCTACATGAACTATATCTGGAGCGCGAAGAAGGAACAAATGTGCTAGGCTCAGTTGTCCCACTGTTATCCCTCTTTATCCTCCATTATCAGTGACGAATAACTGAGTAGCGTTCTTTCCATGTTTTCTTTGATATAAACCATGCAATAAGACACACAAATACCATCCGATGTTCTTCTGTCTTTGAACATACATTGTAATCATTTCATTTTTTTTTTTGTGAGATATGTGTTCTTGATAATTAGCTCTTCAAAACCAGTTGTAATGAAAAAACAAACAAACAAATACCCATTCAGAAACTTGTCATCCAGGATGAAACACACTAGTGGCAGAACATGGAAGAATATGTTTTTGGTATGCATGAACAGCTCATCACATCCTTTCCATTTTAGTTCTGACTTCCAGTTGTCTTGCTGGTTTGTTAACATTGGCATATAAAGTCTACATGTACTATGTAAAAGATTACAGCTGAAATAATTCATGAAATCATTGCGATCCCGCTGGATGGGCGCCAGCTGTGTAAAATAACATGAATAATACATGATACTCTGCTTGTGCTGATGTTCAGACAAAGTAACAACAGAAGCGTTTGATGTGGTCTGATCTTGACCCCGTTTACAGTGCGGGGCCGGGCTCGGCCGCGGCTCGGTCGCGGCCGAGTCCGGCCTCAATTGCGCGGCCGAGCCTCGCACTTTTGTCCGTTTACACTGCTGGGCTCGGCCGCGCTTTTGATTCTAACCTTTCAATATTTTGTCGTAGTGGCGCTCTGCTTGTAAACAAACGCAATTTGGTATTGTCTGGTTTTCAGACCCTTTGCCAAATGAATTCCGTGGCGACAAAGTCGCCCTTCGGCAAAGGCCTTTGCCGGAGGAAAGAATCCTTTGCAGGACAAAACCACTTTAAACTATACTAGTTTTCGATGTTGAGGGGGTTAATATCCTGAATAGCGAAAGATACAGGCAGAGGGTTTGGAAGCCAGACTAAAATTGGCCGCGCAATTGGCCGCGCATTTGGCCCAGTTTGCGTTTACACCAGGAAAAGGCCGGGCTCCAGAGCGAGGCCAAATGAGAGGCCAATTTTGGCCTCGCATTTGGCCTTTTGCGTGTTTACACTGAAGCGGGGCTGGGCACGGCCGCGGCCGAGCCGCGGCCGAGCCTCGCACTGTAAACGGGGTCCTTGTTTGTTATCCTTTCACACTGTAGATCACAAATGAATACTTTATTTCTTCAGAATAGTCAATTACTATGAGGAAGAGGTACTGTAGGTGTAGAAAGGATCAGGAATTCAACCCTGTCGTGTACCTTTCAAGATATGTACAAAATGCAAAGAGATTTTCTGGAGAAAATTAAGAATGCATTTTTGACCTCTCCTGGCACCAACATAATGAGAGTTTACAGCTGAAATAATTCATGAAATCATAGCAGTCCCTCTGGGTACCAACAGCGTAAAATATGTTGAATAATGCATGTTACTATACATTCGCCCATGTTCAGATGAAAGAAACGCATTTAATACAATCTGATTTTGTTCATTAACATTATATATTGTATTTCACAAATGGAAATGTTCATTCATCCATAATGGTTCAATACATGAGGAAGAGATATATGCCGTGCATTTTCAGGAACGCATGTACAACACATGGGAAGAGATTTTTAAGAAGAAAAATGTGTTTTCAACCCCTCCTTTTGGCTGTTCTTTTGTATATCAACTCACAAGTGATTCCTTTTAATGTTTGCAATGATAATGATCCGTGTAATAATGAAATGTAATAGCAGTGCAAAGACTGCTCATAATTATTTGTTTTTTATCGATTGGTACATGTGACTCCATGCTTATGTTTTTCTTTGTTTTTAGTGTGTGTGTACGGTTATGATGAGGAACTGGCTACAACAGGATATCGATGGACCTCGTTATAGCAGGGTTTCACTGCTGGTGAATGGATGAATGGATGGATGAATGAATAAATGAATGAATGAATGAAAAGCTACCATCTCTGAATAGGGGAAGAGGGGGGGGGGGGGTTAGGGAGAGAGGGGTTTGGAGTTGGGAAAGCCTCTTTCACAGCATTGAAATCAACCCCTGATCTATGCCACAATCTTTAATGTGAAGAAAGATCCCATTCCCTTGTTTAACGTTAAAGCAGAAATACCTTTCATGTATAACAATTCTAGCATATAATTCTCTTCACCTCATTTTATTGTTATTATTTTATGTTCTTAATTTCCCAGATGCATCTGTACAGTTCTCTCTGTACGTGTCTTTTAGATCTAAATGGATCTGACAACAATGCATTGGGTTTAACACGACCTCAGATCAGGCCTGGAAAGTGGACTAATATATCTCGACATTTCACTATCCTTACAGATCAGTGCATAGGGGTTTCAAAGGAACAGAGAGGGGGGGGGGGGGTTAGAGAGGTGAAGGAGGGGGAAAGGGGGGAGGAGGTCAAAGTAATGAGGGGTGAATGTGGCTACTTCAATTTGGGCAATCCATTTGTATGACTGGAGCCAATACAAAGTGGCAGCTGTGATGTTTGAGTCGATGTTCAGAGGAGATTTGTCGAAAGATGGTGATGTTGATCTGCGTGATAAAGGTGAGAAGTGGTGCGTGTCTGGCGCCCTCAAGCAGTGTCACATTCCAGCCAGGGTTCATTCATTCACTTGCGACCTTTGACCCCATTGTTATTACCTCTCAGTTCCTTGACTTTGAGTCTTGTTGGAGGGAGTAAAAAGAACTAGTCTTTGTGAACTAGACCCTGTGTAGCCTCTTCGTAATTGCAGACCTGACATAGCCAAAATGGATCAGCCTTACTGTAGCTAGACATAATATAGAAACATTCTTCATTGTCACATTTGTCATTGTATTAGAAACCTATTGAGTCTGTGAATGGTGTGAAGCCAAACCCAAATTCTTTTAGTAAAAGTTGATAATAGCAGTGAACAAAGACATCAAGTATGGTGCTATATGTATAGGACCATTAGGCCTACATGTTGGCAATTTGATAAGTTAAGATATTATTTTGTGTTTATAAAGAAAATACTAGTAATGGTATCTCTCCCTCAGGCTCATAAGTGTGCTGGTTCACAGCGAATTGATTACATGATCAATTCTTTGGCCTGCATATAATCAAGAATATATCTGTTAAATTCATACCAAGAACAATTAATGTTTAATCAATAAAACTATTGTACTAGTGGTCAGCAAACTGTGTCTGTAACGCAGCATAACTACTGGAACTATGTGCCGACTTATTGTCAAGTATAAAAAGGGGATCAGATATCTCCCTCCCATCATGGAAATGAAAGAAGAAAGAGAAAGTGTTCAATAGCTATTTTAGTCTGGCAGTCAAGACTAACAGCCAGAAGACAGCAGAGCCCTGTGACAGTGGGCATGACATGTGCAGTTCGTCCCCGATAACGACATTCAGAGTCATGGAAAATCAGTGCCCAAATGTATCAGTCTCCTATAAAGCTCTGTGACTTCTGATAATCCTGATATATGGTCATTATGGACATCGTTTCTTCCCTGCAAAGGCAGGATAATGGGTAATATTATATTCAAGTTTTGTCCTGTGTACATTAGCCTGATTTATTCTGTTCATCTCGAGGAACATTTGATAATATTCTGGTGTATTCCAGCATCTATCATCATGTTTTCCTTTTGTCGATCTGTTTGTGATTGGCTCAGAGTAGGCAGGCACATGACAAATATTGCGCCAGTTTCTCATTAGTGTGAAATCTGTTTTGTTTTGTATTTATAAGACATTGGCATGGTAGTGGTTTTACAGAGCATTATTTCTTAATGAATTATGCATCTGTCTAGCTGCAACCCATCGTTCTACCTGTCATGTGCATTGTGTACTTTACTATGATGTGTCCTCACTAATGGCTCTAGGCATCATTAATGCAAACATGATCACACTGCTGCTCAGTTGAAGTACAGTAACCCTGGAGTATATTAAAAAGAATTAAAAAAATATGGAGATATCACTTTGCTAATGTTGTAGGGCTGTTTCAGAGTTGCTTTCAATGTGAGACCCCCACTTCATAATGTTTTTAGTGTTTGAACATAATAGAAAATGGCACTTTGTGGAGATGACAAAAATGCAACATTTGAAGTTTCCGTGATGAGGTCATCTTTTATCAAATAGGCCTAAACCTTTCAGAGTCTGCGTAACTTTGTCCTGCCTCTTACAAATAACATGAAATAATCACACATTCAGCTGCCTGTACACGTGAGTTTCTGTAACAGTGTGCTCACGTGGGCTACCAGTAGCCTTTATGAAAATGTATGTATTCTTTGTCTGGCTAATGTCATATTGGTATCACTTTTTTCAAGTTTACTTCCATTAAAGTACACAATCAATATGACAGAAGACGTGGTAAGAAGATTGATATATTGCAGTTGATAGTGTCGTTTATTGATGTAAATATATATTATTCAGTGTTAAAAGAATGGTACAGTATTGGTGGAGATGAGAATTGGGCTTTTAACTTTTTGCGAGATACCAAGAAAACACTTATGATATAGTACAGAGCATACAATTTTAAGAGTAATTCAAAGTTAGTTTGATGAACATCGGGTTTGGAATGACTGAAACATCCAAAAACAAAGTAAAACAAAGCGATGGTAATAAAGTGTGGGTCCCACACTTTATTACAATCACCTTTTTTTATATCTCGGCCATTTCAAAACCAAATCAAATAAACGTTGAATTCCTCATAGAATTACATGCTCTTTCATATTTCAAAGAAGTTTCTCATTATCTCACCAAAAAAATGTCAGAAACCTAAAATTAGGTCTCCGCCAAAACTATACAATCCCTTTAAAGTAAAAGCTGTGTTGAAAATCATTGGTACACACACTCGGGTTGGACTTGAACCAATGACCCACTGATTGCTTGGCAGGTGTCATGTCCAATAAGTAAACACACAGTACATGCTTTTATAAGAGATTAGAACCATCACTGGCTATCGGGCAGAAGATCTGTAGTCCAGTGGATATGACTCCTATCTAAGCAATCAGGATGTCATTGGTTCGAGTCCAACCTGAGCAGGGGCGGATCCAGGAAGTCTGTGAAGGGGGGGGGGGGGGGGGGGGGGGGCACAACTAATATTTCTGGTGCCACTTCTGGGTTTCATGAGTGTGTATGGCCATGATTTTTATCATGGTTACTACCTGTAAAACACTGGATAATCTATGTAATTTTATGTCAATGAAGGACAATTTGTCCATCAATTGCAATGAAAACAACTTGATCCAAGAGTCAATTATTTGAAGATATTATGTGTAGGTGTGATATTTAGTGCTCCCTTCAGTAAATAGAGATTTACATCACAAGAAACCTCTCAAGTTCGTAAGAGTTAACTTGGGGATGATGTCAGAACCACTGTAAGAATTCAAGTCTGTTTGTTTCCTGCAGGATGGAGCGATACCCCTGTTCCTGGCAGTCCAGGCATCCAACATCGCAGTGTGTAAAGAACTCCTCTCAAACTTCAAGGAGGATCAGCTGAAACACTCAAAGGACGGAAATGGAGACACGGCCCTCCACTTCGCCTGCCGCAAGAAGGATCTGGATTGCATCAAACTCTTTGTTGACAGCGGGAGTCCCGTGGACATCAAGAATGTAGGTTTTTATACTCACACAAACAGAGAATATAACTCTATATTTCCCTCTCCTATATGATTTATGTTCCCAAATCTTGCTTTAGGATTGAGGTTTCAGGGTACAGGGGGTAAGTTAGGGGAGAGGTTATCTTTGGATAGGAGGTTGTTACAAAATCAACCTTCTTATGTGGAAAACGTCTTGTTGTTAACCTGTTTCATGTCTGGAATTACAATTTGATGAATTTTGCTAAAACTGTTTAGCTGCAAAAACTTACATTTCATCACTTTCACCACGCAATTACAGCTACTATTTTGGTTGTACATTTTAAAGTTCAAAGAAATAATTCTATGCCTTATTCTTGGAAATTCATGACTGTCCTTCTGAACTAAAACCCCAAATACAAAGGGGATTTTGATAAAATAACATATCAGTTCATGAGATATGAGTTTGATCAAGGAGGTGTATGATGCATGTACTTCCTTGTGTTACATATTGCCATGGTGAGGAGTCCAGGCATTGGGTTGTAGTCATATTAGAAAATTAATGATTTTGCTGCATGGTGAGTTATCACTACAAATTATTTTCAAAGCTTCAAATGAAATTAGAAGAATCATGTTCCTCTGAGATGTGATTTGTCTGCTAATAATTCCAGGTAGCTCTTGGCATAGTTTCTTGTAACTCCAAAATATCAGAATACCAGAATTTGACAATATCACAGTTGTATTATCGTCGTGATGTTTACTGTCAGTGTGAAAGATCCTGTCTGCTCAGGCACAATCTAAAATACAGGACTGTTCACACAGGGCAAGAATTCCACATTTCTTTTGTATGTTCATTTTATGAACCTAATCGATATGAAATTCCCCCCCCCCCCCCCCAAAAAAAAAAAAATGTAATTCCAATAAATTTTATGTATGAAACACTTTTTAGGACAGTATCCCCCAAAGAAATATCCATACTTGAATTATTTGATTTATTACTAAAAAGCATATACATAGTGTTCTGGATAACGAAAGACACGTTATTTGTAAATATCATGCGAGTAAAGTACATTAGAGTCATATGTGGGGACAATCTACGTATAATGCAGGACTGTTCACACAGGGCAAGAATTTCGGCTTTCTTTACCTGGTGTTTTGTGTGAGCTTTCAACATGCCTGATTGCCCACAGGGTGATGGCCACACACCGCTCCATATATCAGCCATGACAGGAGATGAGACGGCACTCAAGTTCCTCTACCAGATGAAAGCTAACCCCAACATTTATGACAAGGTGAGTCCAAGGATTCTGAGCACTTAATGTCATTTTAGCCCAAGCTGGTCGTCTTCTCTTGAAAATGTTTACCCTCACTCGGCTCTGCCAGCCACGAGTATTGATTTTCAACTGGGTTGACATTGAAACAGGTTTTTCTTGTCAAAAAAAAAAGGGAGAAGAAGATTGGGAACGTTGACAATCTTCAAACTCTCTTGCTCCGATAATGCGAGTTCCATCTGAAAATGGCATCTGCTCGTAGATTATCATATCTCCATGTTGTCTCAATTAACCAATGAGTTCAGCATTACCGAGAAATGTTGTTTCTATCTTTGTACTTCATTCAAATTCTTTTAATCTTTCAGTGTCTTCCTGTCATCTGAGGCTAAAATTGCTACCTTTTTCAGGGCTATGACAAAAAACAAAATTCACCAATCTCTGTTACTTTCTGTGTTGAGTGACATTTGGCATGTTACAGTGCATTCTGCCATTTCTACTCCTGTTTAGTGCTATGATCAATAACAGTAATTTATTGGGTAAAATTGTCATTCTGAATAATGAAATTAATGGAATGCTGTTAACTTGTGCACTAATTTGGGGGTACCTCACAGGAAAGCTTAAGGACTTATCATCAGAGTGTATGACATTCAAGGACTTCAATATCTCTCACACTCAACCTTTGTAAGAGGTTATGGTCTGTGTCATGTTCCATGCAATTTAAATGGGCATACTGTAAAAGTGGATATTTTTGCGTTACTGATTTTCTGCGCTCGATGGGGTAAGAAGAGTTTCACATGTTTTTGATTTCACAGAATCAAGGCATCAACTACTGGTACATATGGCAAGCAAAACTATTTGCATGCTTTTATTTTTGTGCTAGTTTCTGGTGGCGTAAAATGCATGAAAATTTCCACTTTTACAGTAATGTCTTTTTTTTAGGGGGGCACTCTTGCATGTTTGCACAGTTCATCTGTGTGCTATCATGGTGACTTTGTTGTGTTGTTATTGTCCATCCTAGCTGGACCGGTCACCTCTTCATATAGCAGCAGAGAATGGACACACAGGGGTGGTGGAACTCTTGGTGGACAAGTTTAAAGCCAATGTCTCTGCCAGGACTAAGGATGGCAGCACACTGATGCACATTGCCTCACAGTGTGGTCACCCAGAGACGGCCTTAGCATTCCTCAAGAAGGGAGTCCCTCTTCATATGCCTAACAAGGTACGTAAGAACAGAAATTGACCCATTCGATACTGAATTCTGAAATACACATAGACTTTAATACACGTGCCACCAGGTTCCTGTATGGAATGGGTTAATGGGCATGTACACTGCTGCAACGGATTTGACAAATTGCCCTTTGTCAACATACTGTAAAACACAATATATTTACGGCATGAAAATTTCGTGAATTGCCACTGGCATCCAATGCATATTGTGTGGGCAAGAACTTTCGCGTGCAATTTAATTTCGCGAATGTTGGCGCGAAATTCGCGAAATTAAAATGCATACGAACATTCCTTGTTTTACACTTCACTAAACACACCCCAACTCTTCAATGTTTTTGAATGATAGCCATGATAAAAATCATGGGCATACATACTGTGGTAGTGAGATTTGAACCCATGATCTCCTAATTGCTTGACAGGCATTATATCCACTAAACTGTTGAGCTTCTGCCCAATAACCTGGGATGGTTTTGATCCCTACAGTAGCCTAGAGCTATCCGACAGGCGTCGGGCTGTATCGATACTAGTCTGATCGCTATATGGAGACGGACATGCGAGGGCTTCAGCCCGAGCGCCTATATCATCACTCGTTTTCGAATCATTATTCATGATATGCTTATCGTATGCACGACGCATATTTTTATGCACGATTCATAAGACAGGCCTTATATGGTCATTGACCTCATCGATTAAACCAATCAAATATCATCTCCAACTGCATATTTTTTGGCCAAATCCATGTTTGTTTGGGTAAGTTTATAAGAACTACTACGTGATTTCATGATTACTTTGCCATTTTGATTCTCATTTGTCTCAGTGTTTTGTAAATTATTCATTTTAATCTGTACTATTACTTGACAATTTCACTTTATTGGGAATTTGAAAGAATAGTTATTTTGGCTATCAACCATCTTCTACCTACGCTGTTGGAGTTGCCTAATATAGCCTTTATGCATTATGCATATTCAACATACATACGTACCAGTTTTTCGTAGAATATCTACGAAAACTAATGATTCGAAAACGAGTGATGATAGGCGCTCGGGCTGAAGCCCTCGCATGTCCGTCTCCATATAGCGATCAGTCTAGTATCGATATAGCCCGACGCCTATCGGATAGGCTATCCCTACAGCAGCAGGTACTGTGTCTTCATTCAAGTTCATGATTTTTGCTTCGAGTCATGTTAACCTCGCTGTTACTTTCAAATGAGATATGATTCCCCCTCCCCCCCCCCCCCCCGACTGAATTCACAGTAAACCTTGTTCCTGACCTATTTTTACTATTCAATCTGAAAAAAGTATTGATTTGTCAGTGACATTATGTCTATCAGTAATCTTATATTTCATGTTCTTCTCAATAAAGGATGTGTGTGGGTGTATGTTTTACTCTTTTAGGAAATTGTGCATTTAACCCATTGGGGACGAGTCCCGAGTATACTCGGGCAAGTGCCTATGGGAAATGCGTGTTGTAGCAAAATCAAACCGTCCTCAACGGGTTAAAATCTATCCTTTGATGAAGCATTTGTCAACTATTGTCATTTTAACTAGATAAAGTCACAGTCATCAAGGCAGAAAATACTGTATGAAATGTTGTTTGGGAAGAGAAATTGATATTTATTCAAAATTTAAGAGTTTGATGACTTAACTTTATACTGTCCAAATTTAAAAGTCAAAATATTTTCTATAAACTCTTCAGTGTTTTGGCTATCAGTTTCTTGATGATTTAGAATGAACTGCAGCCAAACTTTGGCACCTATTCTCTCAAATACTTCCAGACTCATCAAAAAATGTGTACTTTCAAATAAACCACCAAAGTGTTTTACAAAGGGAAAAAAATCAAAGGATCTAAAGGTGACACACAATTTATCTAGTTACTTCATTATGATAAACACAAATATGACTAGATAGGAGTGCAATTGGTTAGTACAGTTGTATACCAGACTATGTGATAATAACTTCACTATCCATCTATGTCAACTTATATCGGTTGGTGCTGTAAATATCACACTACTCCAAAAGTGGAACTTTTTTTTTAGCTTGGCCAGGTAAGATGATTTTTGTGTGTTTTTGATTTTGCAGAATAAAATATATGAAATAATATCACTTATAAAAAGCAAAAAAAAAAAAAAATAGTTGCCTTTTATTATTATTTTTTTGTTGTTGTTGGGCACAGAATGTGCACAAAAAAAAAAAATGAATGCAAAAATATGAACATTTACAGTGTAAGTAGAGACCATGGGGCAGTGTATACTGAATGTGCCATACAAACACATGAATTGGAGGTTATGCCCCAGGCAAAGAAATTCACATCTTATGCATAGACATGCATGCACAAATACATGCACTTCATGCAAATATACAGGCATTGTAGAAATTATCACACAAATACACACACATACACTAATGGCTGTAAGCAGTTCAAGCAATAAAGGGTTAAAGGTCATAAATACCTACTTGCCCCTTTTCGTTTGTTTACATGAAATTAACAATATTCAGATAAGTCTCATCTTCATTAACTATACCCTTTCTCAGGAGAGGAAGTGTAAATATTGTATCAAAATAAAAATAACTATTATCTTTTTCACTTCTTAGCTTTGTAATGTAATGTTTAGAAAAACATAGAATCCTGCATTTGGGTGACTTTAACCCATTGAAGATGAGTTTTAAGTATACTCGGACAGGTGTCTATGGGAAATGCATGTTGTAGCAAAATCAGCCCATCCTCAATGGGTTAATCTTTGCTCTAAACTGACCTTCAAAGCTGTAAACTCCTTCCACCTTTTCTGTAAAATTACTTGTAAAACAGAAAATATTGATGACAGAAAGTTTGAATATGACTGCAAGTTTCACAATGGAATAAAAAAGCTCTGAAATTTATTTGTGAATATATATAATTTTCATTGTAATATGAAGATAGAATGAGAATACAGGCAGTCATTGCTAGATGATTAAGATGTTTTTGTCATGGAGATGTAGTCAAGCAAGCCAATGAAGAAGATACGAACAAATTCATTTTGTTTCAAGGACAGCTTCGAAGAATCATTTACACGATGGGCATGTGAATGATGATTTAAATCAAGCGATGACATTTCAAATCAGCAGGTTTGTGATAGATTTGATAAGTATTCATATGATGGTTGACAGTGATCACCATTTTATGGTTATTGCAGCCTGTTATTACTGCCTGTGGGGCCAAAAATGGTTGAACTACATCTATGTGACAAGGACACTGGATACACAAGGGGTAAATTCTGTGCCCACCTACAGGATTGTGAGTGAAAATAATGGCATTTCTCCTCAACAATATTTCATGATGTGTCAAATTTTTTTTTGATAGCATTGAAGAGACTCTGCTGAAAGTAGGTTGACAGGAGGGGGGTCAACAGAAAAGTGCGTTCCTACTTAAAGTTTGCACTTTCAAGGTTGATTCATGATCTTGCCATTTGCATATCATTTTACTGCAATTTTGGGTGAAACCACTTTTATCATGGGATGAGGAGTATGCATAAAGAGGGAGGAAAAATAATGGAATTATCAATGAAATGTGTACAATTTTAGAAAGTGATGGAGGGAGGTGGAGACACACAAACAAAATAAAGGGATTATTGAATTACAGACATCACAAATACATGCTTGTATTAAAATATGTAATGACAGAAGGCAAATGCCAGTTGAATGTGAAGGTTGCAGTTTAAATTTGAGTATTGGGTGTCAAAGAACAGAAGACAATGTAAGAACCATTTCAAAGTTGTCAACTTCTGATTGAACAGGCAGAGGAGACTGCTCATGTGATTTTATGAAAGAAAAGCAAAAACTTACACAAATCAAAATCATATTTGCAAGTTGAAACAGTGGATGTGCAGGTTTGCATTGCAGTAAAGTTTAGGAATGTGTTTTAACCTAGCCCACTAATTCTCCATCTGTGTCTATCAAACTTTTATACTACAGTCTATGTTAGAATGTGTGAGAATGACCAAAATATTCATCAATTCTTTTCTTTTGCGTTGAATAAATTTAGCCTATTCCCTCATCTCACCAGCATGTTTCTATTTACACTTTTATCCACATTGTATGCAATCCTTCTGTGTGCACAAAAATTTTCCTAGAACTTGGGATGATGTGGAGGAAAAAAAGGGTGAAAAAAAAAACAGAGAGAAAAGGTGCAGAAGAATTGAGAGATTGTAGAGATGTGTACTCACACATTGTAAATCAGCTCTCCCCCCTCTGGGACTGGTGAACGTGCAGATGAAGGCATTCCCGGGACCCAAAGAGCGAGGGCAGCGTGACCCCCTTCACCGCGAGAGACTAATAGCACATGTCTGCGTGTGTGTGTGTGTGTGTGTCAGTCCCAAGAATTCAGGCCTGGTATTCCCTAGAATTAGTCAGGTTTGACATGCCAGTGGCTGTGTAAAACAATATCATTTAGAAAGTGCGTATAAAACATTTTATGTATAATAAGCAAAGACAGATATTTGTAGATAAATTGGAAGAAAGAAAGAGGGATATGGTGAGAGATAAAGAGATAGATACATTGTAGATAGATAGATAGATAGATAGATAGATAGATAGATAGATAGATAGATAGATAGATAGAGAAGAAAAGAGAGAGAAGGAGATAGACAGATAGATGGATAGATAGATAGATAAATAGAAAGAAAAAGAGAGAAAAAGAGAAAGATAAATAGAAAAAGAGAGAGGGAGAAAGATTGAGAGGGAGAAAGAATTGGGACAGTTTTAAGAGTTGACAGAAAAGATAGGAAGTTAGTCATTGGTGTGGATATAAAGAATTGGCCACTATGTATCACATTTCCAAAAAAAATCTATTTCATTACAAGGTTCTTTTGAGGAATTACTGTATATTTTGAATGATTATTGCAATGGACTGTAGTAATATTCATGATCTCTTTCACACAGAATTAATCTCATAAAAACACTGGAAAGACTTTAGGTTCTTCTCTGTGAAAGTTCATCTCTTCGTCATAATCTGTCTAATAATATGAAAGAGGTGGTAATTTGCTGGTTTGCTGCTCGTTACCACAGCTCATCTTGATAGATGTATCTCACAGACCCTGTTTACTATACTTTGATCTCAAATCTCAGGTTTCATTGTAGACACACACACATATTGATGAGTGAATGTAACTCAGGTTTTGAGGAAAGGGACAGAAATGTGTAGACTAACGTTAATGTTGCAGCATGAAAGATGTTATTAGGGAGGAATGCCGAAGGAGGGCCGGGTCTAAGGGTGCAAACAAGGAGGTACAATGGTAGAGTACCTTTCTCAGACATGACAGGTCCTGGGTTCAAGTCTCAGGGGAATCAGTTAATTCCTAGGATGATTGGTGGGAGTGTGTGCGGTTTGTGTGTGTGTCCATTCCCCTTGTGATTCTTAGGGTGTGTTTATGTTGAACTTTTTGGGCCATTATCAGGCTTTTGAAATGGGTTTAGTTCAAAACATGGTTGCCTCTCCGACTCATTTTTTATATATTACAGCATTTCATAATGTGAATTCAAAGTGCACAAAAGGGTGCATTCATGGTTGCCAATTTTCTCTTAAAAGGTGTAACAGGAAAGCATAAAATGCAAATCATGTTTATGATTGGCTGTCCTCTAAACATGTTTCACTAGGTTAGCATAAGTTAAAAATCATGTATAAAGACATTTATTCTGATGTCACCTCAATGCCTTTCCAGATCATGTGAAGTAGACATATATACTGAACAGCTCGCTGGAATAGGAGTTTACAATTTTTCAACAATAAGCAGTGCACCTGTTTTGTTTTGTTTTAATTTGAGATATTATATTCTCATCAAAAGAGATAAAAACATTGTAGGGAAACGTTCTTCAGTTGGAAATGATTGTAAAATGATGATATGGCAATTATTGTCGTAAAAGCCTGATGGAATTGAAAAAAAAAAGAAAATCAATTTTTTTTCTCTTCAAAAAGAGATAAAAACATTGTAGGGAAATATTCTTCAGTTGCAAATGATTGTAAAATGATGATATGGCAATTATTGTCGTAAAAGCCTGATGGAATTAAAAAAAAAAGGAAATCAATTTTGAGTTTTGTATTGCGATATTTTGCAGCGTTCCAATGCTGCACAATTTTCTGGTTTCTTAGAAAACAGCAACACACAATTGAATTTAAAAGCCTATGACAGAAATAGTAAGAAAGTAGGCAGTTAGTAGCATTCTCCATAAAACTATCTTAATTATTTTAATAGTTCCAATCATTTTTTGACTTGATAATTTAGTGGAAAGTCAGTGAAGATATAAACTCTTTATTTTTGCTTCATATATTTGTTATAATATCTTCAGCTGCATGATCTCATTATGCAGGGTTTTTTTTCTCCCTACAGTAATATTTGCATCACTGGGTATTACAATAATTGGTTGCATGTTATCAGCCAATATTGTACATTTTTTATGATGCTGTCATTACCAGTTTTCCAGGAATTGTTACACTGTTTCAATTCATAGATACAATGAGAAGTGAATTGCATTCATGATTTTTTCTATCCTGTGCTAGTTTGTAGCAGCAATTTATATATATATATATATATATACATATATATATATATATATATATATATATATATATATATATATATATATATATATATATTTATATATATATATATATATATATATATATATATATATATATATATATATACATATATATGTATATATATATATATATATATATATATATATATATATATATATATATATATATATGTATATATATATATTCATAAAGCTTGTTTTGGATCCAGTTTGATGTTTGAATGGATAATATACATTTCATGCTGCATTAGATTGCACTTGTATCCACACGGCAGTAATTGTGTATGATCAGATCAGAATTTCAAATGCAATCACTTTAGTGCTGCATGAAAGATGTGGTCATGCTCCTCAGCGTTATTCTCAATGAAATGTCATTTACATATCTGTACTGAAGTTCTATACCCCATAGCACTTGTAATTTACAACTATTGCAGCACACAATGACTGCACTCACCATAACAGGAGCTTGGTAACCAACTAATCAGTTTTAAGCATCTCTCATTGAGATGTTTACTGTAGTTATTGACGTTTGCAATAATCTGCACAAAATGGGATAAACTACATTTTTTGTTTTAATATTTTGAAGTAATGCCATCATCAGATTGAACAAAATAAGACCTTTCCACTTGTACCTCCCTTGTTGCATAACAAGGAATTTTTACGATTGAAAATATCTCATATTTGCTCATTAATGTCCTTGTTTTTAACAGGTTTAATGCAAATTTCTCAACTTGTCAAAAATGGACTTAACTCGTTTTGCTATCAAACTTTTCATATCTCTTTATGAGAAATGGACATGCAGTCAAAGGATGGTAGCAGTCTTTCACGAGAAATGGACATGCAGTCAAAGGGTGGTAGCAGTCTTTCATGAGGCTTTCTAAGAACTGTTTGCCCTCATCTTTCATTTCATGTAAATGTGACATTTCTCACATCAGTGGGGGTGGATTCAAATTTAGGATGAATTGTCTGGAGTTTAACAATAATTTTGTTAATATTCTTTTGACAACTTCCGAGACCCCATAGTGTCCTTCTCTTACTCCCTTTCAGTACATGAATCGGATGCTCTGGATAAATATTACATCATGGCATTTCATTTGATTAATTTTCTGTAAAAGCCACAATGGACCATATTTTTTTATCAAGGGCAGGCCATGTTTTGTTTTGAATTCGGGATGCTAACATGAATTGCTGAGACTCCTAATTTGATGAGTCGCAGTGGAATGTAATCATGAAGTGAAGACATGGAATATTAATTTCTTACCATCTCCTCTTTGATAATAAAGAGAAACTATTGCCTGTTGTCTTCACTTAATCATCATTACCAGGGGCTGATCCAGGAATTCCATAAAGGGGAGGCACTTTTACAAAATTACTGGGGGCACCAACGTCCCCCCCCCCAATTTTTTTTTCTTTTTGTATCTTTGGTTTAAAAAAAAAATAATAAAGAGGAGGCGCGCACCCAGTGCATCCCCCCCCTCCCCCAATCTGCATCTCATTACTAGTAAAGTAGTTATACAATGATACAATACTTTCTTGAACAGAATAAAAGTTGCATTTGTTCATTTCAAAGAGGGAAATTTAGTGAATATTTATGAGAGATAACACCATTCCTCTTCTTATTAGCATATTATGCAGTTGTGATGGTCAGGTGCAGTAGTGTGGACGGTCAGTCGCAGAATTGATAATATCTCTCCCGATTGTCCCCAGGATCTAGTTTCAATGCAGGGTGTGTCACTATTCATCACTGTTACTAGGAGATAGTAGTGATTAAGTTGCAAGGAGATAAAGTTTGCATCTCTGACATATACGTGTATATTGATACCACTGGATGTTTATGGTAATGAGAGTGAGAAAGAAAAACCCAATTCTAATGAGGTATATTATGATCTGAAGATATCAGAGGACTCACTGTCAGAAAGGATGGATGTCAGATGAATTATGTCAGGACACTATTAGGTTTGTGAAGTAAGTGTGTGTGATTTGCAAGTACCCCACTAATAGCGCAAAGTCCCCTCAGAGATACCTCCTTTTCCCTCACCAGCCCCACCCCCCAGAAAAAAGAAGAAGATAGGTATAATGGGTCCATATTCATTTCAGAGGCATAGCAGTAACTGAACATCTTGAAATACAAAGACTCTGGCTGGCAGATATCTGTTTAACCCGTTGAGGACAAATTGATGTTGCTACAGCACGCATTTCCCATAGATGCTTGCCCGAGTTTACTCAGGACTCGTCTGGGTTAACAAGGTTTGTTTAATGGGAAATAAAACAAGAACTTGACCCACTGCCATGATGATGAGTCGAAATTGCAATTTTATCTTCCTGTGGGTTAAATTACGCTTTTTCAACCATGTTTTACTGTTTAGCTAATGTGCCAAAAAGAGTAGTACTTCATTACTTAATACTGATGTATACATGGCAAGAAATCCTGCAGGTAATGGGTGAGGAAAAGAGAAATTGGAGTTTGGAGCCCAAAGTGCATTGACCTTGGTATCAAGTGGTTGATTTATGGCCAGTATGAAACATTTGGCTGGCTGTGATGGAAAACTTCACTTTGTCAGTTGTTTGTGTGTTCATATGGCCTTGTCTAAACTCACTGTCACTGTAGTTAAAGGGGAACTATTCTTGATGGGATATACCAGTCTAAAATAAAAGGGAAACATGAAATCAGAAAACTCAGAGTAAAAGTCAAGAGAGAGTAAAGACAAAAATCAAGACATAAACTTGGAAAGATTCATTTTTCCGAACCCATGCTCGAGTGATCACTGATCGGCTTATGTCGATGGATTTTATCAAGATGCTGAAGTTCAGCATCTGTTTGGAAGAGATTTTAGGACAGCATCTTTTCCGGTGCCCTTCACGGAGGCAGCTGATGTTCCAGTGTGGTACACATTAAACCCCTCCTCCACTAGTCTCCTCCTTCATGGTTGATTACTCAAACAAATGGAGATGGAGACAGGAGACACTGCTTTCATTTCCCCTCTGTGACCCTCCACATGCGCCACACGTGAACACCATGTTTCAATTTTTTGGAGGTCATGGGGGTCACCTCCTAGATAAAATGTTGCCAATCAGTTTTGGGTTGATGTGGGTTGGAGGTGGACATTTGGAGAACTGCTGGCAACTCATTATACACCACCAGACATGGGAGGAGAGACAAGTGCATCAATAGAATGTTCTGCTTGCAATTTTGAGTCACCTACATATTTTGGTAGGTCATAGAGCTGGCCCTTTCTCTGCACATTGTCGGGCTCTTCATGTTTCTAGACTTTATTTTAAGTGATAAAAGATTATGATATGGTAGAATTGAGTTTTGAAGACTTCTGAATCCCCAATAGACTCGTTGGACACCAAAGTTTTCAGTGTTTACAACATCGAAAGTCAGACTGTAATTCTTGCTCGGTATTATCTGCAGCTGTTCTCACAAAAGCTGGTGGAGTGTTGTAGTGACAGTGACACCCACCCATAATAGTGAGGATAAGGCAGTGCATTCTGGGATGTGTGTCTACAGTTTGATTGTGCTGTCATTTCTCTACAATAGGGCGCTTTAGATTTTGACGCGCGGACGTTTGAGACGACGCTTGCGTTGGACGGTCTCCTCTCCCCTGCATTGTGCTGAAAAGTAGCTTTAGATTATGCTGGGATGCAACATATAAAAAATAAAATCGCGCCCCCATATGATCGGTGCATGAAGTAGCTCTCTATGTTGCAAACTGTGCGGACGTAAAAATAGCCCAGTACGCATAGTGAAAAACTCAGGCGACGCAAGCTGAAAATAGATCGACTTGACGGACGCTTCTGCGCATGCTCAGAACATGTTTTTTTTTCCCTCTGAACGTCTGCGCGTCAAAATCTAAAGCTCCCTATTTCTTTGGACACACTCTTAGAGAACATGTGCACCTTAATATACGATTGTCATGACAATTTTTGAAGTGAATGCAGCAATAGTAGTAGAACACATCAGTGAAAGTTTGAGGAAAATCAGACAAGTGATTTTTATAAAAGTTACGAATTTTTAAAGTTTCTGTGCAGTCACTGCTGGATAGAATACTCCTGCAGTTATGTTAAGGGTAAAATTATTCCCACTGTCTTCTGAAAGAGGCGAGTCAAGTGCTTTTTCATTATGCAAGGGAAGTGAAAATATATTGAATTTTCTCATAATTTTTTTTTTCATATAGATAGACAAATGACATGTATTCCTTCTAGATAGATAGTTGGATGGATTGGATGTACAGATTTATATGTAGAGGGAGAGAGAAAGAGAGAGAAATGAAGATGCTATATGTGAGAATGAATGAGACAAAGCAAGAAAGGACTAATATTGCATTGCATCCACAGCACTTGTATTCATGCATCAGGAAGTAAGATGTCAACTCAACAGAGAATTCACAAATGATCAGCTATTTTGTAACATTCAAGAACTAATTATCACCTGTGAAAAAATGATATATATTCATATGATATTATTTGTATGTATTTGACCTCAGGCTGGAGCAGTCTGTCTGCATGCAGCTGCCAAGCGAGGGCACACTGCAGTCGTGAGGGCGCTGCTTCAGAAAGGTGCTTCAGTGGATGCAAGAACAAAGGTAGGTAAAATCAGATACTGTAAAAGTGCAAATTTTCGCAGTGTTGAAAATTTTTGCGCAACCAGAATCTAGCGCGAAAATAAAAGCACACAAATATTTTTGCTTGCCATATGTGCCAGTAGTTTGCGTGTTGATTACACAGAATTAAAAACACACAAAACTCTTCTTACCCTTCCGAGCGAAAAAATAAGTCGCACGAAAATATCCACTTTTACAGTACAGTGTATCTCAGTACATTTCTCATATCGCAGTATTGTATAGAATCATATTGTAGTCTGCACCAAAAGAATGTTCACCATGGAGGACCCCATTTTTATAAAGGGTTACTATGACATGAGAAAAACTCTGCTTGTTTCAATATATCATATTGAAATAATTTTCTGTGTAGGTTTTTTTTTTCACTTGAAATCATGAGCGATCGGTTGAGATCAAACTTGCTTCGTTAGCACCGGCAATAAAAAAAAAAAGTTGGAAATATAAAGAGCCCCCTTTAGAGCAGGTAAAACCACATCAATATAGTCAGTTAATAGCATTCAAAAAGTCTCCTGGACCTAAAAGTTTGTAATCTGGTAATATTACTTTCATTTTGAATTTTGTAATATTTCTAACTCATTATTTTGTCTGCCTTGTTAGGATATTAAAAATTCTGCTTCCAAAACAAAAGACAAGCTCTGCATCACGAAGGATAAACTCCGCTTTCTAAATGTAAATAATGTGGAACGGCATATTTTTGAATGGGAAAAATAGGTGAACCGGAAGTTCAGCATTTCATAGTAAACAAGCAACTGGGGTATTTATTGGTCCCATGTTGACACCTGTACGTGCAAAGTGGGAGAGAGCGGCTATTGGTAACCTAGCAACCAAAGATTCTGACAGCTTCTGATGGTAAACACTCATCCAATTAACACCTCAGCTCACGTCTGAAGACACACACACACACTGTGGAAACACTGACAAATGAAGGCAATTTATTCTAAGCTCCCAGAGATGTTTATGTGATCATTTCGTAGTATTTTATGATGATTTATGCAAGCAAATATGTCTCAAATAATAGAGACACGGCGTTCCTTCAAAAAACATATCTCTCAATTTATGACAAGAGACAGTGTCCAGTAATCAAAGTTCAGTATGTCACAGTACTAACAATTATTTATGTGATAATCTCTTAATTCATCATGCCATTGTAATGATTGAATGTGTAGTCCTGTCAAAAACCCTAACTGCTATAAAAAAAGAGGGCAAACAAAATATGTTATTCATCGCTGTAAAATACCAGGTGTAATAGTTCTTCGCATTGACTGATTAATTAATTAGTTTTCCTAGGAAGCAATGCAATGCTCAATAAAAGAAAATTCATTTGAATTCTTAGTATAGGAAAAAATATTTCCTAGATGATATAGAAATATGACTAATTTCTCTTTGTCAGTAGAATATTGTTAAGAAATGCACCAATGCTGTGAAAAAGTTAATGTTGACATTTTGTTCTTAATAATAATAATAATAATACAATACATTTATAAGGCGCTTAATACCGATGTTTCTAAGCGCACAGTTTACCGGAAAATTAATATTTATACCAGAATAATACAAAAATACCAAAATACAAGTACAAACATACCAAAAAGAAAAAAAAAATAGATACAGTGTATAATTACGATAAATAATGAAAATCAAAACCAGTGTCTTCAGACCTATTTCAGTATTTAGGAATATTGATGATTAATTTGTACAGAGCATATGCAGTGTTATTTTGTACATAATCACACAAAATGTATCCTGATTAAACAGAACTAAACTAGCATAAGGAATCAATGCCAAGAGAGCAAAACAGAAACCTAGTGTTCTTTTGTCACAATTTATTAGAGACTTAGCTGGTACAGAGAAAGTATGACATGGGTTATGAATATCATTCATGTATTTATTTAATGAATATCATTCATGTATTTATTTAATGAATATCATTCATGTATTTATTTACTTTTTGTATGATATACTTATGTTTGTATTTATGCAGTCATTTATTTGTTTCATTTATTTATTAATGTAATTTATTTATTTATTCATATATTCATTTAGAGATTTATTTATTTATCTATTCATCTATCTATCTGTCTATTTATCTATAATTTAGTCATTTATTTGTTCATTTATTACCCAGGGTAGCCTCTTAAATATTTATACTCTGTTATTCTTGGAGGCCTTGCAACATAATAAGAAAGTGACAGTCAATTCAAAATACACAAAGTAACATATCAAGGACGTGAGTGAGTTCAATATTAATTCTTGCCGTATTTCATCCCAATCTTGTAATGTCAAACAGGATAACTACACAGCCCTTCACATAGCAGTACAGCACTGCAAGCCGCTGGTGGTACAGACCCTCCTGGGACATGGGGCACAGGTGCAGCTCAAGGGAGGGAAGGTGAGAAATAAGAATTAAAGACTTGATTAAAGGCTATACTGTTAAAATAATTTTACAATGTACAATAATACAAATACATGTACAATGTGTGTACAGTAAACTTTTCCTACTGAATTTCATCTATTTGTGTATATCTGTGTATTGTGATAAGTTTATATTTATATACTATTATGCAGAGTTGGCGTAGATGGTTTTATTGACAAAAGCAAACCAACCTGATCTCTTTAGGATTGATTTATTCCAGAATTGTTCAGAGTTAAGACTGTGCAGACCAATTCCATTTAGAAAAAGAAATGGACACTAAAAGCAGTATGCATTAACCTCATACATTATGAAATCAATAGATACCCAATTTTCATTTCATTGGTCATTTTACATACACTTCATTGCAACTTTTATTCTATGCATTGTAGAATATGATATATAGTATTTTTTTAATGACAATGTAAACCTTCAATAAATAGTGGAATGAATGAATGATTAAATTAATAAATAAACAGAGTGAATGTCTGACTGACTGACTGACTGAATGAATGAATGAATGAATGAATGAATGAATGAATGAATGAATATCAAAAAGGATTAGCCTTGTCTTCACCATTACATTTCTGTTATATTGACATTGTCTCATAACTATATTTTTCATCGTTTCATACAAACCAAGGCTGAGGAGACCCCACTCCATATAGCAGCTAGGATCAAGGAAGGAGAGAAGGTGGCTGAGATGCTCCTGAAGAGTGGGGCAGATGTGAACGCTACTATGACGGTGAGTGACAAAAGGTCATATCTCTCCCTTGGTGTCATATGATAAATTAGATATAAAAAAAATTGTCTACTTTATTTTCACTCCACATCTATCACGAGATGAATTGAACTAATATGTTGAAAAAATTGGAAAAAAAGACTCATTGTTACTACTTCAGTTTTAGGGTTTTTTCCCATTGAAACACCACTTTCCATCCCTATTCCCCCTCTCTTTCTCTGTCTCTGCCTTTTCAGAATTAATAAAAGTAAGCAGAAGGAAATACTTCTTGTAATACATTTAATCATACTTGAATTATACTTACAAATTTTCATTTGTAATATGTCATATATGTTTTATTCATTTCCCTTCCCTTGAGAAAAATATCTTAAATATATCATGTTAGTATGTCACAGTAATTTCAAGGTAGAGATATGTGTTCATCTGAGAAGTCTTTGCAGATTACTGTAAAAGTGGATATTTTCGCGCGACTTATGTTTCGCGCTCGGTGGGGTAAGAAGAGTTTCACACGTTTTTTATTCCGCGGAATCAAGACATAAACTACTGGAACATATGAAAAGCAAAAATATTATTTTCAAGCTAGTTTCGGGTTGCGCAAAATATGTGAAAATTTCAACACCACGAAAATTTCCACTTTTACAGTACACCATGTCTTCTGCAAGGTGGTAAATTTTTATATTCATACATGGAACCCCCACAGTTCCAGTTAGGTGTAGGCAGTTGCTTAACTCACTAAGTAAATAATGGCATCTCTAGTTTGATTATGTACATGTTTGACCTTTATTGTGCTTTGTTCGCTGAATTGCATGCATGGTGGGATTCTTTCTTTGTTGATTGGCACAGCTGTCTAGAAAACTAATTGTCAATGAAAAGAGGATAGCTTTTCACTGTATATCCTTTTGTGTCCCCATGGCCTCCCTTGGACTGAGACACATTGCTATACCTAAGTTGGCTCCGTAATTCTACAACTGGGTTAAGTTTGGATCGATTACTGAATGCTGACAAAAAAAGCTTGGCAAGTTTGAGCTTAGTGGTTTGGTACATAAAAGGTTGTAGGTCCCTATTTGATGTCTTGCAAACAAAGGTTGCTATTGGATAACCTCTATGGAGGAATGATTTATTTCTGTCTTGCTGCTAATAGAATGGAGAGACAGCCATGCACATAGCATCCAGACATGGTCACATCAAAATGATGGAGGCTCTTCTGGAGGATGGAGCTGATGCAGTCTGTCTGTCAAAGGTGAGATAAACTCTTTAATTCCATTTTAACCCGTTGAAGACAAGTCCCAAGAATATTCAGGCAGGTGTCTATGGGAAATGCGTGTTATAGCAAAATTAGTCTGTCCTCAACGGGTGAACAGGGGTTTGTTACTGCGACAGTGTCCGGGTAGCATCCAGGTAACTTATTCTACCCTGCCTGTTAAAACGGTCTCTGCAAAATGCTGCTCGGACATAACCTCGGTAATGCCTGTTAAAATGGGGCTTTTGTTTCCCAGCCATAATGGATGGATTGGGGTAGATTCATTTCAAATCAGCATGGAATATGTCAATCTTGGCTTTAATTTAATAGTCTTGTACAGGTTGTTTTCTTTCATGCATTTCATAAAGGAATGTGATGCTTGCAGTTATAAAAGATCTGACAAAAAGCAATATATTTATGTGCAGATTTTTGTTATTGTCTAGATAGCACGAATCCCTCCAGACACCTTTTTATGATATGGCATGTACTCTATGTGCTCCACAAAATCCCCTGAAAGTGTGGTATATGTTAGAGACCTCTATACTGTGGCCCCCTTAGGTGTTGCTTAAGAATAATTTTTCAACCATAATGGACACTTGTTCTGGGTTGAGCTTTATCTGTTGGCAGAACAAGTTTATCCAGTCTGAGAGTTTGTAAATCTCAAATAACAGCCTTCTTTTGAGGCACTCCCTAATTGTTTACCAGTATTTAAAGAAAATCAGAGACAAATGTACTTTTTTTTGCACCGGCCTATTTCATAGACATGCTCAGACCTTCTTATACTTGTATCTTCATGAGAAGTATATATGTGACAGTTAAATATATATGTTACAGTTATTACAATTGTGTAAAAAATCAAACTGGCCACCATCGTGTCACTAAACCCTTTTTGAAACATTCTCGTTATGTGACAACGAGTGTGCTTTTGCCTTAAGTGTTTTCAAGTGCATCTACAGCATTTAAAATCCATGGCTCAATACTGTATTGGAGATGATGACAATGATGATATGGAGAGAATAGATTAATATTTGAACATGATGTGTCTTTCTACCTCAGTCCGGAGAGAATCCAATCCACATCGCCGTCAGACACGCCCACTACGCTATCGTCAAACTTCTCATTGACTTCCTCCACAATGACATGTCTCGTCTTGACGCCATTATGGCAGTCAATGAACAGAGTATGGTAAGACATCCTTGCTACAATCCTTTGACTAAACATATCCAGCACATCCAAGGAGTGTGTATATGTGGGGTTAGGGGTGGTCATTTATTGTATTGTATCTCTCAGGATGAGATGAAATTACTACTTTGCTGATATGAGAAGAGTGTGGTAAGACATGTGCTCTGCAATCCTTTCTACTATCAAAAATGAATCCATCTCATCCAAAGGGTGTGGGGGAGGGGGTCATTCCTTGTGATCTATTTCTAGGGGTTAACCATGACAAGAAAGATTGCCGATCTTATGGTGACCATTTACTGATGTATGTGATCATTTTGATTGGGTAGGCCCTAGGCTTCAAGAGCCCCCAAAATTTATGCATAAGATATCATACATTGTATGAACTTGTGAGTACTGATTGATAAATAGACAAAATGATAGACAGACAGACATATCATACCAGCAGCTGTCCACTCAGTGGTCATTGGAAAATTTACCTACATAAGATATAATGTATGTAATGTTCAATGTAGATATAAAGCATAGAGCTCCTTGATCAAAGACTAGTGTATAAGATCATGTATCATGGATTGTTGAGAAGCCTGCTCAATATACTGCACCAGGCTGACCAGAAGATATTTTAAAATTGATAGGGCCCTCATTTTCACTTGCCATCTGAATAAAGATAAATGAAAAAATAATAACAACAATAACAGTAGTGACATCAGGAAGAGAAGACAAAGAGAAGAAGAAGATGTTCTGTTTCATTTTACATAATATGTGTGTACTATTAAAGGTCTAGTATGTAATTCAAGCAACACTTGTGCATTATTGCCAATTTGTAGGAGGGTGAGACACCCCTTCACTATGCAGCAGAGATCACTAAGGATATGATCCACTACCCTGGGGAGGATGAGGAGATAATGGCTCTCCTCCTACAGTATGATGCAGACATCAACATCATCACCAAACTGGTAGGTGGTACTCTGAGACTGATGCATCTCAGAGCTATCAAGTCACCTTGATATTGTAAGAGGCTCCCATAAAATTTACATCATCATCACCATCATCATCATCATCATCATCATCATCATCATCATCATCATCATCATCATCATCATCATCATCATCATCATCATCATCATCACTATCATCATCACCATCACCATCAAACTCATCATCATCAACTGATTGCTCTTCAAAACCTTCCTCATGAGGAAGTGTTGGTTGCCCTGACATCATACACTGTATTTACATCAAGCCTTGTACACTTTCATGTGTCTAGACCCTAGATCACATATGAAAATTGCCCTTCCATGGACTTTGAAAAGACTAGGTAGTGTTCCAGTTTCTCTGATTTCAGTGCATAAAAAAATCCATTTTGTAGTATGTTTCCCTTTATCTAAACTACTATTTGTTTCAGTAGCAATGACAAGATACAGCTTCCACATTGTTGTGTGAAGATAATAATTGTAGTAAAACTAACATCATATAATGCCATCAGTATAGAGAGATAAAGCATTTACGTTAAACTTTCTTTAATTTTTTGTTCATGTTGCAGACACACGAGACACCACTGCATTACTGTGCAAGGGCTGGCAATGCAGACATCTTGATGAAGATGGTACAACACCTTGGACCAAACATGACTCAACTAGCTGTCAATAAACAGAGCAAGGTACATCAACCCCTTACTTCACAGCTGTTTTATAGAAATGCTGGAAATACATGTAAAAATCAGATTATATTCACATTTGCTTGTCAGTACCTTGAAGGGTGGATATTTGTACTGCAGCTCACTTGGCTGAGTAAATGTTAGTGACAATACCTGTGAGCATTGACTGAGTGCTGCAATGTGGAAACTTTATGCATTAGTGTTATAAAAAATGACAAAATTTCTTTGCAAGACTTCAAATCACCTTTGATGAAAGTCAAGAATTATACCAAACTTATAAGATTTTCTTTCAGTAGGTCTATGAAATTTTCTTGTAATTTAGAGAGAAGGGACATGGTGTGTCTATCTGCTCTATGATATTACAACAGGTATCTGTATTCTCTTCAATTCTTCAATATCAAAGCTTTCACTGCTCAGAAACATGAAACAAATGAACCTCTATACTTCAAAGTGAAATGAAGCAGAATCATATGCTGCAAGAAGAATTTTTGTTATGTTTACAGTCCAGCTTGCAACTTTCTACTGTGATTTTTTTTAAAGTATAATCTTTCTTTTTCAACAATATTTCAACTTGTTTGACAGCAGAATTTGATAGGATGGTTGTTGTACATTTCAAAGCAGGTAATTTTTGTTCTCTTTGAAATCTCTCCGGTATAGAATGGCTGGTCACCCCTATTAGTGGCAAGTGAAGAGGGCCATGAGGAAATAATGAGGATTCTACTGCAGCAGAATGCAAGAGTTGATGTCTTTGATGAGGTGAGTAAGATATAACAGTAAGTGCTTAAATATAGCATTTCTGTGTTTTCTGATGAAATGCAACAGCTTTAATTGTAATATTTCAGTGTTTCCTTGCAGTACTAGGGCAGGAGTGTCAACCGTAGTTTGTTAGGTCATTGGAATCTGCCATCATACATAGTCTAATCATTGATAGTACTGTGCAGTTATATTTTTCTCATATCTTCATCATTTTTAAATCATATACATTGGTCTATATGTCATATGCCACCACAAACTCACTTGGATATCTATCTTTTTCTGATTATGTCCCTTCTGAAGTATTCTCATGCAGACAAGTGGGATTTCTTCTTTTTTTTTTCATGATATTTTTTAAGGAATAAAAGAAACCCAGAAAACATGTACCAGTATGAGAAAATATAAACATGACAAATTATGCAGTCTTCTATCATTTTTGATTCTGTGTACCCCATACACTGTACTTTGTGGTGCTTTTAATTTCAAGGATTTCACAAGTCCACTGATTATTCCCCAAATAAACCAAAGAAATGCATGGTGTATCATCTTCAAGATCATAAGGGGCTAACTTTTCTCCTGAACAGCAATGCAATTAACTTCTCATATTGTTGCTGTGTTCTCAATGGCATCTTCAACCACGACTTGTGAAATTGTCATAAGCATCCCCACTTGTGAAATATTATGTCTGCAAAAAGTTTCATATTATATGTTTAACACCTGATCAATGTTTGACCACCACACAGCATGGCAAGGCAGCCCTCCACCTAGCAGCTGAGAATGGTCATCTGGCAGTGGCTGACGTCCTGCTATGGCACAAGGCCTTTGTGAATGCCAAGTCCAAGATTGGTGTGACTCCACTCCACCTGGCTGCCCAGAATGGACACAACGAGCTGGTCAACCTCTTGATCCACAACCATGGGGCGGCCATTGATGCCCTGTCATTGGTCAGTCCTTCTAAAGACTGACCGAGTCAGTGATTTCTATGATAACCATTCTGAAGTTTGATCCACGTTACAGTGTAACATCAAACTGCCAATTTCATGAACTTCGGACTACAGCAGAGCCTCAAATTGACAATTATTTGATGTATATTGAAAACTAAGGTGTATTAGTAATGCATATCATCAGTGACTCTCTGCATCACTCCAAAAGACTGAAAAAAAAAATTATTAGATTGCATTCATTAGAAAGATATTGTTTTTGAAATCTTTATCAAGTTTAGGAAATTGTGAAAGGATCATTAAAAATTTGATGATGTGAACTTTTTTTGTGTGTGTTCCTCCTGATTAAACCTCAGGAATGAGGGTTACAATATGTTATACTATCATCTCCTTTCACATCTTTCATACATTTATGCTGCTGAAAATTTACATACATTGATGCTAATTTATGGTTAAGTTGTTTGTGAACATTTGGTTTCCTTTAGAAACTATTTTTGGTTCCATGTTATTGAAATCACATTCTATCTCTCTATAATTTGTAAGAATCTCTTTGGCAGTAAATGTGTGATAGTGCTTTGAATAAGAGACTAGATTCTTTCAATGTCTACAGAAAGATAGAAAAATTGAGTTAATTTTACAATCTTATGTTTGTTTGTTTCTTAGTGAGGAACCTATACTAGAAATGTACATACAAGCCAATGAAGCAACACTGTACATCATTTCTCACCATAAGAGCATTCATTGATAATTATAAAGTTTGCTGAATTGTGAGATTTTTCACATCATGGCATTTTGTTTTATCCCCTTTAGTCCAAGAAAACAGCACTTCATCTTGCAGCCCAGAATGGTCAACTCCAAGTGTGTGAAACGTTGCTGAAACTCAAGTCAGATTCAAATGCTACAGACATTGTGAGTATCCTCAATTTGCCAATTCTTCCAGTGCCTCTTTGCTCGTTTCTTTTTCTTCTTTTATGCCCAACTTTAAGAGGAAAAAAAAGACAGAGAAAAAAAAAGAGCTACTATGTTGGTTGATTATTGTGAGGAAAGGGAGGTCTATGAAGCTAGAGACTTGTATAGCACATTCGAAGGATTATTTTTTTTTTTTACTAAAATGTGATTTGTTTTCCTCACGTAAACTTGAAACACCACCTCATCAGACTCTTGACCATTATTCCTGTAAATTCAAAACAAAACCTTAAAAGCAAGACAATTGGGAGCTACCTTCAGCTTCAAGAAACTTGGCAGTGTTGGTTTGCGGTCTGTGACCCTTTTCCTACTGCTTGCACTGTAGAAAACTTGTATATTATCATGCTATATATTGATTGTGGTGATTGTTAGATCTGCCTGATTTTATAACTGACTACAGTCCAATTAGTGTAAGTTTTGTCCGTATCTAACTACAATCCTAATTCTGCATGAATTCCAGCTATTGTTGTTCATATGATATCCCCTAACTGATTCCTGTTATGTGTATTTCTTAGTTTGGTGTTCAAATTGATTAGTCATATGCTAGCCATGCAAAATTATTTCATGTTAAATGACGGAGATGGAATATGATTTTAGAAATAGATTCATTTGTCATTCCATCAAACTAACAACAGTTTGACTGGAATTATCTTTCTTGTGTTGATGCTGATAGCTGTTTACAAATGAGATTAGATGAAAATCCACCACAAAGTATCCACAAAGTATGCCAGTAAAGAACTTGCACCTCAAACATTCAGGATTCAGCACAACAGACACATTTACAATCCTTAAAGACAACTGTAAGGCACAATAATGTATTCCCAGTTTGAAAGAATTAAACAACAGTCAATTGAGTGTGGAGAAAAAAAAAAGAATCAGAAATAAAGTGAAAATGAAGTTTTATAAAAGCAATAAAGTTTCTCTCCTGAAACCTTGTATTTTCTTCTTCCAATCCAGGCTACATATTGTGTGCCTTAAATTTGTCACCCTAGACAAATAGGCAACTCCAGACTAGGTTCTAGGGCTTTTGTCATTTCCAGCCATTTTGATTGCCAAAAATGATGATAATAATGACAAAATATTTATGTGACATATTGACTTTAAAGGGAAGATAAAGTTTTGGTTGAGATGGGGCTTCAGGTTTCCAACTTTTTTTTTGTGAGATAATGAGAAACCTCTTATGAAATATGAAAGAGCATACAATTCTAAGAGGAAGTCAAAGTTTATTTGATGAAAATTTGTTTTGAAATGGCTGATATATCCAAAAATAAGGAGGTCCTAATAGAAGATGGGACCCACCTTTAATTAGGGCCACTTTGTTTTACTTTGTTTTTTGGATATCTCAGCCATTTAAAAACGATTTTCATCAAATAAACTTTGAATTTCTGATAGAATTGTATGCTCTTTCATATTCCATAAGTGGTTTCTAATTATCTTGAAAAAGTTAAAATCTGATTCCTCCATCTCAACCAAAACGATACCATCCCTTTATAAAGGGCAGAGAAAAAGAGACTGCAAAAATCCAGATTTTCTTACAACTTTTCCTTCCAAGATATATGTGATAAGAGTTTGGTGACACAACCTGACCTGATGTGTACATGTTGACTTTTCTCTGTATACTTTATTTACTAACAGATTGTTTTCCTCTTCCAATACAATAAAACTAACACCTTAAATGTATTTCTGTTCATAACTTGACAGATCAAAATTGACGATGTAGTAAGTTTGATATTGATGTCTGTTTGTAAGACTGTATGCATGACATCTTGTTTATTGTTAATTATGATCACCCATCATCTCATTTTTCATTTTGTAAGTTCTCTTATATTTTGGTTTTGTTTGGTTTTTCATGAAAGGCATGTATGGCTCCAGTTTTAGTTGAATTAATATGGCAACATCATGTCTACCCATTTGAAAGATGTAGATGAAGGTTTAACTGATAATTAGCAGAACAGACATGAATTACTCATAATTAACACTCCCAAAATGCTGAAAGATTCAAAATATCAGTGATCAAAAGTTATGTATGTGTGCACTGAATTCCACACATTGACTTTTGATGTAAAGTTCAGTCAACAATGTTTTCTGTCTTCCCAATATGTAACTTTTGATTATTTTTGTTTTTGTTTACAATATCATTGATTACTTTTTACTTTCATTGCATGACTTGTATTTTATTTATTTATGTCATTCTGGGAAAAGAATATCGTTCTAATTCCAGTGTCCGAGTATTGTAAAATTCTTAAATTTTGTACACAATTACTTTGGGTAAAGTAGGGAATGTTTATGCAAAAGTTTGCTGGACTTCTTTACAGTGAGACTCCTCTGCTCAAGTATTTTATGTTGCACAGTTGAACATGATTCATTAGCAACTATGCTCAGGAGATTGTAATAGATTATCACTTTTCATTTATGCACTTTTTTGTTCAATCTTGATTTTGTTACAACTATTCTTTTGTATATTTATGACTGTATCAGTGTTGTATATTTCAGTTTTATGTCTTGTTATATGGGTCAGTACAATGTGTGTATCTGTGGGTTGAGTGGTGAATTTTAGATGTATTTCTACCTCCTGTGTTGTCATGAAATGACACTAAATGTAAAGTATGTTTGTTCTGTATGTCACACATTTGATGAAATTCCATACCACCGACATCAAAACTTATTAGTTTCAATTTTCAGTTTCAGTTTCGTTTACTTTTTTTCATATTTCTCAAATATAAACAATACATTGTGGTAACTTGAGTAGACCAGGGAGGTCCTATCTCCCTGAGTAGACCTTCTTATGAGTTTAATTGCATTCTTCATTCAAATATTTTCCAGACTTTCTGTACAACATAGTTTGTAGATTTCAGACTTGTCAGAAATTGTTTGAAAGTTTGATCATACCTTTTTCTCATCATTATTTCACTCATTTTGCTGATGGTATATCAGAAATGTGCTGTTATATAAAACATCTTATTTCTGTAGATATAATCAGACACAATGAATTTAGGGTCATAGAGTCACATAAGGTTAGAATCCATCTCTGTGAATCATTATTACCCAATGTCTTATTGTTTACTCACAAACATTTTCCTCTTAATTGTCTAGTCCAAAGCGCTATTTTGATTTAGATTTTATTTGAATTTGAATTGGATTATGCACCTTAAAATTTTGGGCATTGAGGGTGCTTTTGGCGCCATTGTGTATTACCATAAAGTGGAAATGTGTAATAATGAACACCATATGATTGGGTAATCTGTGCCTGAAATGTGGAAAAGTTAAAAGTAACTGGTAAAGTCATCCTAAAAATTATTTTTTCTCATCTTTTGCATTTATTGCAGTTTTCCAGTTCATGAATAAACAATGTAATCAAAGTGACATGGCTTAATTTTTGCCTCATCAAGAATCTATTTTAATACTGAAAAGCTCAATTGAAATATAGTCCTATTGGTATAGATACATAGTAGCATATTCATACATTACATCTATTGATGTATTGGTGTGGAATTACTTTCAGTACTTAGGTTATATCCCCAGCAGTAATGTGAAATATAGTATGTCCCCCCAAAAAATTACAATCGGATTTTTGCATTGATAACTCCCAATATGATTAAACTGTCTGAATGCTACTTCGAGTCATAAAATACAACATCTTAGCTCCATTTTGCAGAAAACCCTATTCAGTTTGGTTAAGCAGTCACAGAGAAATGTGGATTGTTGTAAAGCGTGTCATGAGTCTGATTCTTCCAAGTTTAGCACTCGGATGCTCTTGGAACTGCATATTAATGCGTAAACGCGATGGGCAGAACTTGGAGGGAAGAGATTCCTGACATGCTTTACAAAACTCCTCATTTCTCTTTGACCACTGAAGCAAATCGGGTGTGGTTTTCTGTAAGATGTGGGCAGTGAGTTATAGTTTCATAACCTGAAATTGTATTTGGATTGATTCACTATTTTATTAAAGTTGTCATTGCGGAAGGTCCAGTTGTAATTTCCTTAGGGACGTATGGTATGTGTCTATCCTAAACATTATTCCCTTTTCTCTCCCAGCATGGACAAACACCCCTTCACCTTGCTGCTGAGAATGATCATGCCGACATCGTCAAACTTTTTCTCAAGCACAAATCAGAGTTGGTTTCCATGGCGAATGCGGTAAGAACACTATCTTTTAGGCAGAATATGTCATTAATGATGCATTTCCCAATTCAATTAGTTGGTGTGTACCACCATTGCTATTTATTTGTCAGAATTTACAAACAAATCATAGACATATCTACATATATCCATATATATTTGCAAACAATAATTTGCATGTATTAGAATATTTGAATATTTACAATCAAGAATTTTGATCTATATTTTCATGTTTTCTTCTATATGTTTGTGAAAGATGAAGCATACAATTTCTTAGTATTGTCAACTGTGATTTTCCATATTTTTTCTATTTAGAGATGAAAGTGACATCAGAATTGAATTCAGGTATTCAAATTTCATGTAAGTGTGTCAGGAAAATCTGCATGGAATGGGTGTTGAGCAAATATTAGAAAGGGGGATAGTATATAGAGCAGTGCCAATGATTATGTGCTTCATTGATTATTGGCACTCCTAGTTGATTTATATTTTTCATATCACTATCATTATGATTATAGCTATGGACATAAAGAGCACATACATTTTACAGAAACTAGATTGATGTATTTTCAGGATAAGTATATAGATGAAGTTCACATTATATTCATGTTACAATGGTATTTTGTTGACATCGTTTACAGGAGGGTAATACGTGTGCCCATATAGCAGCCTCCAAGGGAAGTGTAGCTGTGGTCAAGGAGCTGTTGAGATTCAACCGAAGTGGGGTGTGCACTGCCAAGAACAAGGTACCTAATTTGCTTTCTGATTGAGTGAGGCAAGGTTCACCAAGTTCAACTTCATGTACATTTAATCCCAGCAAACCATGTTCACAAGTGCAAATAACATTGAGATAATGTTGAAGATGTCAGGGTACATCTCAAAGATATTACAATATTTTACTCATTTGACAAGATGTGGCATATACTTGTATACTGACAAAAAGAAATATATGGGTCTAGAATTCTCAGCTGCTTGTATTAAAAAATTTCCTTTATTCTTATGACTCCAATTTATAATACTCTGTCACACCTTTCAAGATGCACAGATGTATTCCAGGTAATAATAAGTTTGTATGCTCTGTCAAATTCACAGTTTCATTGTTTCATCGAGAGGTTAGAGAACTTTACATGAAATATATGAAAATGACAAGACACTTTGAGAGACTCTGAAAATAAAAATACTGTACATTTGTGTAGTTTTTAAACCAGTCAAATTGGAATTCTACTAAATTGACTTGACAGCTAAAATGCTTATTTTTGTTTTTATTATGTATTCACATGTCACTATTTGAATTTTTGTCATCTTTACAAGGCAAGCTTTCAAGGTCAGTAGTGGTGAATATCATATATCTGTATTGGACATATTAATGACAGACCAACTATATAATAATGTTCACCATGTATGTCAATGTGTCAAGTCCTTTGAACCTTGACCCTTAACCCCACAATTCCGCTGGTCCATTCTGACAGACAAATGGTTCCAGCGCTCTCCACCTGGCAGCTGCAGGAGGTCACAAAGAGGTCGTGAGAGTTCTTCTTGACCAAGGGGCTTCCCCTACTGAGGAAAATGCTGTGAGTTGCTTTAGTCCCATTACTTTGCTCACAGAAAATATAAAAATCATATTTTCAGTTAGATGATTTTGCAACTACGACACATCCTGTTTGATAATTGCCATAACTTAGTTGTTTTATAAGTCTACAGTATTATGCTGTAAGGGATATGCGTTATTTTTGTTTAATTTCACAAAAGGAAACATAGTACATTTTTTGTGTGTAGATCAGAAAGATGCTTTGGTATCATCATCTTCTGATTTGCATAATTATGTGGTTGTGACTGATATCCCTGTTTTATGATAACATGTACAACTTTTAACTTATAAAGCTTCCCTAGAGCCTCTGCAACTGCCTTCAGAAAAAAATTGCTGTTTTCTCTGATATCTATACATAGACCTTAGGGTATAGCTATGCCTTTGTAATTGATCTCAGTGATACAGTCATACACAAGTACATATTCCTTGAGTCGTTGTTGTACATTTTGATAATGTAATGCCAAAGAATGTCAGTTTTGGATGCAGCTATCTAGCAGAAAGGAAAAGCAAAACAAAACAAAACAAAAAAGACAAAAAAAAAAGTTGTTGCTGCTGGCTATAAACTACTGATAGTAGTCAAGTAGTAGTCTCTTTCAAGACTGCAAGTCAATGTAAGGGTAAACTATTGACCAACAATCTTGACAGTATGTTAACATTTTCAAAAAATGCAATTTATTATGCTTCTTTTTGTTGAAAGTCGCAAATAAACCACGTTAAACACACCTATAGCCAATAGCTGCTTCTGTTTACCTTGTACTTAATGACAATTCCACTGCTCTCGATTAACATCACCTTAACTATCTTTTCACTTCATTGTGTGTAAGAATTCTGTATTGAAATAACTTTTTAGATCAAACTTAACCATATTGAAGCTAGAAAATGCAGACAGTATTTTGGGGGAGTTATTTGTTATCTGCTATTTTCTTTTGTGATGACTAGGATGGTATGACAGCAATCCACCTTGCAGCTCAGAATGGTACAGTGGGAGTCTTAGAAGCCTTAAAGGGTAAAGTCTCCTGGAAGGCTCCCAGTGTGAAGACCGGTATGACAGCCCTCCATGTAGCAGCCCACCATGGTCAGATTGACTTCGTCCGTGAGATGCTGCTGAAGGTTCCTGCCACCATCCGCAGTGAGCCCGCCTCGGAGCACCTCAGCATCAAGGATATCTTTGCACAGGATGTGAGTGCTCCTCTGTGGACAAACATTTGTGATGAGTTCAGACGTGATCAAAACATCCTGTACTTCCAATGAGTTTTGTGAATGAGGGTGTTGTTATTAATATGAAGTGGTTTGTTATGTTATTACATACTATAGAAAATCACATAACGCCTGTTTCTACAGCACCCCTTATTGTACGTACTTGTGAGTATTGAATATCTAATTCAAATGTGTTTCAGTAAGACATATAACATACCCTATTTTGGCTCTGTGCAGTAATAACATGCCTCGTGTAATTCTTTGTATATCACTCAAAGGCTTACAAATAGAATTAAGTTTTACCAAGTACTTTCAACTAAACTCATTCAAGACCCAGTTTGTTGAGTCATTTAATCAGAAAGCAGACTATTGATGTTCTCGTTTGAAAGCCCGTAGAACTTAGAAGTTTTTACACTTGAGTTATGTGTCTAATTTCCCTGTCCATTTGACTGATATATGCCATTAAAATCGTGACACTACATGCATACTCTGTGTACAACGTTTATGTGGTTCACTGTTCATACATTAATACAGGTTCATGCATACAATAGGGCCTACAACTGTTACATGAACGATATTTCATGAGAGAGTATAATATGTTTCATCTCAGTTGATATCGTTATTAGTTTATCATGTTTCATTGTTGTTGTTTTCCAGCATGGCCTGACCCCACTCCACCTCGCGGCCCATTCAGGTCACGAAGGATTGGTTCGTTTGCTTCTCAACTCTACTGGTGTTCAGCCTGATGTGCCAACAGTTGTACAGGTAGGGAAGTCTAGGGTAAGAATGATGGGTCAGTTGTCACGGACCTTTTCACGCATCAGCTAGCTGCCTCTGCCAGGGAGCTGCTCTATGATAATTTGAGAATGAATACATCAGTGAAGGTGACAATTTGTATGAAGAGTGAGGATTGGGGGTGTTTTCTGGGCATCAAGATGAACAGAGTGAGATAATCTTACACATGGACCTTGGTATCCAGAAAGCTCAGTGACCTTTGTTTCTGTTTGATTTGCTGCATTGACCAGTGTCTTTGATGTGTCCAGTGAAAATGTCAACAAACTCAGTCTTAATGACAAGGAAAGTATCATCTGCAAAGGAATTTAGTACAGTGTCTTATGTTGTAAACGTAGCTTGGTATGGAACAAGTTTTTTTTTTCCTTTCTACTGTAATAGACTCTATTCATCCTCATTAGAAAGAGGTGAAGTCAACAATGCCTTTATAAATATATCCTCTTTTGGGACTGCTTTGAAAGAGAAGAAGTCGGTGAGGTGTAGATTTCATCGGTTATCTTTCTTGAGACTCTTCTCTTTCCCATCTTCTGACTAGTGCATAGACAATAATAGCAGTGTTAATTATGCACACCCTGACAATGGTTGATACTACCACTGAAGATTGTTATCATTATTGTAACACACCTCCACTGTATCTGGGACACATAAGAAAACATCTCATCACCCTCATGTTTTGAATACATGTGGAACACAGCTGGGAACATGGTTTACCCCATTTTGTTGATGTAAAACATGACACGAAAGATATATGTTTTCTAAATATTGGCTGAGAAGACCACCACTGTCACATGGGCTAAGATTTGTCTTGTCTGTGAGTTTTCTTCCTGTCTTTCAATTACTTCTTATCACTAAACAAGAACACTAATGGAAATAAAACCATAATAACCTACCTGTGTATCTTTCATCCTGTGTAAATACATGTGACTTGTGCTCCTAATGTGACATTGTGTGTATATTTCACGACTGACTGAAATGTTCACGATACTTAGCCAGATCATATTAGGCATAATTAGTGGACTAAACCATGTGATGTATTGGTGTACCTTCTTTATGGAGTTAAAGGGACTGTACAGTACTGGTTGAGGTGGGGATTCATGTTTTGAACATTCCTAAGTGAGATAATGAAAACCCTCTTATGAAATATGAAAGAGCATGTAATTTTAAGAAGGATTCAACATTTATTTGATGAAAATTGGTTTTCAAATGGCTGAGATATCCAAAAAAGTGCTAATAATAAAAGGCGACATGCCACAACTTTATTAGGATCTCTTTGTTTCACCTTGTTTTTGGATATCTCAGCCATTTCAAAACCAATTTTCATCCAATAAACTTTTGATACCCCTTAGAACTGCATGCTCTTTGACATCTCATAGAGTGGTTTCTGAATATCTCTCAAAACGTTAAAGCTAAATCCTCACCTCGACCAGAACTGTACATACCCTTTGGGCAGTACATCATTGATGCAAATGACACAGTAGGGGATATCCATAAAACTTTATGACAGAAGCATTGTCAAATGTTTGTCATGTTGATTTAAAAGATAATAATCCACCTGTGCTGTATTGACTTGCAGGGTACCATACCAATCCACTTAGCAGCACAAAATGGACACACAGCTGTTGTTGGCCTGCTGCTGAGCAAGTCAACCACCCAACTCCATGTCAAAGACAAGCGAGGCAGGACTGGTCTGCACCAGGCTGCGGCCAACGGTCATTATGACATGGTGGCCCTCCTCCTAGGTCAAGGGTCAGACATCAATGTCAATGACAAGGTGAGGCAGTTTTTGTCCATAATTGAAATCATGTTTCACTTTATTTACATTATTTATGCTTTAAAAAATGAACAAAGAATAAGTGATGTATTTTCACAGGTGTAAACTATCTTCTATTAAAGTACATTCAGAAAATAGAAATATACTAAAGAATTACTACATTGTATACTGTTGAGCAAATCGAATGGTGCAATTTAAGCATATTCATTCACTACAAAGACAATGAAATGCTTCAAATACAAAATACATTTGGTTTTCGAATACCATGTATGTCAATCACTTATTCATAATGCACTGTATCTTTCCTTTTGTTGCAAAAGGACTCAAGTGACAAGCACCTCTTTCTTATGAGCAAAATGTCATGTAGTTTCACACTGACTCAGTGCAGTGATATGACATGTCAAGCAGAACTCTATTAGCTTAGTGTTTGTGCTTAAAACTAAAGATCCAAGTAAAACATTCTGAGTCCAATTTGAAGAAGATTGGTAACTCAAGAGTTGGATAATTTGTGACTTGCTTCATTTGTTTGCAGAAGTGAGACAGATATACACACGTATGCATGCAGTATGCCTAGATGATAAAACTACAGGCCATCATATTAAATCCCATTAGAGTGGTAGATGTGTCTAAAGCATTTAAACCTCATTTTGTCTCTCTAGAATGGCTGGACAGCTTTACACTTTGCTGCCAAGGCAGGCTACCTGGATGTGGTCACCCTCCTGGTGGAGAGCGGAGCGTCGCCCAAGTTTGAGACTAAGGACAGCAAGGTGCCCATCTGTTTTGCAGCGAGCTCTAACCACCAGGCTGTCCTCAGCTTTCTCATGAAGAAAGATCACAGCACACAGCGTCTCATGGAGGACAGGAAGGTGAGAACACCAAACCAAGGTTTACCTTGATTGTGACTCCTTTGAACAGCCTCAAGGAACAGAGGAGGAAATGTGTACCTTTATTTTCATCCACATTTGGTGGCATTTATTGATGGTAATTCTATTAGCACATTGAGGACGAGTCCCGAGTATACTTGGGCAGGTGTCTATGGGAAATGCGTGTTATAGCAAAATCAAACCGTCCTCATCAGATTTAAGTATTGATTTTGCTGTGTACTATAAAATGAAGGAAAGGATTGTGAAAAATCATCAATTCTTATTCTAAGGATTGGTATTAATTGTTAATGCTTGTTAGCAAGTTATATGTGCACTCAGGAACTTCTCAATTTCTAATTTGAGAAATAACAGTAATCAGTTACATGGTGTTGTATATGAATCACTTACAGGTTTAAGACCAAATTACAGTGCTAGCCTTTAATTGCATACTTTGTACAGATCTTTTCATAATTCAGGATTATTGGTCATCGTTTATAATGCCTAACTTCCAATCCTCTAATTTCCACAGTTTGTCTTTGATCTGATGGTATGTGGTCGATACAACAATAATGCCTCCATCAGAGAGTTTGTCCTGCGCTCACCAGCACCCATCGACACCGCCGTGAAGCTGGCCAAGAACTTCCGCTACCAGTCTGGTAAGGAGAAGGAGCGAGCCCGTGACCTGCTGGATGTCAGTATGTTCTGCCAGACGATGGCCGTGGATCTCATCTCCATCACCTCCAGCACCACCAGTCCTGGATCACTCCTGAGATCCGTTGACGAGAGGAACGTTCCTTTCCTCGATGTACTCATGGAATGTGAACAGAAAGATGTTGTGGCTCACCCGTCGGTTCAGAAATACCTTTCAGACGTCTGGGTGGGTAACCTGAACTGGGCAAGCTGGAGGATTGTCCTTCTCTTCTTCGTTCTTGTCATCTTTCCTCCGATATGGATTTTCTTCTCGTTACCACTGAAGCATCGCTTCAACAAGCTTCCCATCATCAAGTTCATGACGTACCTTGTGTCTCACATATATCTTATCATTCTGCTCATTCTCACAACTGTTGTCACACCATTCATCGAGGACTTTATATCCAACCCCACCATGGTGCCCAGGTGGTATGAATGGCTCCTGCTGATGTGGTTATCAGGACTCCTAGTCACGGAGATAACCAATCCAGGAGATCGGCAAGGACTTGGCTGGATACGTGTTGTCATCCTGGCAGTGTCCTCCGTAGCGTGTGTCCTGCACATCGTGGCCATTCCCTTCAATGATGAAACCAAACGTCTTCTGGTCTACATCAGGAACCAGTTCTTTGCCTGGTGTGTCCTCTTCTGTTTCGCTCATCTCCTGGAGTTCCTCTCCTTCCACCACCTGTTTGGACCCTGGGCCATCATCATCAGAGACCTGATGAAGGACCTGGTCCGGTTCATGGTCATCCTTCTCATCTTCCTTGTGGGCTTCATGCTGCACCTCGCTGCAGTCTACCAACCAGTCTATGTCAAGTCCACCAACTCCACGGTGGACGGCACCATCCAGACACCGGCAGACACCTTCTCCATCCTCTTCTTCTCCCTCTTTGGTCTGGTAGAGCCAGAGACACTCCCTGCTACCACCCGTCATCCCCAATTCACGATGTACCTCATCAAACTGGTCTTTGGTACCTACCTGGTCGTCACACTCATTGTCCTCATCAACCTCCTCATCGCTATGATGTCCGACACCTACCAGAGGATCCAAGCTCAATCTGACAAGGAATGGAAGTATGGCCGAGCGCAGCTGATTCGGAAAATGAACAAGACTTCAGCGACGCCTTCCCCTCTCAATATATTCACCAAGCTCTACTGGTATCTCAAAATGGCATTCAAGCATAAAGGTAAGTTTGATTCATTTTATTTTACTCTTTTATTCATGCATGGTGCATGTTTCAGTCCAAGGCTGTACTTCCTCAGGCCCCTGCGGATGAAAAGTGATTTTCATTTTGTTCCTCAGTCACCTGTTAAGAAGACTCTTCCATTCATGACTGAAATATTACTGCTTGCCAATTCACTGATTACGAATTCACCCAGTTATGTCAGTACACTGTAAATTTTCAATATTGATAACAAAATATACTTTCTAATGCATTGTAGAGATTTGAGCAACAATGGAGTAGTGAAGGTAAGTAGAATTTTTTAATACCAGTCAAGTAAATCTTTCTATTTTATGGAATTGGATGAAATTACTTTTGCCTTAATTTCATATTTTTCTCTCTTTCTCATTGTTCTATGCAGGCAAGATCTGTAGTGCCCAGGCCAGAGAGCTGATCAATGAACAGGAAGAACTAGATGCATTATCAGACTCTAGATCAGTAGACATGTTTGGACACTCCTCAAATTGGCTACGGAATGTTGTCAGACGAAATACACAGGTTGCCCCTGAAGGTAAAAACAACAAGGATTTTATTTACTTGATGTTATGAAAATGGCTGGTCAATAGCTAATCAAAGTTTTGACCAAAAACAAGCAATTTTTCTATTTTTTTTTTTAGTTGAATTGTTTAATTGTTTTATCCTAATTTTGGTTAATGAATGATGTGTGATGTGAAATAGTCCTACCAGAAAGGGTTTTCATCTGACGTAACCAAAGACAATTCAAATTTTTTTCTATATAACCTGAAATGAGGAATTGAAATATAATTTCATAATCACAACTGGGTGACCATAATGCCACACACACACACACCAAAAAAACGAAGAAAGTTTGGGATATTGGGGACAAAATGATGGAAGCAGATATTAATATGGTATGGGACTTCTGTGGTTTATTTCTTTCCTTTAAAATTGGTGCAAAAAATGGAGCTTAACCTGTAAAACGAGTCCCATGTATATTCGGGCAAGCGTCTATGGGAAATGCATGTTGTAGCAAAATCAAACCATCCTCAACGGGTTAACAAGTATAGAGCATATTTTACCTTGTTTTTACCTAGCTTCAATGGCAACTCTGATATTAACTAAGCCGTTCAACAAATATCACATCTATTCATTTTGTTTAATATTTATTTGTCTCGTTATATGTGGTCTAGCCGGCTACTTGCAGCGGCCGAATCAACAGGGGACTGGACCAATCCGGATTGAGGGTGTGGTCGACTGGGACACCGTGGTGCACCGCTACCTGACCATCAAAGGTCAAGAGGAGGACATTGACCTGGGTATGACCTTTGACAAGGACGGGGCTGGACCCTCGGCCGTGTCGGGGGATGACCCGTCCAATCACCAGCTGGTGGTGGCTAAAACCAATGGTACCAAAAATAACCACATCGTCTGAGGCATTCCACAGTCCAGCTTCTACATCGGATAAAGGCTTGAGCAGACTCTTCTGAAATACATGTAGAGATGAACTGCATCATAGAGTACCAGAGTGTGATGTCATAGACATTCATCGCCATGGAAACTGGTTCTCAACAGCTCCACCTGGCCCTAGTGTTAAGGCATGCACCTGGTTCCAACCCAAGCTATAACAAAAGACTGTGACATCATCACAATGTAGGCATTCCCTATTTGGGATAGTTTAATAAAAACTGTGTCCCCTCAAACATTGTTCTATGGCGGTTTTCACAGGAGTCATCAACGGGTTAAGAATGACTTTTCTTCAATCTGAGATGAAAGATAAGCAGACAATCCACACAGAAAGGAATGACATAACACAGCTGCATATCAGAACACCAGCTGATTGTCAGGCAAGGTCTGTTAACTGTGAAGTCCACTTGCATGCAGATCTGTTTATAATTGGGTCAGAGAGAGAAGTTATTTTTGATGGGTTGTTTGTAAAGCTCACTTTCATGTTAAGTGTGTAAAGTACTGATTTAAAATGCAATATACTACAATCTAGTTCAGTGTTACACTTGTAAATACTGACATGAATATATCTGTGCCTTCCTTTACAAACAGAAGACAAGGATTTCAAAGGAAATAGAAAAACCCCTGATTTAAATTGTGGATAAAAGAAGCTGAATTTGTGCATAGCAAAACATTAAATTGGCTTGAAGTGTATCAGCCGGCTAAGTAGTGTATCAGTCGACCAAATTACACAAAAATGTTCACATGTTTTTATTTTCATGCTGGTTTCTAGTCGAAATGCACGAAAATTTATACACTGCAAAAATTTAAACTTTTACAGTATTGTCCGAAGATCCTCTGGTCATAGCATGGAATTGAGAACCTGAGGGGCAATAATATCAACTATACCCCAAATGAAAGCAGTCTATATCTGTTTTATAAATGGTACAGTTGTATATCTGTTTTATAAATGGATAGGGCCTATGGATGAAATAAAGTTTACTTGGTCAATCGTGATCGTGCTACTATAGCCAGTTCACACATCAGGCGCTGCCTTAGAAGTTTGCAAATGTTGCAATGGCGTCATACGAGGGTCACCTCTTGTGCTATGGAAGAAGGTACATGTGCATACCACAGGAGGGCAGTTTAGTGCTATGGGGTGATTTAGCACTATTAAACAGTTTTGATACAATGAATCTGTAGGCAATTGCTGAATTTATGCCTTTGATTTCAACCAATCAGAATCAAGGATTCATCAAATGAGTTTAAAAAAAGTGTTTTTAGGACCACATTGTATTTAAGAGAATATTCTCTCATACAATGTGCATGTTATTATGCGCTAGCATCATGTGTTGTCTCATATGTCACTCAAGCCATTCGTTTACAACTTCACATAAACATTTTGTGGATTGAGTATTGGTTGGTGAACATGACGTATGTTGTCAAATTTTGGTACAAATATAATGGCAATAGAATTTAGAACAGTATCTTACAACTTATGATTATATTTTTTAGCAAATGAATGGTGTGATATATTTTCATAAATGACTTTAAATGTCTGAAGATTGAAGTCATGTACAGATACTGTGACAGGAAGGCAAGTAGGGTCTTTACCAGAATGTCTTAAATCTATGCATCTTTTCATATCTGTAAATACAACCTAAGAATTATTATGAAGGGGAAAGGCCTCTATAGTGTACATAATAAGAATGTAAAGCATGCCATTCAAGTGTATGATATACGAGTTTAAGGAGATTACAGTAAAATGCAATATTCATATTTTGCAGTGGCAAAAGCCATTATGTACATTCATGATGATATACATTATGCATATTTACAGAACTGCATGTCTGAATAGTTACAATTGTATAACGTATAAAATTTGTAGTTAAATGTTAGAAAAGAACAATTAGTCTCTACTCTTCTTTAAACCCTTTTTCATGCATGCAACCTGCCAAACTGCAAAACTTTTTCACCGACATTCAGTAATCCTCCCAAAACTTGACCTATTTGTAGATTAGCAAGCCTAATCAGGTATAGCTATATGTTGTCAGTCCAACAGGGTTCAGGCCATGGGGACACATAGGGTTTAGGGGGAGTAGGTAATCTCTATTCATCGACAATCAGTTTCAGACATCCCTGCCAGTCGGTGAAGAAAACTTTGCAGTGTGCTTGCCATTGACAAACATATCACACAGCAAGGGTTTGTGATATCTTCTATAGTCTTTTGCAACCACTTGGCATATCATACAACAGTGAGTTGTAAATTACACTGTAGCGTGATGTTCTTCAAGCATCATCTGAGAGCAAAAATTTTCAGGAAAAATTCTAAATTTAGAGAAGGAGTTACCTTAGGTAAAGAAAATATTACTTGAAAAGCATGGATGAATATTGGGAATCATTTACAGAATCCCTGTTACGATGGGTACAAATATTGTTAACTCGTGAATGAAATTCAGAAATCAAACTCTACAGTTCTGAATTCTGTCATAAAGTACAAAATAATCCCTTTTAAATAATATATTGGTCACTACATATAAAGGTACATTTTTGAAGTTATGGTCAAAAGAAGCAAATATCTCCATTTGGCAAATATAGACTTATCGGTTTTTGCAAACAAAGTCTTCAATTGTACTGTATATGTCTCCGTCTCTAATAATGTAGGTAATTATCATGAAAGATTTTTTAGACTTTCTCCCCTTATTGTGTTACACTGCCCTGTCTGTAAGATGATGAGTTTCATCCAGTATTTTGAAAGCAGTGTATGGGGTCAAGAGGGTCAAAGGGTCAAATGTCAGTGTGGCTGTTATATACAACACAGGCTACCACCATGCTGATGTATAGCCACATGTGTGCTGTATTATACCTCAGCCTCAAAAGGTGCTGGGATATTACATTATGTCATGGAATGCAAAATATTCTGCTGTAAAATGTGCATTTCTCTTGCCTTCAACAGGTTTTATTTTGAGAGGGAATTTCCTTTGTATGTTACCGTCATCTAAATATGTCATTTATTCTCGGTCATGTTTCTGAGAGCAGCATTTCAAATTCATATTCATGTATTTGTTTGCAAATGAATCTATGTTATAGAGTTCCATTTGCCATCTTTTGTAGGCTTTGTTGTTTTTATTTCATTTTATTTTATTAGTGGAAAAATATTCATGTGGTGGTTATTTTATTTTGAATACAATGAAGTTTAATATGTCTAATTCACGAGTATATCCATACTCCTGATAAGTGTTATATGGTCACATGTTTGTTCCTAAAGTCACACTTCTCTTCATTTATGAACTCCTTGAACTTTTTCTTTTGCCAGTAAAGATATAAATACATAATATGCTTCAAATGAGTTTGCCATAGATACAAAATTCATGATAAATACACTGTACTTGTCAAAGTAGGAAATATATTTATGAATCGCCATCAAGTTCCCAAAATGAGGCACATTTGCCAGTTTAGTAACACATACACAGTGTAGCACTGTGTATGCCAAGTCAAATGCAGTATGTCGAGTAGTGCCTACCTGGTATTAAATTGCCTGCAAATGATCTTGCTCATTTTGGCCATTAATTCTCTTATTCTTGCCAGAAAATAAACCTTGCTCCACTAACAGACCACATCATAGTTCCAATTCTGTCTGGCACAGAACCAGTTACTTTAGAAGCACAAACTAAGTGCCATAAATGTCATAGTTGTTCTTTTTGTTATTCTTCCTTAAACTGCAAATATGACAGCTATTCTGAAGTGCCATGTAATTATGAAAAGGAAATTTCTTTTGTTGTTGTTGTTGTTGTTGATATATCACTGTAGAACTTGTCACAGGGAACATAGCCCAACCAGATGCTGTGTGAAGCACGACACTTGTGTACAGCAACAGAGCTGTGTATGGTTACAAGGAACATTGAACATCATTATGTCCAGTATAAAAGCAGTTCCCATTATGTGATTCAGCTTTGTTTTGTTTTTTGGTTTTTTTTTTTTTTAATAACTTCATATCCCAGCTATTTTGTGGCAACAAGACACAGGTGAAACTTATCTATCAGAGCTTGTGGTACAGCATACATGTCTCTGCATACTGTATGAGAATTCACAGCAGATGGTACTTCATTGCCCAACGCGAAGTATGCTACGTGGTGTAGTGCAAGAGAAATGCACACACACACAGGGAGGGCATTATGAATATTATAGCCCCCTCTGTGGCAGACTTGTGTATAATGGCCAGTGATTTCAATTCATGTAGAGTTCTTTTCTCTACAGAGGTGATGTACACTGTAGTATTGTTCGACTGGAGACTGTATCTGGTATGTTACAAACTTATTCTACTGTATGTGAACATCCTGAATAATAAAATTATTATTACTGTTGTACCTGTAACTAGAGTCTCTTTTGAATTGATCATTAAAAGTTGTAATGAAAGATTAGTGTATGTAGTCAATAATTAGACCTTTACAATACTGTCCATGATCACATGCACACACACACCACAGGATACAAGTTTGAGGAGTATTGGCACATTTTTAAATGTAAACAATCATCCACAAAAATAATTGACACAAACATTGTAGCAGGACATAGACCAAACGACTGCCAACAAGCGTATTATTCAAACGGGGCTTTGCAGAAATGGAAAAAAAAAATGAAGAGTCATGGCAAAGCAGGAGTAAGAATGTATTAAAGCATATTTGCCAACAAAATAATATGCCAAGTTCAGAGATTACAGTGTATTCCCGTTATAACGAACATGTTTACAAAATTCTATTTACAATGAAGTAAAAATTTGGGTCGCAACATTATCCACTCCATGCTTTTTTATTATTTATTTGTTCGGTTATAACGAAATTTCCATATATTATAACGAAAGAGAAATGACAGTCCCGAGGACTTCGTTGTATTGAACGGGAGTCCACAGTACAATAGCTCAGGTGCACATTGGTACTAATGACCCTTCTCTTTTTTTATCAGTTGGTTTTATAGGCACTTCACTCATTTTCAAAGTGACATATATGTACATTGTAATGCATAAGCTTGCTTGACATGACAATTTATGGAATTCATGTTCAAATAAAGAATGAACTTGTATAGACCAGGGGAGCATTTTATGAAGGATTTTATCAGATATATTTTCTGACAAACTGTTAGCTACTAAAATCCTTGCATCTGATTGGCTGAGAGCAAATTTGGTTGTCTGACAAAATGCTTCACAAAAAGGCCCCCCCCCCCCCCCCCCTCCGTTCTGTCAATCAACACTTTGGAAATTAAATTCATTGTCATGCATTGAATGCACAAACTTTTTTCTTGCGAAATAGGTGCCTACCAAGCTTTCTGTTAGGTAGATGTGCTGGCAAGCACCATTTATAAGAATTACATGAATAATCATCATATCAAACAGATGCCTATCTCAGTGGATTTTAAACCCAATATGCCTGTTCATACAAATGACCTTTTTCTGCTCTTGTGCATAAACTGGAACTCTGAACTGACTTATTCAGGACATTTTTTTGTTGTTATTGTTTTTTTCAGTTAATATCTCCCTCAAAAGGAATTCTTGTGACCCAAGCAAAGCAGGGCAAAAGTGGTCATTTCTCCTGTTGAAGACTATTCCATGAGCAAACTTGGGCAGGTGTCTATGGGAAATGCTTGTTAGAGCAAAATCAAATCGTCTCCAACATGTTAAAGTCCTTCTTCAGCGCCTCGGGCAGTCCGGTTCACATTTTTACCACAGAGACGACGGTAATCAGACCAACACAACGTGTATGTGGGCGACAATTACATGGTTTATTTCAATCACAGACCATGAAAACATTGTACTCCTTTCATTGTGTGCCATCTCACAGAGTCAAGGAAACATCACAAAACATGATATCTGTGGTTCAACCATTTTGTACAATTTTATCATGGATGAAACTAAAAAGTCTGAATTACTTCGTTTCATACTTTTTGTCTTTAATTTCTTGGATACTACGCAAAAGATTCCCTTTTTTTTGCTTTTGTAATGCACAAAACTCTGTACTCTAGAAGTTCAACGAAAGATGTCAGATGAAAGTGAAAATCACAAATTCTGCCTGGAAAGCACTGATTAGTTGAAAAATGTAAAAATCAATGTTCAATTCTGTACAAAGTTCCTTTTTTTCCCCCAATCTTACTTTACCAAGAGATGAGATGATATGAGATCTGGCTATAAGATAAAAGCACTAAGGTCTTGTACAAGACTAATCAATTTATGGCAAGATTACTCTAAGCAACTTCTTCAACAGGCTACAATGTATGTTTTCTTCATTAAAATTCAATGCTACTTGTACATACTTATACCTTTAAAGACAGAGAGAGAGAAGAAGTGAAGATTGACAGAAGGAAAGATAGAGAGGTAGAACAAAAGAAACACAGAACTCATGAAGAGATTGACAGCATGTTGAGTGTGATACAAGCTGTATGTTTGCCATGCTTAAAGATATAACATGTACGTATACACAGGTTGCATTATTTAGCTCATTTGACTGTACAATGCTTTTGTCACACTACAGTAATTCTAGAACACAGCAATCTACTGGGAGAAAAAAAAAATATGCGGAAAAAGGCAAAATGCCGTCATCTTGGAAAATGCCTTTTTTCACAGTGAATTTGAGCACATGCTATCAACAACATCTCTACAACTGTCACAACATCAATTCTTCAATTTTTCCAAGTTATTTCTATTTTTTTTTCAATGCTAATGTGTTATTACTAATATGTCATGTACAGAGAGCCAACAATTTTGGCTAACACGTTTTCTTTTCTAAATCTTTCAAGAGTATTCTCTTGAGGCTAGAATTTTTAATAGATAGAAGCAAAATTATACACAATCATTACAGGAGGAGCATTGATGAAAAATTCTACTTGAGATAAAAAGTTTTGATACATGATAAACAAAATCAACAGTCAAAGCAAGATTTTACAGACTATATCTAAATTTACATGAATATTTGTACTTTTTCTTAATCATTATTAACAGATTTGTTAATCCATTTTAAATAGATGCAATCCAATAAGCAGGCTTCACATAATAAGTGGATACTAAAATCCTATCCCATAGACATGACACTCACTTTTATCAAAGGTAATTTAATACCCCAACTAGTCAAAGACTACTTCTCTTTTTCTCAAATCGACTACAAAAACTTCTCTTCCAAGACACATAGGGTTACGCGGATTGACCTTTAACCCTACATGCGATGGATAGTTTATTACTTCCCAAGAAGAAGAGGGAAGATCACACAGGACATACCATACCCAGACGTCTCTGCTAATGTCTTATCCCATCACAGATGTTCTACGTTATGTTATGGCGTATTTGCCGTGGCCATCAGACTGCAATAGTATGCTGGCTTGCCGACTGCAATCTTCTGTAATAACGTTTTTCATGAGCAGCGATAGTACTGATTTTAGTACAGATGTAATTACCAAAGTCTAATTCTTGGGACAAGACCTTGAATTGGTTCAAAATTATGCAACCGCTATCCCCATCACAAGAGAAAGAAAAATTTAAATCCACACTCAACATCACAAAGTTTCTTAATAATTTGCAGAACATAGATAAGAAAACTGTGCAATTTAGAAGAGCCAGATGTTAAGTAGGTCTTTTTTAAAACACAAAATACAAAGTAAAAGACAATGAAAATGACTAATCAACACCTATAATAAAACATTATCTATTTAAACATTTATCACAATTTACTGCAAATGGCTGCATAATTTTAACATAACATTAGTGACACAAATTAATAGTATACTATTCATAATTTCAGTCAAGGAGAAACAATTAAAGGTCTTACCACATCAGTATATTGGTCTGTAGACTGGTACAAGTCTCATACAGAAACAATTTAACAGCTGATCAAGCAACTGCTCAATATTTCAAGGTTTTCTAACAAAAACAAACAACAGAAACTAATTAACACACGAATGAACTTTGGGTCAATACAGGCAGGTTGGCAAGACACTTCACCGTATATTTGCCCATACCTGAAGTCAAACATGGAAGATTACATAAAATGTAATCATATTTCATAATGATTGGCTGTTCTTTTACCTTACTTAAGAAGTCTCTCTTGTATATGGAAAGGTTTCTGCTGGCTTCTTGTACCACATTAAATCTACTTATTTGTTTTTAAACTGTCTAATTGTCTCAAAACACAACGGATAATCTGGATATTTGAGACTTGAGTATTACAAGGCTCAGTTAATTGAAAATAAGCATATGAAGGATCTCAGTGGGTTTCTCTCATGGAAAAAAAAAAAAGAATTCTTCCCCTAAACACTACAAACATATTCAAAGACAATTCAAGCCAATGAAGGTATGCTTTTTCTTTTGAAAGAAATAAGCAAGCAAAAAAAAGCTTATGAGCAAATTGGCAGTCAAAATTGGTGCACTATTTACAAGCACAAAATCAGAATGGATTTGATTTAATGAAAATGCAACAGAACTGCAGGACATGGCCACTACATTCTTCATACTTCAAAACAGTAACAACACTGGGAAGTTTGTTTCATGTTCTTCAACCATATTCTAACTATAGTTCTCTTTTTGCCTATGGTATTCAAATAATTTCATAGAGTAAAAAGAAATATTACCTTTTAATCTATGTCTAAACATCACCACAGTAATATAGCCCACAGTTATTACATATTTAATTTTTGACACGTATGATTTTCTTTTTCCAAAAGGGCATGTCTTACAATGCTCATGTACACTACTTTTACTACCATGCAGATATTATGAAATATTTTTCAAACCAATTTCTGCCTGTAAATGAAATTGATCATTCCAATTTATTCAATATTGAAAAATAGTAAGAACTTTAAGTTAGTTATCATATAAAGCCATTCCATATGGCAAAGAAAGTGAATTAGGCAGTGTGATTTCACCAACAGTCTTTCCTGTACATAAAACATGCATACAAACAAATACACCAATTCTTTAGTAAGATATAATCACTTGGTAGGCAATTGATTAGTCTAAAAAAAATCCATCTAATTACTGTTAAATTACCACTTTGCCTATTTCAGTTCTATTACATATACCAACAAAAATCAGTAGGCTGAAATTCCTGCTTCATAATTCTGCGGTCTCACTACACTGATTCCGATTTGTGGTAGTTATTATGGCATGCATACAAATCCCTAGAATGCACTACACTTGTACTTGATTGACTATTAAAGTAAAAGACGGTAATGATACAAAATAAATGCAAACAGCAAATGATAATTTCCATTCCTCAAACCAGCCAGGGCCATTTTGCATGTGTATTAAGAATACACAAATCATGGTAAATAAAGAACAGAAGTTCATAACAAATCAACAAAAGTTCAATTGAAGCCTTTATTGCAAACTTAAAACACTTTGCCACTTTGAACACAGATAAAAAAAAACAAACACACAAACCAAACTAAGACCCAATACTTCTTGTGATTAGTGCCTCTTATAATGACAGAGAACAGAATGCAACATCTACTTGTGAGAGAGAGGACACACCGGGGGCAAAGATTTGTTTAACACTGATTCATCTAAATTGAGTCAGAGTTAGGTTTTCACCACCATCAGATTCAAAAATTTCGAACCACAACCGTTATTAACTACAAAGCTGGCATGTCTGTGTCATGGACAGTTCTTACGAAGAAGTAAATCCCAACAGAAGAAAGAGTAAAACCAGCAAGAAATCCCAACGGCTATAATGGATCAAGGGACTTTTTTGCTGGTACAGAAGGGATGACACAGGGGTGCTGCTACACTCTATGCATTGGTATTGGTAAGGAGGGTCAGGGGGGTGTTGCCATCAGCCTATGCATCCGTAGCATCCTCCTCCACATCACCATTAACCTCCTCCCCCTCCTTCTGGATCACGATACGAGTGACTTTGAAGTCTGGATTCTGACTCTGTTCCTCGGCCAGGGTTTCGGCCAAGATCTGACCGGATGGACAAGAGAGAAAAACAAAGAAAGAAAAGAGAGAAACAGAGAGAGAGTAAGAAACCGATTTGTATGGAAGGTCATATGTGATGAATCACTCTCAAATACAACATACTCTGTACTTTGTTTATTGGGGCTGAATTTCATTTTATCTTTTCATTACACAGTCATTACTGAGTGTTTTATGCAATTTGCATTTGCTCTTTTGAAATCCATAATGTCCAAATATGGAGGAGGGATTATGTTTTGCTTGTCTTTTTAGGTTACTTTTGGCTTTCTTCCCTACTAAGGTGGTCACATAATACAACACTTTGAATATAAAGTCTCCAAAAAAATTAAAACAGCAGGTAACTACAAATCAATTATATTGGTAAACTCCTACTGAGTATAAACAGCAAACAGTAGAGCATCACTAACAATGAACCATGAAATGGTACAATGTACATAAATAAGTGTTGATCTTACCAAGAAGTTTTCAGCTTTTCAAGATGTACACCATTCCCCACTCTCCTTCCATACTACAAGATTTTAATATACAATTCATACAGCACATCCATTGCCTTCAACTAGGACATCTTCCATTTAAACAGGATGCACACACACAACATGCCTCAAATTTATCAAGCAGCGACATGCTCTTGTGTTTCTCCAACATATCTACAAACATACAGTCAAGATGCACTCTAGAAAATGCCTTACTATTTCCATATCATCATATTTGTGTTCATATATATATATATATATATATATATATATATATATCTTTTTGTGCTATTTTGTGCTGCTAGATGTGGTAAGATTATAATCAATAAGATGATAATAAGATTATAACAATCATTGAATTTGTACTGATTTATATTTCTGTCTTTCCTTGTAATGAAATTTGTAAAAGACAAACCAAAGTAAAACTTATGGATTTTGATGAATATCTAGGGAAAGAAGACCTATACGCACACACTGCAAAATTGAATTAAGATGAAGTATTTGTGAATGTTAAAATTCCTTGAAAGAATCTTATTCAAAGGACCTCCTTCCCTTTCCTTTCTATCTCAAGACTTATTCAAGGGAATTGAAAAATGCATGTCATTTCAAATTTTTGGAAGACGTTCATGACAAAATGATTTTAAATATCATATATCTGCCATGTATATGATGGCCAAAAATGACAAGTTTTATGAAGAAAAAAAAAAGTGTAGGATAGGATGATTTTTTTTACTCCTGCTGCTCTTGAAAATATCTCACTCATCTATGAGCACACTCCATGACCATTTCTGACAAGGTAGAAACAAATGCCGATGTTGTGTATGTCCACAACATGTACAAAAATCTTGGTATGTACCCTTGATTTCTTAAAACACAACGGTTTGACATATGAAACATGATTAATCAGGAAATATCATACGGTAATTCTTTCCAAGCTTGAGGGATGCTACAAAATGTATCACGTGAAATGATATATCAGACACATTAATATTCATCTTTGGCATTTCTTGTTATGAGGGTTTAGGCTGATACCCCAGCACAAACCAAAGTTGTATCCAAGTTGACTCCACATTGACACAGGACATATTATCTAAATTTTGGCCACTGCCGTAATTCATATGAAAACCCTTATCTCTTTTCTTTTCTTTTCTTTTCTTTTCTTTTCTTTGTTTTTCCAAAAACATTTTGGGTATTTGTTCCTCCTGTTGATAGTACCTTTGGCATGATACGGTCTTTGTTTTTAAACTTTAGAAGTATACAGAACTGCAAATCAGGATAAGTGATGAATACCTGGAAAGGATATCGATCACAAACCCAAGCAAAGCAGCACAATCAAGTAGAGCAGTATAGAACCACACTATGTTTTTGATGCACTGTATAGTAACTGCAATGCAATGCAGCTTTTAAGTGAAGGTTTATTTCAAATAAACACAGCACACTTTGAGACATGCTCCTCTCCTTGAACAATTGAAGTGATCTTTGGTCTGTGGTTGCTGAAATACCCTGTTCTCTTCTGATTCCAGCAGAAATTCACTCTACAAAATATCACTTATTACTGAGATCACAATATTAACTCATCCCCATGTATGGAAACTCACATACATTACAACACAAAATGCTTTGGGCTACTACTGCTCAGACAAACAAGCACAGCCTTATACACAGGTTTGGGTAGCATGGGGATCAGTTGGGCTACTCCAATGAGTGGAATGGGCTTTTTCATGACAGCTTTGGGCTCTTTTTTTTTCCTCCAAGCCAGACAAAGCAGCTCTCTATGACATACAAGCAGGATCATGACAGGGGTGAACTGATGAGGGCGCTGTCTACAACAGGACACAAAATGCAGGAAAGGGTGAAGCCAACACATCAAGACACAAGGTGTGATAACAGTCATGCAGCTGGATGGTCACTTGAAAGGTGCAGGAATTCAACCCCCCTCCCTTCCAAGGAAATTTCACTCAAAAACAATTCTGATCAAGTTTATAACAGAGATTTTTCATTTAGCTGTATCTTGTCATATACCAACTTTATATCATTTTTAGAATAAACAGTACTCACACATTCAACGACAGTGTAACCAACACTAAATATCAGCTTCTGGTCACACGTGGTCCATGTTCATGTTACACACCAACAAGACTGTTTTGTATTACACTCATGAAGCTAAATTCATCTTCACCATTTTTTTAAATTTTTTTTGCATATAATATATCAAAGTCACCAGGGAGCTTTTCATAAAGCTGTTCTTAGGCTAAGAACAACTTTAAGAACGACTGGTGATCAGTTCTTCTGCTGAATTGTTAAAATTCTGATAAGTATAGCATATCAGAAGGTGTTCCAGTCATTCTTAAGTCGTTTGTAACTTTGAAAACAGCTTTATGAAATACCTCCCAGGACCTACTTCAAGTGGTGCAGAATTTTATGAAATTACAGGGCGTATCATTGACCATACATCATCTCTTCTCTATCTTTTGCTTTGTGTTTGTTTTGAACCTGTGACATGGACCTCTATGTATGTGCATACAGTGCTGGTATAAATTCTTATCTATTAACCCTAACACACACTGTGATGCTTTATCTATAAAGTATTAAAACTAGTTTATTTTCCTTCTATATTGAGTTAGCATTTGTTCAACAAAAGTTAATATTCTATTTACTAAAATCTGATATAATATCAAAGAGAAGTGGTGTAAGCTGTGTATCACCTATAAACAAAGCTGTGAAATATGTGACTCCAGGTAAAAAGTGTTAATAAACATGTACCATAACTAGTCATAACCGGGCAAATAAACATATCAAAAAGGAGTTATTTTCTGTTTATCTCTAGTACAAGTATATCACATCATGTTAAAGAGCTCTTACACTGGCATAGCTACTGTGCAGTTATTGTGTACTTCTTGTTAATATTCATTCTTAGGCTGATGTTTTATATCTGCGTTGTTTTCTCAGCAGGCCCGCTTTAAAGGTCTGCAACCCATCCAGGCCCACTGATAATATCACTATCATTTGGCTGATGGTGCAGTTTAGATATCTAATACCTTGGCTCACCATTGGGAATCTCAGAGAAAATCATGATTTTAATCTATATTTCATCATTGATCTTCTTTTTAGTGGGGCAATGTTTGTTGCATTTGAAATTCTACCCACCAGAAAAAAAAAAGTAATTGATGAATGATGGCGATAAAAGACAAAAACGAAAGCTCAGTGATGGTGTCAGAGATTTCAGCCAATGACGAAGAATAAGATGATCATTTGAATGTCAAACCATCATTTCACAATGTGTCTTCCATAGCACAGCAAACTAGCTTCCCTTGTCAAAGAACTGTGGCAATGTTCTCAAAGAACTCGGCATCAATTTACATTCACATAACTTTTTTTGTGGACATTATTCACAATTTTGCAATTTTGCCTCTTTGTATCTCGACGTACTGAACACTTTTATGCCTGAAAAACACAAATACACAACACAAGGAAAGTAATGTGACACCAATGGTATAATTTTGACCTTAGAACTCTTTGAGGATAAACCATAAGGACATGATGGTAATACACTGACTTTAAACAGGCTCAGAATTCCTGTTAACTAAATAATACCCCTGATGCCATCTTGAATTCCCCATATTTGCTGCTAGGTCTTCCCAAAAACCAATTTTCTCATTCTTTCACAAATTTTTTAAGTTTCCATTAGTAGTTGTGGCTGGTCAGTAAATTAAATAATTCTGACCAGGCCAAGTGCTTCAAAAGTGAGTAAGAACTAACTATCTTAGAGTGACATGGTGCATTCAGTGTATCATGCTGTTGTACCAAGATGTCTTCAATTTTTTCTTTTTTAATTGAGATTTCTGCAGTCCATCAGGAATCGAACTGTAAATGATGCACATTCATGACCTCTTGGAATTTTCGACTTTCGACATCGACTTATTAACTTGTTGAGGACAAGTCCCGAGTATACTCGGGCAGGGGTCTATGGGAAATGCGTGCTGTAGCAAAATCAGGCCGTCCTCAATTGGTTAAAGGCTGACGTAAAGTAACTGAAGTTAAGGACAGAAGTGTTGAAAATTGACAGCTGCTTCATACTGGGTCAATGAATTTGCAACATTTACAGATTCCCCGAGTCATACCATGCCAAGAAAAAAATGACTAAAAACACATCAGAACACGATCCAAGCCGGCCGCTCGCCGTTGGGGCGGCAAAACAGTTAGAGGAGAATCTACCTGTCCTGTTTGAAAATGTTTGCCTACGCTACATCTCCCCTGTCAAACGGACCTCTAGATTGGAGTGCCTGGATCCTGTGATAAAACATGTCAAACAAAGCAGTCTCAGCATGGTCGAAATGTGGAAAAGATGGGAAAAATATCATAAATATATGATTTCAGAAAATAAAGTCGACCAGACAGTTGAAAATTGCTGCTAGGCATACAAGTGTGCAAAGATCCAGTGTTTATGAAATGATAACCGCGTCTGTATACAGGTATGCTATGCATTGGATGTATATATAGAATGCCTGAAATGTGAAAATGGGCTGCTGTTTTACTTTCACAAATCAAGCCAGCCTTGTCTTACAGGACATCATACTAGAAGGGTAACTCCTCCCTTTGCATTTGGTTCCAATACCGTAGGATTCATCTGAATTGTTAGTACTTGAATTACACAACCACACATTTTCAAACTCTTTTTAAATAGATAATTAACTCATTTTTTAACATGTTTTTAAATAGATAATTCCCACCTCATTAATTGTTTATGTTTGTTTGTTTGTTTGTTTGTCAACTTGGCATTGTTGATATCTTTCTCTTTTCACAGCAAATTAAAAAAAAAAAATGCAGTAAAGTCATCATTCCGTACAAATTTTCCTGCAGTGAAACAATGATCTTTAGAGTATCAATCAAACCATGTACAATGTGCACCTCCCGTGGTTTGCAATTTGGCCTCTTACATGTATATAGGCTCCTATATCCATAGCTCTCATATGCATGTTTAAGCCCACATGTCTAGAGGCCCTTATATCTATATGCTCACACAGGTTGTTTGCACAGGCTCTTATATCTAACATGTAAATGCTTCTATATGCATCTATATACATGTATCTCTTCTTTATAGGCTCTGATATCTAAAGTATTTTATATCTTAGCAGTTTATACCTATAGGCTTTTGAATCCATAGTCTCTTTCATATCTATGGACTCTTATTTCCATAGGCTTTCATATTTCTAAGTTCCTACATCCATGGGATCTTATACACATAGGATCCTATATCTATATACTAATACATCTACACGTGTATGTCTATTACTGACAAGCATGACAGCAATAAAAATGCAGGGTGGAGTGGATTGTAATGAAGCATTGGTTTTTATGTGTATGTCACATTTGTCACATGGTAGAAACATGCAAACAACATTATACTTCGGACATGGGATGAAATTCTGAATCCCCTGGTTTCTCCTTGGCAAAGCATGCCAAAATTTAAAAAAAAAAAAACCTTTCAAACTTAAAATTGTGTTCATTTTTAGAACAGCAAGCATTAAAATTTAAATAGCATCCTGTTTTGGCGATGGGAAAGGAATAAACCCTGATTTTTTTTACCATGAACTGGATGCCTTTCACATTTTCTAAATTTCTGAACCTAATACAATTTGTAACAATAGAATATTAAGAAACAAAATGTTTCCAACAAGATCTGTCATATGCATTGAATTGTTGATTTCTGTCTCAGAATCCTCTATCCCCAAAAGATTCTTTGCAGATGAAGTTGACAAGCTTTGAAATATTAAAGTTAAAGGTATTGTTTTTCAAGATAGCAAGTCTACCGCAACACGAGAGATGTAGAACGCACATTGAATATGAAATGTGTATTGGATGTAGAGAAAGGTAATTGATGTTGGTTATTCATATTCCGAAGTACTCCATGGAGAGAGCATAAGATATTGCACTTACAGGAGTCAGTTTAAAGGAAATGGCCCACTCTTATGAGTTTTTTTCTCCCTTTTCTTTCAAATAAAATACAACCACTGGCAGTCAAAATTTAAAACAAACCATGATCATGAGCAGAATCATCAAAATTCAGCCATGATCACATGACTAAAGTGAATGGACACCGTCCAATGGTTGCATCATTCTAAAACAATACCAGAAATTTGAGGAATCTTTACACTAGTCACTACTACTCTCATATGATGTACAAGCGACAAATGTGCATGTTCTTGTCATATACACCAGATGTCACGGCGGGATGATGTTTTGTGGTGATAGGGAGACAGCGATGGGGGGCTGATACCTTTAAGAGGTGAGGAGGGTAAGGTATGGTTCACTTACAGCTTGTATGGTCTGATCTTGGGAGCTCTCACCACCCTGAAGAAGTACAAAGTAGACACACATTTTTTTACACAACCCACCAGCCCCACAATCTTATCATCAGTATTCCGTTCTCTATTGCCAGCTTCCTCCGAGAAATATCACACAGCCAAAATTCAATTTTTTGACAAATGAAACATATGACGAGAAAGAATTATAGGCTGGCTTTTGTGTGGGCATGCACTGTGGAGGGAATTTTTCCCCTCTTTTCTTTTTCTTCTTTTTTTTCCAACCCAAAGAGCAATATCTCCTTCAAAAAAATCTTTGCAATTTGGTTAACAGTGAATTTCCAAAACTTTTCACCATTACCGAACTACAGTGTAACTAGCACGGTGCATATGACAACGAAGATGTCCTTTTTTTGCTAGCGATGAATTGCAAATTTGTCCACAATGGTACGGTCAACATATTCTTACAAATACTGCAAATGGGAAAAATGAAAGAAAGAAAAGAACAATGATGTCATGAAAATAGAGATGACATAGGTCAAGGGTTTGGGCATGCTTGACTGACTGGAAACCTAAAGAGGAGTGAAGAGACATTTATATGATGGATGGCTTCACACTGTTAGTAAATGGCTGGAAACAAGACAACACTTTCCACATTATGATTCATGTCTTGGCATCCGAAGAACCTTGTAAGAACATAGTTTTGCACTAAGTTCATGTGATATTGGCATTTTGAGCACAATTGCTAATATCCGAGTCTGTGAAGACAACAATGCCAAGGCATCTATACAAAAATCAATAATAAAAAAGTTACCATATGTGGCACTTGACTACAAAGACATAACAAATGAAAACTCCTTTATTTTTGGTTTCTTGAGATGATCCTCCATCTCAGTCAAAACCAATGAAACACTCAAGCCATTATCCTTTACAGATCTTGATCTTTTTTCTAAACAAATTTTAACCTCTAAACAACCTTCGCCTGTTCAGGTTTGTTTTTTGATACCTCTCTTTGACAATATTCTTATGATTACCTGTATAATTTAGATCTAATATTGCCTAGGAACTATTTGTTACATCAGTCCTTTCTAGCAAACACTGATAACTCACAAGACGGAGACACCACGACATCATGCCCAACAGCTGTGGCAAAGCAGATTTTCTCAACTTGGGCTACATTCATGCTATTTGCCTTCTAAGCCATTCATTCACCATTTTTTTTCCATTTTTTTAAAGCCAATGACAGCCATTCCCTGCCACAATACGCAGCCAAAAAACACAAAATTTCTTCTTTGCTTGCAATAACATTTACTTTGACAGAAAGACAATGCCAAGCAACTAATAACATTCTATATGAAAGCTAGTCAAATCTGAAGCCAGCAAATAAACACACCATGAGCCCTAAAGGGATTTGATGCTTGCCTGATTTGTTTCAAGATAAATTTGACTTTGATACAATTTTTCAGAAGAGCTCCTTGATGGTATGGCACTGATGGCATTGTAAATATCTCAGTACAATGTGTACAAATCTTCATACATACAGGTATAGCTGGTTTGTATTTGTACACACTTCAGCTTACACATACTACTTTGATGAGAAATGGCTGAAATTTGCAGAAGTCCGTCAAAACATGGAGACCACATGAACCTTTTGAACCTCCTTAGGATGATTCTAGTCAAATCAATATTTCAAAATCACCACTAAATATGAAATCTGTAAACCATCCTTGTGCAATTCATGTAAGTCTTTCTCTTTGGGAGCAACAAAAAGGCTCTAAAAATGAACAGATTTACAGAGACATATGCTCTGAAGACTGAACAATTATTACTGAAAAATGAAAAATTGAAGGATAGATAATGAAAGGCTTACACCAACACCAACAATAAGGCTCCAAGAACTGAAGCTCACTTCAGCCCTTACCTGCTGAAGCAAGCCACTGCTGCCTCTGCAATAACCGACTATCAGGTGAAGTTAAAATTTTGTCACATGAATTGGTTGAACTACTTTTGGAATTTGGGGATCTTTCAACTTGACGCACTTTGGGGATTTGGGTGATCACTTGTACCATTTCAACGACTTTGTACACCTGCTCCTAAGAATGATTCTTGTCTAGTTTGTAAGAGTCATTTCTTTCTTCTTTTTTTTTTTTTTTTGATAAGTAAATGTAAACCACTGAACTAGTGTTTCTAGTTCAGTGATTTACAACTACACTCCACAAAGTTTGAACATGACAGAAAATAGGTGGCAGCAAACACTTGATGAAAGGTGAAAAGGAGACAATCACAAAGACTTGAGCCCTGGCAGAGGCCAGCTAAAAATAATACAGAACAATAATTCATATGCCTGCAACCACAAATCATACTTCAAACTAAAAAGCACTATGTGCGTCTGAAAATCACTCTCTTCACTTTAGAAAGATAACAGCTAAAGTCTACAAAGGCTATAATTTTGCTGACGCATCAAACGTTCACAATCTGGCAAATGTACAGCGCACTCGACGTACAGCTAGAACCACATTTAATAGACATAAAATCAAGTCTGGTAATCCACTACACATCAAATTTCTCTCCTACCTTGTCATGGTCTAAGTCCCCATCAGCCTGGATCACAATCTTCTTCTCAACTCTGGTCTCCGTCAATTCACCCTTCACGGTCTGTAGCAGTAGACATCGAGCAAAGAATCAACTTTAGAATGAGATGTGCTTTGGTTACTTCGAGCTTCTGTAAACATGAACCTTTCACAATATTAGTTTTTGTGCTGAGCCAATTCAGTGAATTGTGATTGGTTGTAATTTCAGACAAGAGCATTTCTTTATATTCTCATAGTTTCAAATCAAAGCGAAATATTTACAGACTTATTTTTGTGTTTTAGTTCAATAGAGCAAGACAAAAAAAGAAGAAATATATGAACATTTCCTCACAATGAAATATTCTAAACATGCAGTATACATAACTTCTAAAAGAGTTGTGGGAGTGTATCCTACGTTCAGAAAGACCAATGCAATTCCAATGCGTTCCAAATATAACCACACCAAGTTTGACTAGAAATGCAAACAAATAGCACTGAAAAAAACAAACAAAAAAAGTTATACACTTATTATGAAGAAACTAATGATGTGAATACCATGAAAGAGTTACAAAAATATTACTAAAGACAACCACAACTTTGATTCATGGCACAGGATTTTTGAAAATTTCACACTAACACTGCAGTTTCAATGCATACATAGGCCACCATCTACATTTGACACAGGTGCATTAGTCTATTAAACTGAGGCTAAAGTTAAATCCCTAACTGTATACACCATACATTTTGCAGGGTTTTCATTTTTGTGAATTCATGACTTGGTGCTATTCGCATATTTTACAACATTAAGAAATATGTGACCCGCTACAACAAAAAGGTCCTAAAGTCGCGCAAGGTCGAAGCCGTGAAAATCGTGTTTGAAGTCAGAGCATTAAAATTGGTCAAAAACTTACGATTTTCTGATTTTGATATATTATTGGAGTCTAAAATGTCTTCTATCATCTGTCGAAATTTTGAAGCAAAATGATCAAAGGAAAGACCAAAAATTAGCGTTTTTCTGAGCCATATTTTTTGGCGTTTCAATGAAGCAGATACTGGTACGAAAATTTGGATTGAGCGCCACAGATAGGTTCCGCCCCTAACAACTACCAGAGTGATCTCATTGGTCAGTTTGCTGCTTGCTGCTAACCGAAGCGTGAAGCTCACACACTGCCCAGTCGACTGGTGCGTGCGGGCGGGGTGCACTATGCTCAGCCGCTTCTCACATCCTGGTCACTGATTGGTTGTTGAGGAGACCGCCGACGCTGATGTGCTTGAATGAACTCTTCGGGGGTTGCTAGGGCTTACCTTCTATTGTCCAGAGGTGAGAACTGCCTTGCGTGTCCCTTGATCGCGATTGCGTCGAAAGGAAGACTTTTAGGGCGCTTTTCTAGAAACAGTGATTTTCCAGACGTCTCGACATGCTCTCTTTTAAACATCGATATCTCCGCAGCCGATTATTTTTATAAAATGTGTTATATATCAATGTAAAGCAGAAAGATTAGGGGATTATATCATGCAATTTTCAAATAATCGACCTCTCCCGACTTTAGGATCATTTTGTTGTAGCGGGTCACATATCAACTGTGATAGCAACATTAAAGGACAAGTTCACCTTCATTAACATAAGGACTGAGAGAATGTAGCAATATTAGTACAACACATCATCGAAAGTTTGAGGAAAATCGGACAATCCGTTCAAAAGTTATGAATTTTTAAAGTTTTTGTGCAGTCACCGCTGGATGAGAAGACTACTGCAGTGTATGATGTCACATGCGTACAACAATATAAGGAAAATATAAAGAGAATTTCACAAAATTTCATCTTTTGAAAAAAGTACACATTCCCTTGACTCGTTACTGACATATGTTATGGGTAATATTATTCCCATTGCCTTTAGAAAGAGGCAAATCAAGTGCTCTTTTATTATGCGAAAGAAGTGAAGAATTTTCTTTACATTTTCTTTATACTGTTGTACACATACGACATCACGAGCCTTAGTAGTCTCCTCATCCAGCGGTTCCAGCACAAAAGTTTTAAAAATTCATAACTTTTGCATCATTGTCCAATTTTCCTCAAACTTTCACTGATGTGTTCTACTAATATTGTTGCATTCTCTTAATCCTTATGTTAATGAAGGTGAACTTGTCCTTTAAAGGTAGGGAATCCCATTTGCATGCCTTAAATGAAGAGTTGTATAAATACAGTGGTATGTTGAAGAGAGTATCATTTTAGAAACTCCCATAAAGTATTGAAAGTGGAAGGTAACATTTAGTACATTTTTGTTGACCGTTAGATTTTGAATTGAATTTTTTTTCAGGGCTCACCGTAAATTCCAGTACATTACTAGGCTACCTTTGCAGACCCATGCACTGCATGTGTGTCCATCATGTATATTTTGTGAAGAAAGTTCACCAAACTTACAAACATTTCATTCTTGCCACACACTCTATATGTTATTACATCAGCTTTTATACTTTTAGATTTGTGTTTATAGATAAAAAAAAAAAAAATACAGAAGACTGCAACAGAAAGGCTTAAGTGTGGCTGACACACAGAACTACTGAGTAGTTGAGTTTTGTGCATTATTCAAATTGTAGATAACTGTTGACTTCCAAATTTCTCAGCAGTGGCCTAAACAAGTCCCCTGAGGTTCATATTTAATGTTTTGCTACATTTTGGGAGGTCTGTAAAAGGTATCCCCTACCTTTAAAGGGACCTGCATGTGTTCATTTCTCCATTCATACTGTCCTCCATAATCACCTATTTTATAACCATTCATGAAATTGTTGAGAAATCCTGATTTGAGAAAACTTAGACTTGCTAAATATATGGCAAATGCATTGAATGCAGTAATCTCCTGATTAACCCTTTCTATACCATGGACTATGGACAGTGTGTACAATGCTATGGGGTTTTCTGTGCCAATCAGCACTCAATGCCCACAAAGGTATCATTGCTATTCTTACTATCATCACCATTATCACCACTGACCACATCTCTGTCATACATTACCTTGGTGATATGTGTTGTTGTCGTCATTGACCTTGACTCGCTGGTCATCGTCTGGGCACTGATCAGGGTGCCTGGTTCCTCATCATTGTCCCTGTCGGGCTCCCCTTCGTAGGTGATGGTGGTGTTCTCTGTCTTCACGTACGGTACGTCCCTCGTTAGCTTGGAGTCGTCTTCGGTACTCTGCTGCTGCTGAACCAACATGGCCGTCTTGACGAACGGCGAGGCTTCCTCGACGTCGGGCTCCGCAGCTACCATCATCTCCTCATCCTCATCCTCATCATCCTTTTCACCCTGGTGGGTGTGGAAGCATACAATATCAACATGCAATACAGAGTCTATAGTCAAACTAGCTTATGTGTGAATGTAGGTGTTCTCACTACAGCTAGTTAATACCACTATACTAGCCATGACAAAATATTGTACACTATCTTTCATGATGATTAGATATGATATGAAAAATGAAATGGTGTCCTTATGGTTTATAGTGAAATCTCATGTGATGTGACACATTATAAAATGATGAATTTAATATCAGATTTTAACATTTATCCAACAGGGAGGAATATTCTGTGATGAAATATACATTTATTCATCCAAGCAAGGAACATACATTGCATAATAAGCAAAACTCCCTTCATACTTTCTATTCTATAGTAAAACTCCCTTCATACTTTCTATTCTATAGTAAAACTCCCTTCATACTTTCTATTCTATAGTGAAACATGGATAGAAAAGGAATTATCTAAAAAACAGATTTTTAATCCTAATTGTACTTTCTTTGCCAGTTGGCACAAATATCTGGAAAGTAATTGGAAAGTAGGAGTAGGAAATAAGAAATAGGAAAGTAAATAGAGACTACATAATCCCCTAATCCCTATATTGTCTCATTAATGCCTTCCTAACGGACTGAGACATTATTATATGTAGCTACACCTGAGTGGGCTTGCCTATTTTATATCCCTAAGTCAAGTTTTGGAGGGATTACTGAATGATTTTAGAAAATGCTTGACAAGTTATGTTAACTGCCTGCCCCCCCCCCCCCAAAAAAAGAATATATATATATATATATATATATATATATATATATATATATATATATATATATATATAAATTTCACATTGTAAGTAGTCAAACACTGTAGAAGCAACATTGTTGTACTTCCATGATTAATGTCAACATAATACATTTTAATAGAGCTACTTGATGTTTCTATGAAAAAAAAAAAAGTGATTCTATTGGTAAAAGTGATGTTCAAAATATGGGTGGAGAAAATATTCATAAGTTGCTGGCGAATACACAGTGTGAGGACATAAAATGTCTGATTGTGAAAATTAGTTCTTTACGATGTGAGATGAAAATGACATAGAATGAATCTGAAACCCCAAACAGGAAGAGAGGATCTTAAACATATCTCCTTTTATACACTCCAGTGTTTTTGTAAAAGATCTGTTTTTCCATTCAAACATTTTGAACCAGATGCTCAACTGTCCCCCACAAAAAAAAAAAAAAATCAGCTACACCTGTTTCTGATTTCTTTCATATTTTCCTATTCATGCTGCAGAAAACATAAATGTCACATAAATGAAATGACACTGACAAATGCTAAATCAAAAAATCTATACCACTGCAGATATCAAGTTCTGTACCACTGTCACCATCTGTTAACACTGAATCAATCAGAGTAAGTGCCTAGTATGGCAGTATAGATTCCAAGCTAAACTGTTCATTTGAAACTGCAGCGACACAACCTGAAAATCCTGCATTAAATACCAAAGAAAAGGTGCTATCATCAAACAATCAAGCAATGAAGTGAAAGTTAAATGAAGTCATTAGTTTCCCGCATAAAAGATCATCAAGGAGCTCTAGGTATCAACAGATACAGGCAGACACACATGACAGGGTTGGAATTTACAAGTCTGCTGAAAAATCACAGAAAAGTAAACTTCATCTCGCAGTGTCAAATTCTGCTTGCAAGGATAAATTTTCACCACATACTGGAATTAAAGTCAGGCCAGAATAGATTTTAAATACCGACAAACATCGTCAGCAGATGATAAAAAAACACCACCAACCAATTATTGACAATTGTAGAAGGAAATGTTGGCACGAAGTGTAATTGGGAGTCTTCCTATTTTCCTGAAAAAATTGTATTGCAACATGAAAGGAATAATGTGGGACTGAAAATGAATGCATGTTTTTAAGTAGAAGGAATGCATCATTTTCTTAATGTGTGAGTTGACAGCAACAAACACAGGTGCATATGCTAGTTGTGGAAAAAGTTTGCAAGTCAACACACATGTGAATATCCTTGCAATCTACAAACTACATCCTTAGGTGAATGTTAGACACTCCAAAACTGTTGTTAGTACACTCTCCACCATAGCTAGAGTTAGGGAGATATCTTTGACACCTCAAGAGTAGATTTCTTGTTATTAAGTTAAAAATGTACGATGGAAGAATGAGGCAAGACCGCTGCTAAGACTGATGCGCACATTTTTTCTGCAAGTAAGCAGAAAACAAGAATGACCTGTTGGATGAATCGCATACTCTGAAAACAAAAAGAGAAATAAAAGGGACAATTCAACAGGTGCACATACACACACACAGACACTTTGGGATGAGTGAAAATGGCTTTGACAAGTTGAGAGATATTTTTCAGCATCAAGCTGATGCTGAAAACACTTAAAAATGGGGAAAGATTTTGATTGAACAAAAACTGAGAGATGTTCAGACTGATTAGCAGATGTTCAACAATTGAAGACAATGACTGAAATTGATTGCAAAAAGAGACGGGGTGGACATGAGAAATGGGCGAGAGTTAGCATGATGCCACACCTCTTCCGATCCTTCGTCACCCAGCTGACCCACTACTGCCACCCCGAAGGGCGGGGCAGACTCTGCCTCGGCAACCTCAGCAGCAGCAATGGGCTGTTCCTCTACCGGTGGTTCCACCTGTACCTCATCTAGGTCGGTCTCTGTTGGAGGTAGGCTTTCTAGTCGGATGACCAGCCCCTTTCCGGGGACAGACTCCACTCCCCGTACCTCAGACAGTAAGAAAGCCTCCTCTTTCACCATTACCGTTTCCTTCTTCGTTATTATCACCTCCTTTGAAACCACTTCATCTTCCTTCTCCTCCTCCTCCTCCTCTTCTTTTTCCTTCTCCTGTTCTCCATCCTCCTCCTCCTCCTCCTCTTCCTCTTTCTTTTCATCTTCCTCCTCTGGTTGAGGCGAGTCATCATGGCTGGCCCCAACTACCACCGTCAGGACTGGCTCTGGGGCCTGGGCCGGTTCTGGGGCCTGGGCTGGTTCTGGGGCCAGGGCCACCTCAGTCTGGGGTGCCCAGATGACTGGTGGCTCGCTGGCAGCCTGATCAGCTTCTGGCTGCTGTTGGTATAATCATTACTTGGCAGGTTAGTTGGAACCCTAGGGGTTATTTTTCCTTTCAGTACAAGGTAATACCACCTCATTAAAGATAGGCTTTTGAAAACCTTACTGTCATGTAGGTCGGGAACCCCTCCCCCAGATAGCGCTTAAGTACAAAATCAAGACTACGGTACTCACTGAATATGTTATAATAATGATATCTATGACAACATTTTTACAGAAATGGGATATGGGTTTTCATGTAGAAAAACTGAAATCTGCTTGCAAAGCCTTTGAGAATCCAAGTTTTATAGGAAATGCTGTTCCTATTCATGCATTTTGGATCCAAAGAGAGGGGTGAAATAATTTCAAAGGAAAGGCTCAAGAGACGTCTCATTTGTTTCCTTTAATACACCACAAGCAGATTTTGAATCTAACAATATCAACTAGTTGGTCTCCATAGCAATGAATGTGAAGAATATTACACAGTGTATATACTGCCTCATACTGACCAAAAGAAATTACGAATAAAGGGATACAAATGATGATACTACTGTATTGAAATAAGAATTCAGGGATACCAGTGATCTTATGGATTATAATAATTTGTATTGAGTAGACAAAGCTTGAATAGGGGGATGACATCCCAGTAAGAGCATTTTTGTAATAAGAACAAAATCAAATCAACACATTATCACTGTATACAACTGTAGATTTCATTAAGTCAAAGTAATTTGTATAATATACAGCAGCTCTGTACAGTATCTAAAATTATCACGCAGACATTGAAAATTTTTCATGAAAGGTGCATAAGAGTTATCCCTCTAATTTTCATATAAAGCACCTTTTTGCCATTTTCTTATTGTATAGTTTGAAGCTTGAATAAGTATATGCAAGAAATGAATTGACTACGACTTGAGAAAGAAAATCAAGATTTGCAATGTTTTGAATAGTAAATCTTTGCAACTAGACTTTGGGCTTTGAGTAATATGAGTTTCTATTAACATGCTATGCTACATACGTCCATGTTGACTTTGATATACAGAGAAAAATAAAATGAACTGAATGGTAGCAGCTATCAAAATTGAATATGAAATAGGAAGGTTGAGGAATTCTACAATTTGAATGATGTTTTCACAAAAAAAGGGATAATGGTCCTAAAATCAAATGATGTAACATGGTAATGACAACAATGGTCTCCCAAAGGAACAAACACTAATATCTACATCTTCATTAAATTTCCTCTTTTGAAATGAATTTAAAAAAGATGAATCATTGCTGGGTCACATAAACAATGATGCATTTTAATGCATTTTGAAAGGGACGAGGTTACAGTTTTGAAGTATCAAATAAAATCATAATTTTTGTATTTGTTTACTCAAATGAGAAGAGTTCCAACGTGATAACATTATTACTTTATTTGCATAATTTGCATTATGTGATCACGACCAATATCAGATTTATGAAAACATGAACTTTCGAATTGATTTATTTTTTTTTTCATATGATTCCATGCTCAGATTTCATGATGATGACACTGAATTCTATGCAGTCTTCTGTGTAACATTAATGATGTTAAAGCATGATACACTGAGCTGCTGGTAATTTCTTGAGTATTAAACCATGTACTGAAATACCTGGCTACACAGGTACAATGTATTATGGAATGTGGATGCAGTTTGATGAAAATATATGAATGACCCTGGACTTTGAGCAAATAATATGTCATGCTGGGCAAAGCTTGGAACTCAGTAATTAAACAAACAAAAAATGAGGACTAAACCTCACAAACAAGCTACAGTAGCTACAATACAAGTTTTGGTTAACACCATCAGAAGAACTAACAAGAGCAACCGAGTCCTAATATATCACAAAAGATGAGGTATACTGAACTGCAATAAAACTTTTCATTGTACAGAAGAGCAAAATAAATCATGATATTGAAAAATAGCACGGCAAAAAGAAGGACTTTGCTTGTCTCTTCATTTTGTGCATTTATTTTCTTTTATTTCTTTATTTTTAACTTTCACTATTATTTTTCCATTTTTCTTTTTCCTTTTACTGCAGGAAAATGGGACTGTAAGGGAATTCTGCATGTTAGAAAAACCCAGAGGTAATGACTGTTTGCACCATCAGTGATTTTTTCACGACATGTGCAGACATTGTTTGATACTTTGCTGGACAGATAAGAAAACATATTCCCTTGACTACTAACAGTTCACATAATTCCACGTATTAGCCCAATGAGGACAAGTCCCGAGTATACTCCGGCAAGCGTCTACAGGAAATGCACGTTGTAGCAAAATCAAACCATCCTCAATGGGTTAGGGTAATATTAGTCTTCCCCTGCTTTCTAAACGAAGTTAGCCAATTGCTCTTTTATTATGGTAGAAAAATTAAATTTTGTGGAATTCACATTATATTTTCATTATATCGTTGTTCTGCAATGTCACCAACTGTTGTGGTCTTCTCATCTTTGAACAGATTATCTGATTTTCCTCAAACTTTCACTGGTGTGTTCTACTGATATTACAGTGGCAATTCGCAAAAATTTCATGCTGTGAAAATATCCTGCTTTACAGTATGTATTTGTGGAAACTTCCTTTTAATGCCATTACCATCATTGCTTTGAGTATTATCAGTATCAGTACCTGTGTTTACTATGTCAGCAATGTTAGCATCACTTTTGTTACCACTATCATAATTATCACTATCATCACCATCTTTATAATATCCAATTAGCAAAAACTCTTCTACATAAATGCTATCTACAGGATTCTCTATCTGAAATGAAGCTTAAAGATTTAGTACTCATTGCTTTAACCAGAATAATGGTCTATAGGACAGACGATGGGTCAAGCATAACTTTACCAGTTGTTATATGTATTGCAACAAGTTTTCTCTGTCCACCACAACCTCAACCAGCATGTGGTTGGTTTCTTCCATTACAGACACAAGCAGGGATTAACGGATGCAAAGCAAGTAATTTCAGCAATCTTCTCTTCCCAAATGCTTGAAGGTTCTTCTCCTGTACAAGCTTTGATATCTGTCAGTTGTTCTTTCATATTGTTTTCCTTTCAGCTATTATTTGTGGCACAGCAGAGCAACATTTGCTTAATCAAATCTGCCACCATCTTGGCAACACTCCCTGCAACGAACAGGATCCATTGCAAAGGGGGGAAAACAAACAAAAACAAATCTTGATAGTTGCAGCAACTTTACACAGTAAGGATACCAGGCCATTTATAACTGCAATATAATTATGACATCACAAAGGAAGGGTAAACCATTGTTATTCTGGGGGAAAAGAAATTGATCACATACACTCAGCAAACTTCCAGGAAAGAAAACAATGGCATTATCAATCAAATTGGTTGCAGGTTTGCCATAATTTCCACATCTTAATTAATGCAAGATGGCAGCAGTATAACATGGTTAGAGTCACACCATATCAAGCACAGGAAACACATAGTGTGCAACAGAACTAGAGCTTGCATCTAAAACTGTGTGTGAGACAAAGTTTATTTTTAGCAGAAATGCTGGACTCACATTTTGTTTCCCAAGCAACAAACTTGCATACCACACATGATATTTGCAGAAAACAAAGTGGAGAAAATTTAGATTCCTATTTTTATTTTTTCCCTTGGATGTCTGCTTGATGACATAAAAAATCACCAAGTCAAATATTTGCCTCCTCTATGACAAGACGAATTGTAAGAGGTGGGGAGTTCAAAGTTCAGAGAAAATATTGACTGCTTTCAGGGTTGAGAGAAAATACTGACTGCATTCAGGGATTCAAAGAAAATATTGACTGCCTTCAGGGTTGCTTTGATGTCTATCATGTCATCTATACACAATATACACGGAGAGCTGTCATGATTAAGAGATAGGATATAATTCACACTCATCAACTGAGAAAGACAAAAAAGTAGCATGAGAGATTAATATAAAATGAAGAACATACATGTTTCTAGTATGAAGCAAAGATATACAGCTTGTATAGTATAGGTCATTTTTTTTATTAGACATGGGTTTTGCATGAACATGAACAAACAGACTCGGCCTTTTATAGAGACAATAGCCTTGAAACATACACACATACATAAACACACACACACACACACACACACACAAACACAGAGATAGAGACAGGAAAATATGTACCAGATATGAACAAAACTGAAAATTGAAGTCAGGTGATTGAAGCTAAGCATGAACCCCTTTACAATACATCAGTGAGAATAATCTTGAGGATTATTGGGTATATACAATGTACAGCCATAGAAAGAGGCATGGTTCACTAAATGTATAGATACAGAGAAGAAATAGATGCTATCTTGTGGTAAAAGAGAGAAAACACCACCTAGAATCCATATAAGGCAGGATGGATGGTAGCGCTGCTGTAAGCATGGGGATATTGAGTAAATATAGGAGTTAATATGTCCAGAAAGAAAGGCTGAATATACATTAGCACTGAGAGAGGAATTAATCATGATTCAAATGACTAGTCGTGAGCTGCTCATTTTTTTCTGGGATGCACAAGGACAGAATGTGCTATACGCTTTTTTTGTTTTTGTTTAATATTTTGTATATGTGACTTCAATGCTGATGTCACAATACCTCATTTGCATAGCTGTCAGTGACGAATGTTTTGACCGTTGTCGTGGTGATGATTTCAGGTCCCTCAGTGATCTCGAGCCGTGTTGGCTCACCCTCCAACACGTCTGGTTGCTAGGAGACACAAAAATGATCGTTTCAACATTTTTCAACACACCACTTAGAAGCTTAGGCACCGCTTGTGTACACCTCATAGAGGGGGGAAAAAAAGGTTATGTTCTAAAAACAATACCTGAGGATGCATTAAACATTAAAATCATTCACAATACAAACAGTCATAGCCCATGTGGCATACTGCTGCATATACCTCAATCTTAGAAATGGCAAAATCATTTAAAGGAACCGCCAAGGGCATAAGAACAAAATGGTAATTCCGATATCACATGATATGCACTCATCTCATTTTGACACTTCCACTCACACAAGTTATGTAAAAGTGCATACTTAGAAAAAGACATACAAGCCAAATTGTGGTTAATGGTAACATGATTAGTATGAGCAAACTGAAGAGAAAAGAATAAACTGAAAGAAAGCAACTGCCATAAACATTAACTGTTAATGAGTCAAAATTTAACAAACTCCAGTCTAAGCGGACTGAGATTTCAACAAACTCCAATTTACCAGACTCTAATTTTAGCTGACTCTAAGTTTAGCAGACTCCAATTTTAGCTGACTCCATTTAAACAGAATCCCAATTTTAGCTAACTCCAAGTTAAGACTAAAATTTTAACAGACTTCAGAACAGATGTGGGGAAAGTTCCAAACTTTCATTTTCTTGTTTGTTTTTTTTTTTAATTAAATCATCTATCTCCATTTGACACTTTACAAACTAGAATCCATTTGCATGAGAATTAGGCTCATGTATTGCTAAAACACTCTGCAATGGATTAGAAATAATCTCTGTAGTATTGCCAAAAACTAATGATAGGATTATATGACCATTCTACATAAATACATAAATAATAACAGACTGGGTTTTCAGGAGAGCAGAGAAAAGCAGAAATTTGATAGGAAAGCACTGTTTAAAGAGAGCCAAATGTTTTTCAACTACATTCAGTATATAGTAGTGACCTGAAGTATCAGATGTTAGCAGAAGAAGCACATGGAAGATACACTGTAAATCGCAACATAATAATTCTTCATTTGTAATATCTTGACAAAAATAGACCAAATGCAAAAAAAAAGATAATAATAATAATAATAAATAAATAATCAAAGTGAGAGTGAGAACTCCTATTTGTGTCAAGTTACTTACAAACAGAATGTTAAAAATCTTCAAATAATATCAACCTCTCTTAAATAGTCAAAGTATTTCACAAATTTTGTTTCTGTCTTGGTGGAGAGAAAAGATAAGAATGGCAAAGCAGGTTAAAAGAGACACTATCAACCATGAAGTCAGTATAAGTTAGTGAAGACATTTTTCCAGCACACACATACACACAATTTAGTCATTTTGCATAATCATGAAAAACATTTGTGTCCATACCATCTGCTGAAAAATCAAACATATGTTAGTGAAAGAGCACCACATTTCTGGATACTTTTGAAGAAAATGAAAAGCAATGATAGAAAAGATGAGAGTAAAGCATATGATAAATCAAACATGATATTTCTGAAAGGAAAATGAGAGTTAAATGGGTAAAAATGTTGGAATAATGAAGCGAGAAACAGTGAGCGAAAGGTTAAGAAAAGACGAGTTACCTCATCCTCCGGTCCATCTGAACTGATCGTTGTTGTCTTGGTCTCCGTGACAACCTCACCATTCTATTAAAAGATGGAATGATCAACAGTGACACTGACAGACACAATAAACCACAGACATGCACTCTATTATTTTAACCTACATAGCCACCGCTGTATTTTCCTGCATATTTTTTTTTTCACGTTTACAAGCACACTTCCAACTGGTCTCGACCAGCTTGTACATCATTTACAGAAAAGGCATTGAATGATTATCTATGAGACATACATGTATAACTGAGCTCCAATATTGGAGTGAACTACAGCACAAACAAAGCATAAATCAATTCTAAACATTATGAGAAGTCACTATACTCAATAGAATGAGAAAAATATCATACAAAGAAGCCACTTTCAACCATTTTAGTGCACTGGAAAACAAGGGGGTATAAAACAAAACACGACAGGGAAAGTGAATGTCTCCAACTTCAGTATCACTTTAACCTGATGAAGACGAGTCCCGAGAATACTCAGGCAGGTGTCTACAAGAAATGTGTGTTATAGCAAAATCAGTCTGTCCTCAAAGGATTTAGACCAGTTTTGATACAAAAAAAGAAAGGTTCTCATCAACTTCACAGAGTAAAAGAGAGAGAGTGAGAGAGACCTGATGCCAACCTAGTCCCCACTTTCTTGGCATGAGATCATAAAGAAAAAAATGAATGTTTGACACCATCTCAGTGAACTTCCCTTCCAGAGCAAACATGTGATACCAACCTCATCCCCAGTTCTCTCCACTGTGTAGGTAGTAGTCTTGGTGGTGGTGACCGTTGTGACTTCTTTGTGGTATGTCCCGAGGTCGGGGTCCACTTCTGCTTCTGGTTCCATGGGTGGACTTGACGCCATGTTGTCAGCTGACCGCTGCAGGGAGTAAAGAAAACAAAACAAGTAAGGTAGAAGCACATTAGACCCCTGACAGAGGAAAGCAAGCTGTCTCAGTCATTTTTTTTTTCTTTTTTAAATACACAACAGGAAAAATGATCTCCATTCAATTTTTGAGGTGGATCAGTCTTTGGTGGTTACAGTTTTCTGAAGTTTTTGACCAGCAATGTCTTCATGAATCACATCCCTTTCATGATGCTCAAAAGAAAAGTTTTCTGAGCATTTCTCTATTGCACAGTTCATGTTTCTCAAAGATTAACGTAAAACACAATGGAAAGTAGCAACCACCTGTAAACTCTACAAAACAGTGATATCTAGTGCTAATTTTTGGTGTTCTTGTATCACACTGCAAAATCACTGTGATCAGAAATCTGACTGTTGTAGATATTTAGGTTATATCATCATTGCTGTGTTAATTAAATCCAATATAATGTGTTAGAAATGATTAGAATAGCCAGAACCCCCTCAGGATTTGCCTTTACATAATCATGCACATACAGTCACACATTCAACAGTCTCACAATGTCTACGTCTGACAATTGAGAAATGACCACGTACAAAAGAGTATGAGGTTAGTTTTGATCCAAGCCATACAAACAACAAATACGAAACATAAAAAGGTTCATTCTGGTCAGGTGTACAATTGTATTACATTGCAATATCCCAACAGGCAATATCTGCATGGAATTAGGGATCAAATTATTTCATGTGTAGCAGAACTATTCATCTCTCTCTTTTCCTTCTTTTTGTGAATGGGAAATCACTTCTAAGACAATTACATGGTCAAAGATTCCAGTCTTATTATGACAGTAATTAAATACAGATGGCCCAGTCAAATTTTCTTGGCACAATACTCTTCTTCTATCTTCATTCCTGAGTTATCACATCAAAGTGTGTAACATGTCTCTTTATTCACGAAAGTACAAAATTCACTAAATGCAGGCATCAGCAATTTTGGTAAAAGGAAAATAGTTTCCTGTGATTCCTAAGAAGAAGAAAAAGACAAGACGGCATGTGAAGTTCTCCTTTGTCATAAATGGAATGTGAAACTGAATTGTGAATCTCAACTGTCAACAAAACATTTCTTCATTCATGAGAATAGCCTCAGCCTGCACTACTTTATTTCACTCTCAGACTTGCGGAGCACAGATTTTTGAAAAAATCTTGCCAAGTTTGTTCTACAATGTATGTTTCTCTGGCAGATTCTGGCACATTCCAGACACACTCCTTTTTAACTATCAGGATTATCAAAATCAAAAGAAAACAAAAACTATGTGATGACAATAGATTATAACAATCATCAACAACAATACTTATGCACATGTCTGGAACAATAAATGTAAAAAATATATCTATCAATTGTTTGCTTTAAGGGGAGCATATTTTTTTTCTCTCTCTCTCCTTTGCTGTTTTTTTTTTAGGGAGTGGGGAGTTTTACTGTTAATTCTTCAAGTATTGCTTGATGTATTTTTGTACCTTATGGCACAGTGTGGCACTGATTATATCTGTTACTATGCACTGTAGTTGTTACTTCCCAAAACAGTACTAAGAGTGTTTTGACAGCCTAGTATGGTTTCAAAGACTAGTTTTCTACTATCCTTGTTGACAAGATTTGAGTTGATGGAAGAGGTTTCACTGAAAAAACAACCGCACAATGGAACAAATTCCTTGCAAAGGTCATCATAACAAACCATGTCTCCTCTCACAAAACTAAGGTGAAAATGAAGTAAAACTAAGTCTGCATTGGTCGACTATATCAGTACTCCAGTTGAAAAAAAAAAATGCAGTTGATAAAAATTATGACTTATATAATCATATCCACCCTGACTTAATGGCATATTGCAGTGGGATTATCCAGTTTTTGGCAAGATGCATGAAATAATTTGTTTCTAGCAGCAACGAAAAAAGCATATACGGACATACAAAGAGACTACATTACAGTATATAAGAATCTTTTCATCCAGTATTTTCTATCCCAAGATATAGGCCTCTTTAACTCTATCTATTCTAAATAACACTACATTTAGTGTGATTGTGTGTTCGTGTGTTTATGTGTTTCTTCTTTGCAGTTTAACATAACAAGACCAAGCTTGCACAATGCATTACATTTACAACAAAAGACTGCACGGAATTGGACAGACACACTGGCACGAATTCCACGGCAAGAATACACGAAGCGAACCAACCCATATCAGGTGTCGTATCAGCATACGATAAAAAGAATCAAACCAAGAAGAGGAATGCCTTTTCACTTTCCACATAAAACAAACAGGAGTTGCATAAACAATCCAACGCAAGTCAGAAGGAAGGAAAAGCAATCACAGTGGTTAAAGTGGTTTGTGTTGTTTTGACACATAGCACTCGAAGTACCAATGACAGGCTCACAGAATTTAAACTTCATGCCACTAGGAACTTAACAACAAGAGGACATAATTTTTTTCTTAATACTCAGAAATGTAATGAATGGAATAGGTATATCTGTAGATGGAAAGAGGGATAATACAGAAAGGAACAAATTTATTTTGATAGCTCTCTGGAATGACTGAATGGTATGAAGGATGATGGGTAAAATGAGGGAAAGATATCCTAAAGGAGAGACATGTTTGTGTTTTAACTTCTCAGTTTGAAATTTTCTGTTCACTCCTCTTGGATTTGGAATGACTAGGACTACTTCTTCTCAGTAATTAGCCTCAGTGAAAGAATTATTGTGAGATTTATCACCTCCACATGTTTCTTGCTTTTCCACAAATCAATGCATTGTAAATTAATTTCATTGGAATTTGAAGTCTTCCCAACAGATCTTAACTTTCATATCTACAGAGAGTATTTGGTAGAATTCATCATAACACTAATGGTGCTAATGGTGGCTCTATCATGTTTCAATAACTGAAAGTTTTGATTTTTGACACAATGAAAGAACACTGCAGCAAAGAAATTGAAAGTGAAACAAAGAACTGAGGCAAGATACCTAAAAGTAAAACATCAAAAGCAAAAGGGCAGATAACACAGCAGACTTTTTGATTTCAACATCTTTCTGATTCTGAAATAATTGCATTTAGACAGCACAAAGGATAATGGCACGTCAAAAAAAAAAAAAATATTGCTTAAAACAAGTTATCAGAGGATTTGAAACTTTTTGTTTCTGACATTAAAACGTTAAAAAAAGACTCCAAACTTGTTCCTTTGTTGGACAATTTCAACCAATCATATATGACAAGCCATACAATAAACAAAATATCTTGTTTCATCTTTCTGCACCACAGATATTGTCCAAGAAAATAAAACGCAAGCTAATATAGATTTCTAGGATTTGTACCATCACCATCAAATGTGTATAATCAACTTACACCATAGGGAGCATTCCACGGTGAATTCAAACACTTTTGTTGGTTTAACTTACTCTAGACAGTGATAATATTAATGCTCGTGATGCATTCTGCTTTTTGCTGGACAGGAGGCTGAGGTTTGTGGTTATTTCTGGGAATAACATTCTGGGATTTGGTACATAACATATCGATTTCCACAACATTTACAGAGTCACACTGCACAAGCACTACATGATATCTAAAAAAGGATTTATTTCATACTGGTAGGGGAAGGGAAACGGACCAAAATGAGGATGAAAAGAAAAAGAGAGGAGTAAGGGTCAAAGGTAAAGTAAGGCAAGGAAGGAGAAAGGGTGACAAGATAATGGGATGAGGGAGACCAGAAAGTCAGAAAAGAGATAGAGTGGTAGTGTTAGCCTTGCGAACGATGCAAGTTAATTTTCAACAGACCGAGAAATAGGATAGCTTGAGCTCGCGCACATGTTGGGTGTCGCCGTCGTAATCCCCCTCATCCGATGTCAAATCCAACTCCTGCCCGAAGCCAACGTCGTAATCGCAATCACACATTGCAATCGTATGGATGTATGCCAGCGTGTGAGTGTGCACGAGAATTGTGTGTGCGTGTGTTTGTGTGTCATGTGATTACCCACAGTTCATTTAATGATATGCGTAATCATGGCAGAGTCAGGATTGATGATGGGGTGGCAGAGAAAAGTAGAGACAAGAAGAAGATATATCAATTCAAGATTAGGTTATCATCACAAGAATTACAGCAGTTTTAAAATCTCTGGAGCATTTGGATAGATCCGATCTCACTGTTGAGGAGGAACAAATACATTTGCATAACTTTCTAGCCTGACTTCTGTTACATAATTAATCTTTTAGTGTAGAGTCATGAAGTCCACTAAGAGGAAATGTCCCAATGTAGTGTGATCAGTCATCAAGGAACAGACAGACAAGGACCATGAGAATGGTTCAGAGAAAAATACAGCACTCAGGCACTCTTAGTGAAGAAATCCAGGCTATGAAAGCATTCAAGTTCATACCAGTTGGTATTACACAAAATGAAGACTTAATTCTTTTCTACTGCCACTTACTTGGACAAATCGACACTTGCGAAACAATAAAAATTCCAAAGCCCTTTTGAACAGATTATAGGCACATTTGGACAAATATTTCAAAATCTAAAAGCCAGATGTGTTATTCTCGGTAGTTGATTATTATAGCAGTTATAGCATTCTGGTACTTGTATTCATCGTAAATTATAACAACCCAGTCTCACCTTCACAATGGCTACATAAGAACATGTTTTGATATTTAATTACAGAATCAGAAAATCCTGAGGCATGCTCTCTTCAGAACGAAATCATTCTATCAAATTTTAATAATTAACGTTCATCACGCCTTACCTGTTCACTACAAATCATTAAACATGCTTTTCTTAATGCATTTATAACACTAACAGACTCTGATATCAAAGATATTTATTCCAAATAATTTGGCCATCAGTAATCAGGTAAGTTTTACTTTCCAAGAGTTGGCACAAATGAAAATTACAAGACCAATGTAGACAGCAACATATATTTTGCAGACTTTCTTTCAAACTCAAAAACTTCCATGGCTTTTGACAAACTCAAAAAGAAGGTAATATGAAAACTCAAACAAAAAATAGAGTTTAGCAAACAAACTTAAAAAGACATGAACTTCAGGACAAATCTGTTTTATTTCTTCCTTCATGAGTATGACCTGAAAGATTTTCACATTTCAAACCTTGAAAGCACGATGCAGATAATGCATTAACAATACTCCCGCTGGAATTTTCAGATTAAGAAACATTTTTCGACCATTTTAAGGGGGAATGAAGACAGTTGATCTCTGGGAGAAACAAGCAAAGTTTGAGGGTCCTTTGATTAAATTTCAATTTCAATAGTATAAATGTATATGCAACTTTCATAGTTCTATATCAAGGCTAATTACAAACCCTGTTAGCTCATTACCTCTGCAGGATTAAAACATACTGGGTCAATAGCACAGAATGCATGCCATCTGGAAAGTAAAGATTCATGAATCTTTTGCAAAAGTACATCATCAAAACTGAGCAGTAACATTAATGTCAGCTATAACACATTGTCCTACAGAAAAGAAATTACAAAAGTTTGGAGTTACACTGTCGCTCATGAAGGAAGATTGGTTTTTAATGGTCATGCTCACAATGCAAATCTTAGCAACTTCTTGAAAAACAAAAACAGAAAGGGATTAAAAACCCTAAACCATTGAAGCATGCCACTCGAAAAAAAAAAAAAAAAAAAAAAAAGACCTCCTAACTGATGTATTATCAAACCATGCCAAAAGCTTTTACTATGTGTCAAATGTCCATGCTACAAGATGGGGAAAAGTAATTGTGACGAGGGAATAAAAACTCTCCTTGTGTGCTGGAGTCGTGAACGGGGTAGAACACGCACACAAACATACACACTCACAGACACGCACACACACACACACACACACACACACACAATACAAAATTATAGATGAATACCACATATGATCTGAGATGTCAAATTGATAACAGTCGTAAAAATTCCTTGCATGAGAGTGTGTAGCTGATGGACCATGCATCAACATGATAGAAACAAACAGACTGTTGCCATGGTTACTGGGGCCCATTTCTTTGGGATCTCAACTTACCCTTTTGCTCAGAAAAACAAGAAGAAATAACTATTAAGGAAATGATTTTGCTGCATACTGTATCTGCTGGTAAAATTTGTTGTGTTAGTCAGTCTAGCATCATCTTTCCATATCCTTTTCTTTACCTCTGCCTCAATCTATCGTAACGCGAATCCTACTTCAAGATGGACAATTTGTACACAGTAGCAGTAAAACAGTAATGGTGATTCTGACAGATGCAGTTTACAGGTAAAACACACCAGCGACTGAAAAGCAAGGAACTACTTTCAAGAACTCTCTGCTAAGTGCCTAATACAAAAGCATGTAACACACACGCAAAAATGTCAATAATGAATATCTGTGTGTACTTTTTTTCTCTCTCTCTGGCATTTTTTTCTAACACAGCCACCCAATTTAAGGCACATTGAATTCTACGGTGACCCATCATGTGTCAAAGAAATGGGCCCCTTGTTCTGTAAAGTTTTTTTGTTTTGTGTCGAGAGAAAACCCAGTCTCTCATGACATACCGCATCCCGGCTTCCGTCTTCCGAATCAACACGCTGTGATTTCTTCCGTGAGTGAAATGCAGTGAGAAGGTGAAGTAGGTGTGAGTTGTTGAGGAGGGAAATTTTAATCAATGATAATAGGATGAGACCAAAGGAGAAGGGTGGAGAGAATCAATTGATGGGATACGTGTGGAAAGACACAGAAAGGAAAAAAATATATAGAGAATAAATATATGCTCCTTCTATGGACAGGGCAGTTTTCAGGCTGATATTAGAGAAAGGCGTGACAATGGACAATAGTCAAAGAAAGTGGTGAGGTAATTAGTGCATCAAGATGAATACACTTGTTTCCTGTCTCGAATGTGAAATAGAAGTGACATATAATCCTGTAAGACAAAGCTTCTAAAATTTGAGAGATCTGGTCTTATCATTCCTGGTAAGGTCAAAGCAGAAAGTCCAAGCAAAATATTACCCTTTTAACATCACTTTATTACCACTGTTCATTTGATATCTAAAATGGCAGGTGGGTAAATTGGGGGAGTTCATAGTAGTTTATATAGAGTACTTGCATCTTTGAATCTTTGTCACAAATAGCAAGGTTTTAGAACAGGATTTGTTTCTTTTGCTACATTTAAGAGCAAGGAGGATGTTAAAGGGAATTTGGTACAAAGGGAAAGAAATATAGACTTTTTTTCTGATTGTCACACCTCACTCTCCTCTAGTGATATAATAGCATCAAGCTACCAAGCTCTCTACTAAAATGCTTCCAACTAATATGAAGCTCTCTATTCAAATGCTTTAATATAATGTTTGAAATATTTACAATGCAAACACAGCATGCTGTGGGTACCATCAAGCCAAGCTGACATGGTCCTATGAATGCTGTACAGTGTACAAACATGTTACCTCAAAGCACACGGATGACCAACTTTGCTTTATTCTAATCAAGTTTATCAAGGTACACCCTTGCAGCTGCAATTACTGGCCCATTACAGCTATTTCAATGCAATGTCCCAAAGGGACACCATGTTCCACTAACTTCCTGTCAGACCTTTCAGACTACTTGTCCAGTACTGTCCTACTCCTTTAATCACCAAATTTCACACAAAACCACCCTAATAGTTCTCCTTTTGAATAACACACTAATGAGCAAAATCATCCCATCCTGCTGTGTTTACATCTTGTATTATTCATTACCACGGTTACCATTGCAACTACCACAGCCACAGCAAATCAGCCTTTTCCAAAATTTTGTACATCAGTAATTACTTCTGTTGCAATGCTTCTGTCATAGCATTTCAAGCTAACAAGTATCAAAGTTACTGATAAAGATCTGGATATCATGCCATTCCATTGTGAAATAGTAGCCTTCCAACATATCAGAAAATTGTCAAATGCCTATGAGCATCATCATGCTTCAAATTCTTTGTGTGCTTTGAGTAATTATTGGCACAGAAAACTCCACAGTGTTGTACACACTGTCCATAGCCCCTGACACAGACAGGGTTAAGCTTGAATTTCTTTGGTTCTCCAAACAATGCTCAAAGCAGCTGCCTACTGTTACGATCTGCCAATCCCAGATAATGACTGAAGGTTGAGGTCACATATTCATACATCTGCAGCTAACAACAGACTAGACAGGAAAAAAATGTCCATACTGGGACTCTACACACTGAGACACTGCACATGACATTGTTTCATGCGTTGTAACAACATCTTACATCAACTTCAACTGCCAAGATGTGGTGATAAATTCTTCATTCACAGTAGACATTCTGTCTGTCTTTCATCTTATCATAAAAACTATCAGTAATGCAGGCATAAAAGACATTCTAAGATGTAGTCAATCTCTTTTTCTATTACAAATGGAAGCAAAACCTACAGAATGCCAGAACAATGTTGCCTCAGTATGCATGTTAATAAATCTGGACCCAATCATCACCTATCAACAACAAAGCCATAGTATAAATCCACATACGATGCACTGCCAATCACAGCATGGGTATTAAAGACACAGCTTGTAATCTTGAAGCACTTAAAAACAAAATGATTAATTAGAAAAAAGGAACTGCTTTAACTTTCACAGGAAAGAAATCACTTGTCACTGAGGAAAAACAAAATGCCCAGAACAGAAGTAATGAAATAGGGAAGTAAGCAGACATTGCATTCATAGGATAGGACCATAGCATAGATATTGACCTATTTAAGTAGGCAGAAACTGTGTTGGCAAATATAAAATTTATATATCATGAAACAGCTGCAATTTGTAGATAATGCAAAAATGTCTACACTACTTCGCAAAATATATCCACAGGTACAGCCATTACACTATCATAGGGAGCATAACAATACTATCTTCACTATTTTGTGGGTTCCATTTTTATCTATGAAGGCTTTGTGTTAATGACTGTATACACGTGTATAATCACCCCACTACCATAAATCTCAACAATACATCTTTTTTTAATTGACTTTAGTGCACCCCCTTAACTCATTGAGGACGGGCTGATTTTGCTACAACCCACATTTCCCATAGACCCTTGCCGGAGTATACTCTGGACTTGTCCTTAACAGGTAAATTCCAAGGGTAATGGCTGCTGAATATTATTTTTGTTTGACATTACATAAAACTAAAGGATTCTCCCAAAAATTTCAGAGAGCTGCCTGAATAGCATACATGAAACCTTTGATGCTGCGGAAGAATGTGAACTTACAAGACCTTGCCCAAGGGAAGGTACTGTCAAACCAGAAATCTTCACGGCATGAAACTTTTGCAAATTGGAGCCGACAGCAATTTTTGCAGCATGAAACGTACAAAGACTGCCAACCACGAAAAAATTCAGATTGTACGATGTACAGCACTGTACTGGCATTCAATGCATTGTGAGGACAAAAACTTTTGCACATACTTTACTTCCGCAAATCTCGGCTCTACGTGAAATTCACATAAGTTTCATGTGAGCAAAAATTTTTGGTTTTACAGTAGCTGGAGCTTGTGTGCAGAATGTGAAGAATAGGGTCTAGCCACAGATCACAATCTAAAAAGTATGTTCCCTTTTGCTCCTCTATTAGTACTATACGTAAGAACTTTAGGAGTGAGGAAGTTAAGCGTGTAAAGAGTGAAGTATTATGTACAATGAAAATCAATTTCTTGTGATATGGGAGACAAAAATAATGCTTCCAGCACCCTCCATAGCACAAGGCATAAAAACTGACTACTTAAATCTGATTTAGCTTGAGCTTATGCTGTGACTTGAAGACTTATTTTTGTAATTACCTTCTTCTCTTCCTCATTGTCGACGTAAGGGACGTGGGCCTCGTAGCCACTGTGAGGGCGTGATTCGAGCGTCCGCGCCTTGTCCGGCGTAATGACCTCATCTTCCCTATCAGCATCACGAGGGCTGGAGCCATAACCTTGACAACAAGAACATGACAAATAAATGGGTGAAAATGTTGTGTTGGTCTCAGTAGATGTGGCAAAAAAGAAAAGAAAATTAGCAATCTACTCTACATTTTTTTTCTTTCTTTTAAGTATGTTTGTCAAAAAGTTTCACGAAAGCACAGAACTTCTTGGCAGACGCAATACAGATATATTCCTGAGTATGTAATTTGGGCAAACATGACCACCATAATTTCTAAATGTGAATACTCTGATTTGCATGCATGCTTGAAGACACATGGAAACAACATAGCTCAAGAACTGTGTGCCACACAACCAAGTGCGCCTTGCTGTATATCGTTTATTCTTTCCTTCAGTAAAGAGGACCATCACTGCCAGCTAGCTTCTTGCCACAACATTGTGAAGCTTTCATAGATCCATCATGGAATCAGCATATGTGAGAATTAAAATGAAAATTTAAACTTAGTCAAGAGAGCCAGGATTAATCAATGACACAGGCACGGTGTAAAACATACCCATGATTTCCTTTAACACTAAATGCAGAGACTCCAACCCCAAGCACCTTCTGATCTGGAGATTCTCCCGCCTGAAACCCCTAGCAAACGGGAGACCCCAAGTTTATGTGTGCGAAGCGCAAAGTTCCTAGGGTTATAGATGCTCTCTGGTGCTATCTAAGGCTTATTTTTGCAACATACGATAGCAATAAGTAAGAAATCCTTTCCAACGGGAGACATTGAGCTAGGGCGGGAAAAATTAAATCTCAAACGGGAGAACGGGAGATTTTGCAAAAATGGGTTTTCGGCGGGAGATCTCCCGTCGAAAACGGGAGAGTTGGAGTCTCTGTAAATGAGGTAGGAAGGTTGAGCTTAGAAATTGCTCAGTATATCACCAAACTGTGCAGCAACACTGAGATATTAAGAGAAACAAAAATATTCCACTTTAAGATCATGGACAAAACAGAAAGATTCCATGATTTGTAGACATCATTGCTTTAAAAAGACTAACAAACATAAATACTTTCTATTACTTTTATTGTTATGATTTTTTTTTTTCTCCAAGGGGGCTAGCTAGATGTTTACCACCATCCAGACTGCGAGTCTTGCGGGTACTTCGGCCTCTCTCCACCGCAGGACTATCCCTGTCAATCTGAGCACTGGCCTGCCTGGTCTGGAACTGGGTACGTCCACTGTAGCGGTACTTGGACCCAAGCCAGAAGATTGGGCGCTTCTTAGGGACCTCAGCATGCACAAGGCTGGGAGAAGAGATGGCACACATGAGATTGGGGTGGGGGGGGGGGAGAAAATGCTTGCAAGTAGGCTGTTTGATAAGACTAACAGCAGAAGCCTACAATGGGGAGCAATTCCATACCACCTATCTAGTCTTGGTCCACCATGTCTCTAGTCTTAGTTTCAGCTGCTTTTCAGTCAGTTTACAACAGAGAAACACAATTCTTGAAATTTTCCCTCTTCATTATTGTATGCATCTTAAAGCAATCTCAGGATAAGAGTTTCAGTAGGATGACAATAATTGTGCTCATGAGCTTTTCTCATCTAAAAATTGTTCTAAAAAAACATCTCCACGAATGCTCAATTTCAAACTAAATTCTATTTTTTTTTTCCCACGGAGTAATCAACAAAAATGATTTTGAAACAGAACTGTTGGTCCAACATTCTTCTAATTTCCACAGACTTGCTCAATGAAAACAAGAATATCAATGTCTGTTTATTTGCATATTAACAAAACTTTACATAGGGATAGTATGCACTTCTTTTCATTCATAATTTGAATACTTGATAGAGAAATAACACCTGTCACTGACACACACAATGCTATAAATTCCGTTGGACACCATTTGCTCAGTTAATAGGTGATAATCAAAATTTCTTTCAAGTGAAAATTCTGGTCCAAAATCCTTGCCTGAATATGAGACAGAGTGACATGGAACATATCACTAGGATGTTTTACCTTGAAATAAGAAGACTCTGTAGTGGTTAGCACCCTCATATAAAGTTGCACTGACAAAATCTAGTTACATTGTGTATGTACAGGTGGTATGAAGAATCATTTCCATAGATTTGGCAAATAGCAACAAGCCCTCCAAAGGCAGGCCTTGTGATCAAAGGGCTTGCATTGAGAACAATCCTGTCTAGTATGAAAGGCAAAACACTCCCTTGGATGTGACATTAAATGGAGATTCACTGTGTGGAGTTTAATAGTCACGACTTATTCATGCAAAAGACCTACTTCATTCATTCATCACAAAGAGCAGGGTGTTATTAGCTGGTGAAGCGACCCACCTACCCACCCACACAAAATATGGGCGAATGATGCCGCCCATAGTCACAAATTTTGGCTCCTCACGAAATTCACAGAAGTTTCATGTATGCAAAAATTGGTGGTTTCACAATAGTCAGCAAACTGTATCAACCAGGCACATTGTGCCATACGAAGACAAAGCATGGAGGATAGATGGAGGCCAGGGACGTAGCCTTTTATAGCAGGATCTTGGGTATGCCACTTCTATTTACAGCATCTCTTGACGATACTCACCGAAAGAATGTGTGGTGCTCTACGCAGACCTTCCAGAGACGTTTTGCTGCTCTGTGATTGGCCAGTTTGAATCCAATAGTACTTTCAAAGTGATCAAACTGTATATGCATCAAAAACAGGAAGTAAAACAGAAAATTCAGAGGTTGGATTCAGTAATTTTATGACCTTGTAAGTATATCAGGTGTTCATCATAAGTTTGTATTCACTTTTCCATATCTAAGGTAAAGGGTAACTTTGATACTTAGCTAATTCAGAAAAATTACATTAAAAATATACTAAAACTAACTCAAAACACTTTGCTATGTTAGTGAATATTTTTCCTTTGTCAAAAAATATAAATGTTTAACAATTAACTCATTTAATGGGACTAAAATTTCTCCATCAAAAAGGGAAAAAGAGAGAAGTCTATCAAATATTTGCTCATAGTTTTGACTCCTTGTAAGCTCACTTGGTGCCGAATCTGAACTTGGCAAATAACCAAACAGTCTTCTCAGTATCTTCCTGAATCTGAAAAACCATGATTTGAACAATGCAGCTAGATAAGCCATCAGTGCCAACTTCCACATGAGGAAGGAGTTATCGTTTCTCCTTTATACAAAGGAGCAGAAAGCACCAAAAACCATCGACGTTGAGACAATACACAGAAAAGAGCAACAGGATATTACCCTTAAAGTCTGTGTTGAATAAGGTAAATATGCAAGGAATACAATTCAACATTCAGCAGCACTCAGTTTCCTTCCTGTATAACACCACAGTGACACTTGTGCAACCTTATCTGACAGATCTTTTCATTGTTACTTGAGTATACTATGATCACAGAAATACAATCAAAATCTTTGGCATAAGTGAACTCGGTCACTCTAGCTAAGGAAGAATAGTCTCTTCCAAATTATACATGAATATTTCTATTCCCATACAAGCTTTTGTGGGCTTCTAAGTGTTTGATTAATCTTTCAGGTATTACAACACACCAAGGAGGTTCAAGAGAATGGAGTCACAACTGTCGTATTTCCTTTGAAGTCACGTTTGATGCCGCCACTCGAAAGTATTTGAAGCATGAGGCAAACTGGATCTGCCGCGCAGATAGGAAGACAATTGACTCATGTCTCATTGCATAATTATCAGCCACTTCCTAACGAAAATATGTCTTTGTGATGGTAATTACTTTTCGCCATCCCTACTTATAAAAGATAGGTGGTATATAATGGTAAAGACACAGGGATGCGCGAATAGAAATTGCGCAAAAAATGATGAAATGAAAATGAATATTACTCGACTGGCCGTGCCCAGCCACTAATCTGATATATCTATTAATATAGAATTATACTCGAAGATTATTCCATATCAGTTTTATTTGGAGGAATGAAGTGGAAAAGTGATAAAACCGGCTTTCCGGGAGGGTACAGTTTTAAACACTTTCACATGATACAGCTCTGATTTACACTTTTGCACATATTTCTTGAAGGGATTGACCTTTGTTTAATGAGCTTTATCATTAAGTGAGATTTCGTTTCATTTAATAGATAAACAAGCAAAATATAGCCAACATTAAGTTCACGTTCAAAATGAATCTTCAGATTGCTCAGCAAGACGGCGGCATCAAACCCCGCCACCAAAGGCACAGATGCACCTGTGGAATTCTTTGGTACATCAATAGAAAAGTGACAACTGTTTGAATAATTACAGCCAGTTGGAACTCCATCTCTTAAACCTCCTTGAACACACTGTGCTCATGTTTCTCATACTAGATTGACAAGTAGCCCTGAGAGAAACAGACACTGGAAAATATAAGCGTGACTTAACAATATCATCCTGAGAATCTAGACTAAGTTACCTGGAAACAAGAATGTAGATAGCTAGAACGGTCACTGTTGTGGTATTCATGCATGAGCAGCACAGTTCTATGCTATACTCCTTTATACACATTTGTCTAGTCTAGTACATTAACACTTTTCTCAGAAATGATGACTTTGTTTCACTGTCTGTTTGGGTTGAGGGTGCTAACGGTTGTTTAACAGACTGACCAAGGTAAAGTTCAGCTGCTACATATGGTTGTAACTATCCCTCGTCCATTTCATGGCTGAAACACTGAACATATGTTCATGCATTACACTATATTCAGCATGTGCAGTAGATAATTAGGCCTGCCAAGAATGAGGTATGAGGAAGCACGATGCAAGTTCAGCGAGTGATGCAAAATCTCAAAACTTCCTGAAACAAGAGCTTACCCTGAAATCATGATTTTGTCCAATAACATTTGATTAGAGTTTTCAGTATGATCAAGCTTTCACTGTGTCTCTACTCTAAAGGTGATAAAATACCAGATATAATTTTCTATATTGACTATAGCCACAATTACAACATAAATATTTGTTACATGCCAGTAATGTGAGACACTGTCTCCTAACATTGCTTTAGCACTGTCTAAAGAATCTCGTCCAGTGAGTCCAAGTAGCTTCTAGCAGTTCAATTGTATGTCTATCTTTGACCAAGGCCCGAGGAAAGATGACCAGCTACATCCGTCAAATAAAGCACAATTTCATGTTCATACATTACGTCTATGCAGCATGCTCTTAGTTTCAACTTTTTTGTAATATAGCTGTTCAGCAAAATTTGCTAAAGCCCTCCTAAAATGAAATAATCAAATGTACCACTCACATTTATCCACTATTTGCATGCACACTCGGACAAATCTAAAGTAGGTGCAGAAGGCAATACCATCCAAACCAAAGGTTAACTCAACAGTCCACTGAAATCTGGTGAGTCCTTTGTAAACTCCATGGGAACTTCAGACTATCAAAGGGAATGGGTGAAGGGAGACTACAAACTAAAAATTTCTTAGAAGTTAGCATTTTTCTAACATTTGACTGCACCTCTCCTGGTCTGATCTTGATGTAAAAGTTGTTCCTCTTGTAGGAGATCTTGAGGATCTTGGGCCAGGCGAAGCGGTTTATCCTCAGCCGATCACGGTAGATGAGAAGCCCATTGGCACACACTCCCAGCATGATGTCAACTCCCTCCGAGTCCTGGATATAACAAGTTGACAGAGTGTAAAACTTGCCACACTTTATAGTCACATCATACAGTACATGTATGTCCCCCAAAAAATTACAATCAGATTTTCGCATTGATAATACCCAATATGATTAAACTGTCTAAATGCTACTTCAGGGTCTTAAAATATAACATTTTAGCTCTATTTTGCAGAAAACCCCATTTGATTTGGTTAAGCAGTCACAGAGAAATGTGGATTGTTGTAAAGCATGTCACAAGTCTGATTCTTCCAAGTTCAGCACTTCGATGATTTTGTGTGTGAATACAATAGACAGAACTTGGAGGGAAGAGATTCCCGACATCCTCTACAAAATTCCTCATTTCTCTTTGACCACTGAAGCAAATCGAATGGGGTTTTCTGTAAAATGTGGGTAATGAGTTATAGTTTCATACCCTGAATTTGTATTTACATTGATTCAATATTTTTAAAGATATCACTGCGGAGGGTCCCGCTGTAATTTTTTTGGGGGACATACGGTATAGGCGTAATAGTAGCACAGTCCAGAGGAAAAGCAGTGAAACATTGAATTGATTGTGAGATATGTATTCAACTGATTTCTTATGATCCAACTTCAAAACCTATAGAAGCAAATATTTCTTGTTTGTATGTTTGTCCGATCGTGATTCAATATAGACATAGGTCCCGGACAATGGCTATTGAACAAGAATAGCATCAGTTTACAATGGATTCACATACAAAATTGTAGAGACACGTTCAAACAGAGATGCCTTATCTCTTCACCTAAAGTAGCCACACATTTGACCACAATGCATTTACTCACCCATTGAGTTGTGTAAAACTTGAAACATAAATTATCTTGGACAAAGAGGTCAATTTGGGTTTCAGTGGATCTACAGTACATCTGTACAAGACCTCCTCAAAATGTTTTTGATACTTGACATGGGCTACAACCTTTTAAATGCATGAATTCTTACTAATGATTGCCCACTTTAGGTCTGTTATCATTTCCTCTCTATATAAAACCACTCCAACTTCATTCACTGTTTTCTTGATAAACAACATATTGATACTCTGATCTTCTTACTTGATATGTCATTGAAATCAAAACACCACTAGATACCCATTGACGTAGACATGCCTAGGAGATACTAGTTGTATGCCGTTAATCAAAAGCAATCTACATCTATTATTCTAATAGAGTTTATATAGGGATGTCACACAGCTGACATGTTTCCGGCACAATGATGCAACTGTGAGAGAATGTCAAAACCCACACGGTCACGCATGAGGAAGTCTTCACATACACGACTACACGGTTGAGAACATTTAGGGATTTTTTTTTTCTCCATCACAAAACAATGATCACTCCTTTCCTTTCAGACTGGGCTGTTTTGGCTGGCTGTGGTTAGAGAGACGGCTGAATGAAGTGGGAGGAGAGAGGTACTGTAGACGGTTCCATGACATTTGCTCCTGCGACAATTGCTCCCATAAAATATCTGCACTCTAAGCCAAACATAAATTCTATCCACAAACATAACCCTAACCCTAATCCTAGAATCCTGACATCAAACTAAACATAAAACCCTATCACAACCTTAACCCTAACCCTCTGAAGACCTTGGAGACAATATTAGACTGGAGCAATTGTTGCAGGAGCAAATGTTGTGTCACCACCGTAGACTTACCCTCGCATGATGCAGATCCACACCGTACATAGCAAGCTTCTTGGCATTATCCAGGAAGTGAAGATCTGCCTCTGCAGGAGTCTGACCTCTGTTTAAGCAAAGAGATAAGAGAAGCAAAATATCTGATCAGGTTGGAAGGGGAACATCTAACCCCTAGCACAGAGATTATTTATGGCTGATGTCTGGCTCTAATCTTGATTAAAGTTTTGGGGTTTTTTGTTATTGTTTTTGTTCTTAATCTTGTCTGGTTTTTCTTTCTTGAGAGGGGGTTGTGGGTATGAAAATAATTTTCATTTACTGTTGTCCATATTCAATTTTTCATTATAATTATCATTACTATTATTATTTATTCGGCTTTCAATCACAAATATCATATTACATTTTTCGAAATCAGAACATACACTGGAGTGGTAAGGGTGCACCAGGTTGGGTAGCCCGGGTCCGGGTCATCATTAGTAATAATTCCTGTCTTATAATTACCTTTGCATATCTCATGGTCTACATCTTCAGTTATGTCCTCAGTTGGCCCTACCTCACTGCAAACAGTTACCAGACAAACTTGTCTCTTTGAGAGAAGGTTTATCTTCAACGACTGACTCATATTGACCCATGAAAACCATCCCCTAGCCACATGCACAGTCAGACAGAGAACAGAGAGACAGTGAAAGAGGAGCAGGTTCATTTTAAGTTCCTGGTCATGATTAGGCAATCAATGTAGCATATCAAAGGCTGTTGCACATAGTATCATTGCACCACTTTGGGTTCCTATCAAAGCAGCTCTCAATTTCTGTATATGCCAAATACTTCACAAGGATTTTATTTTCATGAACACACAGGTCGGATACAATTTGTGAATTCACAAACACGGGAAAATATTAACTCTGGTCCCGACATGAATATGACGTGCAGGCAAACATTTCTCTGTTCAGTACTGTACTCCACAAGCGCAAATTTAACCATTCTCAAAATTGTCGGGAAGTCCCAATTTGCAAAAAAAATTGACTCGCTAAATATATGGCGTATACTGTATTAGATGAAAACATGAATCATCTCTTCATCCCTTCCCCTTTTGTTTATTAATTATCTCTCTTTCATTCTGGACACTCTAAAAAGCTTACCACTACCAAGTCTCCCTTACATCACATCTCCTTTCTCCCTTCCTTCTTCTATTTCATCCTGCTTGTATACATCTTTGCCTTTGACAACTTTGCATTCACTTCCCATTCCCATTCTCAAACAAAGTCTCCGACTACCAACTTGTCTCTCAAACTCCTTCTTTCTCTCTCTCGCTATTCTCGTTTTTACAACCTTCTTCCTCTCTCCCACCTGTGTGTCTTGTGCAACTCCATGACCTTCTCATCTAGCTCCTTCTTGCGCTCCGGGGCAAAGCGGAAATCGGCCAGGTAGCCCGTGTCGTGGCCATGCTTATCGGGGTCGTAGTCTCCGAGCTCACTCTGGACCACGTATGAGCCAAGGAGGGCGTGTGTTACCAGCGAACATGGCAGGCGCCCTCGCAGGATATCATCACGGATTTGTAGACACAGGAAATACCTAGATTTGAGGCAGTGAAGAGAAGAATAAAGTTATCTCAGGCGACAATCCAACCCATGATAAAGAATGCAGGCATGGCGGCTCAACCACACTTTCCATTTGCTTTGGTTGAGACAAACATACATTGTAGAATGTGAGTTGCACATCACGAATTGATCTACGGTAATATCATCGGAGAAATGCCCTAAATTTAAAATACATAAGGCAGTTGGTGGCAGTCTGAGCCATACATATGGGGTATTATACCAGGGATGAATATAATCATAGGTTGATATATTGCAGATTTCTATCAGTGCTTCGGATCAGTATCAATGTAGTGTTCCTCATACATCTGATAATACCATCAAATTATTCAAGTATGTTCAATATCATCACAGTGTATCACTAATTATATCTCAGCCTGAAAGTGAAAAGTTGGAGCAAACTTCATAACAAGATAATCTCAAGATTTGTCCATATGTTCATTACCTCATACCCATGGAAAGTGCAGTAAGTGCAGTTGAAATTAAACTCCATGAAGATTTGTAGTAATATACATTATAGTAATCATTTATATTCAGTGTATGTGTGTGTGGCATCCCTGCATGTACAAGTAGCTTTACATTTAGAGTGCCTCATATTCCCTTGGCTTTTGATACTGATTATGAACAGAGAGAGTCCTTGAACCTCTTTACATTTCTGTGAATTGCAATCATGCGAAGCCGGGGTCACACTTCATTGGTCCCTCAGTTAACCCGTCCAGGCCGGGCTGATTTTGGTATGGCATGCATTTCCCACAGACACCTGACCAAGTATACTCGGGACTAGTCTTTAACCCATTGAGGACGAGTCCCGAGTATAGCTCAGGCAAGTGTCTATGGGAAATGCATGTTGTAGTAAAATCAGCCCGTCCTCAGCAGGTTAATGGCTTAAATGTACCCATTAAAGACTCACAACATGGAATACATCATTGGCTTGCTCTGTATTATGGAAGCTGCTACAAAAACTTAACGCCAGGAGACCCCGATGTCCAACCAAGGCTTTAAAACTGGACTATAGAGCTTCCTAGGAATGAAAAGTGTACTTAACGGAAGGCAGAGGAAAGTGAAATGCCTCCACCAGACCACATGAGAAGACTGGCATTGATGTAATTTTGTGCATGTCACGATTTAACGATGCTACAGACTCCCTTTAATGCGTCTCTGAGGAAGTCATTAAGTTGTGCATATAATATGGGAGACTGCCATACCATACATGAGAGTTCCTCTTGATACTTCATGAAATATTTGGTGAGAAGTTTGCTCAGTGTGGCAAGGTGTCTTGGTGAGCATACCACAAGATTCTTTGCAATGTTGTAACAATTCACGCAGGGACTTTTTGGAGAACCGGGTATGTAGTTATGAGTTAGTATAGAACAGGAAGGAAAGTTTCATTGCAGGAAAGGACATTTGATATGTCATATCAATAAATCTAAATGAGAAGGCACAGAATCAGACAAAGAGTTTTGGTCTCTACCTACACTATGGTGTCTCTAAATAGCAAATCTTAGTGTACATACACACACTGTATCTACTGTGAGAAGGGGGAAAAAAACTAGTGAAACTGGTTTGATTTATGTGATATGCTTGAATATAGTACGCTCTGTACAAAGGGGCATCTTTTTCTTCCCTGCTGAACGTTTGAGACTCAAAAAGCGATTTGCTCGTCCACCGGTCTCCCTGATTTATGCGCCGTGAAATGAAATGTTTATCCAGCTAAAATAAACTCCAACTGCCAAGACAGAAAAGGGGGAGATATGATCTCACTGCAGTTTCATATGGGGTGAGGGGGTGGGGGAGAGACTCAGGAATAGTATGCTCTTTTTACTTTAACTCTGAATACGCTGACTGTAAGGCCTATTCCCTCGTGAGGGCAGCTGCCTTGTACTGCTAAAGCATTCCCTATCCATATATTTATTATTCTATAGATGTTGATTTTGCTATTCAAATGCCTAGGTTTCATTCAAAAGTAAGTTGAATTATGAGTCCTTCAGGGGCTAGTTACAAAAGTAGCAAAAGAATATCTCTCCCCACACTGTCTTTGTTTATAACATGGCACATAAGCCCCTCACACATTGTTACCCATATAAGGCAATTTGTACTGCATTAGATTTGTTTTTCTATAGTGCGCAAACTAGATCAAATATCTTCATTGAAGCATGGTTGTTGGGCTGGGAGGGGAAAGGGTATGGGGAGGAGGGACAGATTGGCAGTCCTTGAAACAAAAGAGAAAAGAGGAAAAGCAAGAAGAATCGTTCACCTTGTGATGTCCTCCTTGAGCTGTGCTGGGTCAGGAGGATAAAACTTGACATTGAAGTAGAATGACCACGGGCCATCTGTGAGCAGGACAGAGCAAAGACAAACAAGGATAAGACGTGATTAAGATAGTGACAGCTGGCTTCAAACATCATTAGAATGGCATTCATCGAACAAAGCCATTCCCATACATCTACTACGTTCAATCCATATCTTGCATTTATAGGAGACACACTTTAACTACTCAGTAGATACAGTACAACATTACCAGTAGATTGACTGCATAGATCAATATAAAATACATCTTTAATGATAAAATAATTGAAAAAAGAACAAATAAAGCATAAATGCATGCAAACATAGATTCATAGGTGAACATACACTGTATACATTTTTTTCAATAACAATTTTTCAATATTCCAACAAAATATATGTGTTCTGTCGCTGCTCGGGGTGAATATTGTGGCAAATATGAATTATAAAAACTGCCCTCTTATGAGCAAACTTGAAAGAAAGAAGTAATTACATGTATGTTAACTATATTTCTGTTGTGCATTCCAACATTCATACAATCTTTATCCTTCTTTTCCCTCTTGAAGCCCCTTAATATAAACATGAGTGCTCACAGAATATTTCATTTCACCATCTGTAATACATTTGTATATTACATCACTGTTATTGGCATATCGCATTTTCACACTGCTATGTTTCACGGCTATCAAAAGTTATGCTTACAAGATGGAACACAAGTCAATCTAAATAAAGACGAACCAGCATTTAATGAAACATGAGCTAATACTAGGTAAGGATAAACACTCATATTCACGCAAACACTATACACTACAAAGACAAATGCACAGAATGCTGGAGCACACTCATGGCACAGAGATTCATATAATATATTCATATGGCACACATCTTGAATACTGATACCTCCTTTCAGTGCAAGTCCTCTTAATTTCCACTGATTTCAGTTAAAAAAAAAAAATGGGGGATCAGCAAGGAGTGAGAACATGTTAACCTGAACTACTCTGATATTCACTGCTGACATGGCAGTATAAATGTGTCGAGTTTTGGGGGGTTTTTTCCATTGGTGCAAGCCTCCTGCCAGTCAAAACACAATATACACCCTACTTCCACCCATCAAACGCCACAATCTGAGCATACACTCACTGCAAGTGCAAGGACCCCTTTTTTTTTCTGAGAGCCCTTACAGGCAAGTCTTGTTGGAAAATAATTAAGTACCACCTTTACAGGTACATTGCAGGGCAGCCAACATTTCACCATCAAAATCACAGACATCAAAAGAGTAATCATTCACTCATTCATTCATTCATTCATTCATTCATTCATTCATTCATTCAATCATCAATCCATCAAATTTGACTTCATAAAACATTGCAAACAGAGATGTGATAATATGAGCTATATTAGGCCCCTTTTGACTATTAAAGATAATAAAAAGTTTTGGTACCTCAAAAGTTTCCCTGAATTTCTGTGTTTCAGGTTAAAGTACCTTTCAAGTAACTAACACTGTGAGACTTACTCGCCCCAAAGTGCTCTCATTTCTTAGTAATCATGCAATTAACTGCGACCAGCAGCCCCATACGCATAGCGTAATGGGGCTTCGCATTGTAGCATTCAGGATCATGACAGATTTAGTATCGCGGGTAAATATCAACTTAAAATCCAAAAATTCTTCAATTTGAAGACTTACCAATTAAGTTGAAGTCTTGAAAACAGGCTTCGGGCAACGTTTGGTTCCACCAATAGTCCCTTTCTGTTCGAATTGATGACTGAATGTGACTCTGTCGAGAGGACCTTGGGAGAGCTACATACACTGATTACTACGGCCAGCGCATACGCACACATCACATGCGAACAAATTTCAAATCCACGAACGGATAAGATGTTTATGCGCTGGCCGTCAATTCAGTGGAGCTCTCCCAAGGTCCTCTCGATCGAGTCACATTCAGTCATCAATTCGAACAGAAAGGGACTATTGGCAGAACCAAACGTTGCCCGAAGCCTGTTTTCAAGACTTCAACTTAATTGGTAAGTCTTCAAATTGAAGATTTTTTTGGATTTTTAAGTTGATATTTACCCGCGATACTAGACAGAAAGATCCGTCTGTCCGGAGGACTCTTTTATATTTTGCCATTAACGCTGTCCTCCGTAGACAGACGGAAGGTTGCAGTACCCATTGCTGTGTGGATGTTCTTAACCACTGTCTCTATGGAAAATTGGGTGAGGTACCTCACCCTTCTCGATTGCGTCTAATTCACGGCCCTAGGTCGGCAAATTTAAGCTTGTATGGTGAAATTATTTTTTTAAGAATACGTTACACTCACCAGATTAATGAATAATCCAACATTTTAGGAGAATTTTCAACGTAAAACACAGCCTGTCGCGTCGTCACATTCAAACTGCAGAAACATACACTATGAATCTATTAGCCAATCACATGCGAGGTAGTTTCTACGTGTTTGTTTTACTAAAACACGTACCTCGCATGTGATTGGCTTAGGAATTGTTACAGATTCAAAATGGCAACTTACTGCTCGCGAACGGCGATGTTGCGATATCGATAAAATTTCTGCATTATAACCGAGGTTATGTGAGTATTTCGATTGCAAAATGTGAGAAATTTATCCCAAATATTGCTGCATAATGTGTCATGTCATGCCATACTTGTTTGAATGTAAAAAAGCTGTCTGAAATTTGGTTTATCGTAACGTTTGATCTGTGCGCGACTGCTCCACACAGGAGCCGCAATCATTGACTTCGGTCTGTATACGGAGGGGATCCGTGAAGCCAGACGCAGTCTCCGCGGAACATTCCCCGACGGACAGATACAGACCGATCTTTCGGTCAACCGCGATACTAAATCTGTCATGATCCTGTAAGCTACAATGCGAAGCCCCATTTAGCTATGCGTATGGGGCTGCTGGTCGCAGTTAGCTACTCAGTATGCGTATGGGGCTGCACGCTGCTGGTCGCAGTTATCATGCAATAATGGTTTCGTACAATACGTGTACTACCTCGCCGCCGTACGGCGGCGGCTCTAGTACGAAACAATTATTGCATGATTACTAAGACATGAGAGCACTTTGGGGCGAATAAGTCTCACAGTGTTAGTTATATGAAAGGTACTTTAACCTGAAACACAAACTAAGACAAGGAAATTCAGGGAAACTTTTGAGGTAATACCAAAACTTTATATTATCTTTAATATGAACAAATATGAATTTCTAATTAATGAACATTTGGTAACCATTGTGAAAATGCTGAGCACTAACACGGACAACTTCCTAAAATCGCATTGATGCTCATAACTATTATTAAAAGTCAATTGCCCCCATTCATTGAACAAAACTTTCTGGACCTTACTTTGTGATGAGGTGTTTTACCAATAGGATGCTTAAGCTGACAGATGCCCATAAACTGGCAGAAGGTACGGGAAATTATACTTGCGATATCAGTTTCAGTGAGCCGACTACTACAGCTGCCCCGGTATCAACGAGCCAATTGACTACAAGTAAATCTGGCAGCTACAGAAAAGCCAGCCACAAACATATGATATGGAATGTGATGCATAAACATTTCCACCTGGGCTCTGTCTCTGCTCCTCGGGTCTTCCATGATTCATGCATGGATGTCAAATGAAAACGGGAGCGCATCTTTGCCTCCAAAAATACCGCCGCCCATACTCCTCTGGCTAGACAGTCACAATACACAGCTAATGCACCAGTTACTTTCTAAATTGAAGTTGTGACCTTTTCCTGGCTTTGCTCTCTCTGCTAGATCCTGTATCATCCTGGGCGACAAGGGTGCCAGGAATGCCGAAAAATGAGTTATTTCTGTCAAAAAGCATCTCATTCCCACAGATTTCTCCTTCCAGAACATGTAAAAAGATGCTGTAACTTGCTGTTCCTGTACATCTCGCTGGGAGGAGTCTCACATCATTTTTCCTCTTGCTATACCAATCTCTGGCTATACTTCTGAAGAATCAATTATGTAGCTCGAGGCACACAACACCCTAATGGCCACGGGTCCAGACTCAGATTGCTTGGGTCTTGCTAGATGTGACAATAAAAGAGCACACAGTGAAGGGCCTCTAGTCCATGGGAAGTGTGATGGAAGAAATGAGTGAGTAGTCTTCATCACAGCAAGAAATATTTAGCATGTAGCAATCTCTCTGGTAGATTTAAATTGCCCTAATATTAGAGTGTTAGATTTAGAAGCTGATTACAAGTTCTTCTTTATCCAGGGTAGCCTCTTCAGTGTTGCCACTGCTCTACCAGAGGGCCCTGCCATTATTTACCCTGGCGTTGCCAGGTACCCATTTATGCACCTGGGTCAAGGTGGACATTGTGGGTAAAAGCATCTTGTCCAAGGATGTAAGCACTGGACTTGATTGGTACTCTGGTCCTCCGATCAGGAGTCAGGAATCTCATCCGTTACTGCAAAAGTTGAAATTTTTGCACATTTTGCGCAACCAGAAGCTACCATGAATATAAAAGCATGCAAATATTTTTGCTTGTAATACATACCACTATTAGATGTCTTGATTCTGAAGAATTAAAAACATGCAAAATTCATAATACCCAGCCCAGCATGAATAACAATGTGTGGGTGGGGATATAATTAGTTTGGGTGATTATATTCACTTTTACAGTATGCCACAATGCACCCACAAAGTCTTGGTTAAAAATGACAAGAGTTTACCCAATTCTACTTTTGTGGTCACACTGTACGATTAACTTCCCAAACACAAGTAGATCTATCCATTTTATACAAATGCTGGAAAATATTCCTGTCAGTCTACAGTTTCTGTGGTTTACTGAGAGATAATTTCCATCTTGTACACTTTCAGACCTCCAAAAACTTGACGACTCATCTGTCATAAATATCAGCCTCACTATCCATTGCTACATACATTGGTCTACAAGTGAGTTTCTTCAATTATCCAATTGCTAGAAATACACCATGCAGGGAGGTGACAAACACATCCATCATTCACAAAGCACGCTGTCTTGACATTTTATACCAGTGAAGCTGTCAACCTATTTTCCCCACACAAACTTAATTTCATTAATACAGTAAGACATCTATCACCTGATCACAGTAAAGCTTAGGGCAAAATAGTGCGGTTTGCTTACATCTGCTCTTCTCTCGGAATTATTTTCTTAGTTTCTGTTTTTCGACGCCTTGTTTCCATAGACATGATGCTAATGAATATTATGCTAATATGTTTGCTTTTCGTAGCATGGATCAGGTTTGGGGAAGGGGGAAAGGATGGGATTTCCTGCCTTCGCTGATGACAAGCCTTCTTGGTGTGAACTTCATCAGTTATTTCCTCACAGGGCAAACATGGGTCAGGCCCGACATCACACATGCTTCATGCTGACACGCTTAAAGGGACTACTCGGGCTCCGATATCACCTTACACTGATGAATATTGCATACATACTGCGAGACTTGAATACAAAGTGCTATTCGACCTACTGGTAAATGTGTAAAGTGTCAAAAGCCACACATAGCTGCTGGCTATATATACCTTATCTCCACGCACACTCTGCCAGGTATCCTGTGTCTTCATTTGTCCTTTGTTTTGTTTTGATTTTTCACCATTAAAAACAGTTTGGGAATCTAGATATGTAGGAACATCTTGAAGAGTCACCACCAGATCGCAGCAAACTTACACACTCACTATGTTTGCCTGTGAACCTGTCACATACATAGTCACTACGAGCATTCAAATTAATGATGAATGTACCACAGTATTTTGTGCGGTAATTGGGTTTAGGGCAATTACCCCCTCCTGGCCCTAATCCTAATCCTGAACCTAATCCTAACCCAAACTCCTAACCCTAAACCTAACCCTAATCTTTACTCTAACCTTACCACTAACCAGTATTTAGCCGGGGGGGTGGGGGGGGGGGGGGGTAATTGCCCTCTGGGGGTAATTGCCCGGATACGGCGGTAATTGTAATGTGAATGCAAATTAATATGCACCATGAAATACATCACAAAATACCATGATATTCAGATTGGTTATTCAAATAACGATTAAGATAATACAATCAAATAAAACAAAATACACGAGTGAGATTTGAGTGTGTCAAGAAATACCACCAATCATACAGGGGTGTATTTCTCATGTGATATGACATACATCCTGTCTTTTCCCCCGTAGAGATATATGCAGCGCTTTTGTAATAGGCCTACTAGACACACCATGGTGCATTTATGAATGAATGGCACCACGTGAGTACATAGGTATCTATTACCATGGTATTTTTATCAATGAGAATGGTGCCAACAAATTACTGTGATATCTACCATGGTAATTCAAGTATATGATTGCACCTATTGTAACCTTCTCTGAATTGAGGTTTCACTGTAGAGTAATGTTTGTGCTGTGTTTGTACAACAAAAGTTGCGCACAGGAAAACGTATATTGTTGTATGCCCGGAAGAACGATACGAATGCAAGCAAGGCGCGTGTTACATTTACAGGCCGTGCGTTTGTTCGCCCGTTCTTCAAGGCACACAAGGATGTGATAATGGAATAAAAACTTTATTTAGATGATTATTTTTGAGACAGCAGTGCCTACGATAGAGAATCTGTTGAGTCCCTATAAGTTGCAATTAAACTGACTCCAAGGGATACTTAAAAGTTCTGTCTCTTTATAACTCTTTGGGCAGCCACATTTAGGTACATGGGATTTAACTTGGAATGCTTTTTGATTTTCATTCAGGTTATTTCTTTCTTTCTTTTTGACAAACTATAGAAATATGCAATTTGGCTGTAAAAAGTGTAGCAATTTCAACAAGTTCTTGGACAGTAATTTGCTCATAATTATGACCGAGTAGGAAAAGTATTTTTCACATTTCACAAGTCTCTTCCATCAAACATACCAAATTGTGACTTTCCTGTCACCTTAGAATGCAGGCATTTGTGTAGCTCTCTGAGGATGTACAAATAACTTCACCGCAAAGAAACCTGGATTTGATGACTTACAAAATATCATGTCCTTAATTGTACTAGGTCATACCAGGGCAGACCATTCCAAAGTACTTTGACAATACTCCAAACAGCTTTCCTTCCTTTTTCTGATTTTTAAAAAAAAAAATCAAACTGATTTTTTATCAGCTTTTCCCCTTTATTCATTAATGGTCTGCACAGGGACTCCAGGTAAAACAAGCACTGACACTACATATAATCTGTCCTCAACAAAAGGAAACTCCACATTAAAAAGAAAGGAAAAAGAAAAGACAAAAAAGGGTCTATTTTGGGACAGGTTATAATTTCTTACTACCTTGCAAAAATAACATACAGGGCAGCATGGTTTGACAAAGAATATTGAAGGGACGTAGAAAAATTAGAACTTTTTATATTTGTGTCGCCTTTGTCTCATTGACATTATTCATTATGGTTAAAAGAGGTTTCATCATGGGAATAGCATTAAACCACATGCATTGTATACCAGTTTACAGAGGACCATGGGTTGATTATGGAAGAACAAACAACATAATTTTGATGATAATATCCCACTATGGTGAAAACAATGGTTGTATTCATCCTCACGGGTTGATACTCATCATCTGACAAACAATTCTTTATTCACTCAGGGAAACTGTTTGAAGTCACATGACCGACATATTCTGCTTCTTAAGATAAGTTGACTTTAGAGGTCGTCGTAGCCTGAAATTTGCATGAATGAAGCAACCAGCCCTGGCAATCATGAGAAATACTACACACACAATATTCCACTTCCTGATATGTCTTTTCTGTCAAAAAGGAAATGTTTTGAATGTTGAGAAAGGAAAATCTGAGCTGTTTTGTAAACAAATATAAAATGTAGTACTGCTGATGTGGATCAAAGGAAATAAAACTAAATATGCTGTATGAGGTGACAGCAAGACACAACTTTAAATTGCTTCCTTATGAAATAATGAAATCATTCTCAATACTTTCCTGATTTCATGCAATATTTCATTTGCTACTTTCTTTTATTTCACTGAATGTCCTTCAAAGCAGCTCTCTCTTGGGTCAGAGACTCCCAGACCCCACAAGTGTGGCTACACACAGCTACAAGGAGCTGTGAATGAGAAGTGATGGGATACTTGTCAGGTAGTGGTAGATGGATGAGGATAGATCAGAGGCAGGGAGGAGGGTCTGATGTATTCCGAATCCATCTCATAAGGGTGAAGAGGTCCCCTTCACACTCCGGACATCATCTCCACCATAATTAATGCACCTAAAAATGCGGTCAGGTATCTATAGGTATTGGCAGATGGAGGGCACACCAGCCTCTCAGGGAAATTACTTTCACTGAGGCATGAAAATCTCCATGGAGACCTTTGCACTTGACTTTCCTCCACAATCCAATCACCCTAAACTGGGTCAACTTGTACTTTAAAAAGTGATCACAAGGTCACAGAAAACTAGCCAACATGTGCACACAATCACATAGGCAAGGTCAGAAGAATAATAAAAAATGCATCAACACTTCATAATGGTACAACTTTACACTTCCCATGACTGCCATAGACAATTACAGCAAATTGAATATTCCTACAGCTTGAATCGCTTCAGGCATTTACTGCAGTATTAACGATGTTCCTGTATGTTCTACAATTATCAAGCTATGAAAATAACATCCGTTTAATGAAGGTGTGTTCACACTTGAAATATCATCAGGTTGGGATCAAATGTGGGTTAAGGTCATTACAAGCATAATGAACATCACAAGATGGACAATATCAGGCAGGAACCCAAGGGATACACCCCTGATGCAGCTAAAATCCATGTCATGACTACACAACACCACTCAACCATTCCTATACTGCTAAGTGAGATATCTGGTCTATCTGGCTTGACTGTAAGTGGGCTTTTCTTCTGAATCTACTATGGTAACTGATCAGATTAAATTCCTAAACTCTTGATGTGTGTAAGAAGAGGAGGAAGTCTCAACAGAGTAGTCAGATGTACAAAGCAATGAAACAAGAAATATGAAATTTAACTTCAAGTTGCAGTTACATTTTTTTCTATACATAGTGCCTATGGTCTCCATAATGATACGAAAGTAAGAATCTTCAACTTTGAACATAATATAAAATTATTAGCTTATCCATCAATAATTCTAATTTAAATAAACAATTACTCCCAAATCTAGACCAACATAATGTCAATTATGTTTCTGTTTTTAAAGCCACTTTAAAAAGGAAACTTACAAATATCTGCTGTAAAACTAAAAAGGTTTGCATGGATTTTAATTTCACAAATTTTGTGCGAGCCAAGGTTCGCAAAATTGAAATGCATGCAAAAATTTTGTCTGCACTGTATCACTGAGTGCAAGTGGCAATTTGTGAAAATTTTATGCCGCGTAAAAGGTTGTCAGGCTCCAATTCATGAAAAATTCACACTGCAAACATTTCTCGCTTTGCAATACTTGATATCATGTATCAAAACAGCAGAGTAGGAAGGATGTATTGGAAATTTGTAGAGATCATGTCAATGTCCTGCATATCAAAAGACAAGAAGGGACTGTGGACTTGATGTCTTGAGGTACAGGTGTAGCTGTGGGAAAGAGATTCCTTTTCCCAGGACTCTGCCTTACAGTCAAGGCGACCCTGTCTTTACTAGGCCTACCAGCTACATGGGGGTCATGTTGTTGAGGTCATACGAGGTCATGGGGTCAGCAAATAGCTGCAGGGGGTTGGAACTGGTAGAGAGAGAGAGAGAGAAAGAGAGTGGGAGGAGAAGCTGGCAAAGATGTATGGAGAGAGAGAAGTTTTCTTTTCTTCATCTTCTTCCTTTTATGTCAGGTTAGAGACAAACAAGACAGTGACAGAGGAAGAGAAAAAGCAAAAGAGAGAAAGAAGGGGCGCAAAAATGAGGCAGAGAGCAGATGCAGTGATGTTGAATTTCCCACGGCATCTGAGGCCAGTTGGTTCCTTTTGGAGCTGACTCTGGGCAGAAAGAGCAGCTTTTTCAGGACAGCCATTTCAGTCTGGTCATGCCTGACTAAAAGCACAATAAAAAGCCCATGTCAAGATTCAATCTAAATATTTTGTCTACAGTGACTAGCCCTGGAACTTGTCCATCTGATAAGTCAGTATGATAGCAAGAATACAATTGTTTGATGAAAGCTTTCAAGAATAACCCCACTCGTTAGCTCTTTACCCATCAACATGACAACAACAAACTTTCTGATTATTATAGTGAGATATGACAGCAAATCTCTCTTTGAAAAACTAGTGTGCCACCTATATTTACAATGTACATTGGTTTGTACTATTGAGAACTTTGTTGGGTCCATGGACAAAGGTTTTTATGTCACATGACATGTTAAACCTTGAACATTAATCCTAATTGATATTTATCATCTCAACATGTCTTTTCAATCCAGCCACATGACAGGATATCTTGTTTGAACTGGATTTTGAAATCACAAGAGATTTGAAAATATACTGTCACATGTCCTTCACTTGATATCAAACACAAAACTTTCCAAATCCTGTCTACCCACTCGGTATTTCCAATGCCCTCCATCTCAGGATGTAGAGGGGGTGATAGCTAATCCCCCAAATTAGCCCACAAAACCTCAACTCAAACACAAACCTCTCCCACACACACACAAACAAAAGATCGTTTTTCTCACAGTGACATGAACACAATGCACTAAATCCATAAACAAGCATTGTGAGCAGGGAGAGATGGTAAACGTATCTCTAACATCTCACAGGATTGTAGTCCTTGATGATACTTAACAAATATTTGCCACATTAGTCATCTGTGTGCATAAAAAGAGTTTTATAAAACAAATATCACTAGCATCATGTCAAGATCTTGTCTTTCTAGCCATCTCTGGTCTGGGGACACTGATTAGAAAAAGTGTAGATGGAGCCTGTTTTTGCTCATCATAAACCTTCCCAGTGTGTCTCTGGTAAGACTGAAATCTACAATGTCAATGCGTGCGAGATTTGTTTTGTGAAAATACCATTCTTCTTAGTCATCAAAATCTTCCATGATAAGGATCAGAGAATGAGGGATGGCTATTGGAGTGGCACACATAAGAAAGGTATTATCTTACACACACTTGAACCTCGCAATAACAAGGCACAAATGCAATATATCAGACACTTTGAATTCACTCAACATTGGGCAAATTATGAAACAAATGTACAATGTAACATGCATCATTATTCTATGAAGTGAATCATTTGACTGCCAATAAACTTCAAATAGAAATGTCTGCCTCTGTAATGTTGCAGTGAATCATTCTACCAGCCATAGAAACATAGAGTTCTTGCTTTTAAAATGTACACTAATAAAGTATCATGGCCATGATTTCTGTAAAGAGAAAACCTACATTGTAGATGTACTTGATGGCTTTTACTAGAATGTACCTAGTATATAAATTCTGTGTGTGACTTTATTCTGTTTTACATAATATGACATGCAATACATTCAGAGCTTATTGCTTAGACAGTCAAATTGGGTCCACTGTATCAATGAGATTAGAGTATACTGTAAGCTGCACACCTGCACATTCAGTATACGTGTATAGACAGGCTACAGTATGTACAGAGGCGGTAACTTCAGGCATGCAGTGGCCAGTAATATATCATTCTATACTGTAGTGATTGCATCGAGTGATGTATCATTACAAAGCATCAGACTTGCCAAAGATAGCACATATGCTGTCTTTTGTGAAGTCTAGGAGTTTTGGAGCTGAAAATAGTTGTGATACATGTTATGAGTGGTGTATTTGTCACATCGCCAACACAAAGACTGCCTGATAATACCCTTTAATGCGAAGAAGATAATAACTAACTTAGTTTTGTCGGTTCTTCCCGTTCCCTTTCCCTTTCTCCCCCCCCCCCCCTTTTGCTGTTTTCCTCTCTCTTTTACTCTTCCTCCTCACAATAGACTATTATAAAAATTTGAAATTTTGTTTTACGTTTTGTATTACTCCACTCCAGCTGTGCAAGGAAAGATCACACTCATTTTCCATTCAAGCAATATTGCAGCAAATGAAGCTGACATATTTGTGCTTGTATTATATGTTCGTACACATGTGTTTGTGTGTGTTGTGCTAGAGTGCGTCTCCACCTGTGTAAGTAATTCCAAATGTGGACCATTCTTTGATCAGGAAGTTGTTAGTTAGAAACAAGTTGGCAATACAATACTGTAGATGGCTGATGTCCTTCAGATTTTATCTTTTCCTGGCTTTGTTCATAGCTGTGCCATATTCTGGCCACCAGTGCCATCTCAACGATTCCAGTCCACACAAGTAGAAACTCTCTCAATCTGATGCTACTCTTTCTCTATTTAGCTGCAAACACAAGAGTATGAGATCTCTCCAAAATATGTCACATTATGCCAAAAGACATGCAATATTGGATAAAATATGGCATGAGTAAATATTATACTTTTTTATTGCACAAAGACAGCACATCCTCTTTGACCCTATTATGACCAAACCAAATGAATGCCAAGTGTCAAAGCAATATTTCAAAGTGGTGCCTAAGGTTCTACTTTACCGTAACCGATGAAATGGCTGTCAGTTATAAGCAACTTGATCTTAACCACACACACAAACACAAACACACACACACACACACACACAAGCAAGCAAGCAAACAAACAAACATAATAGGTTATACAAGATCAGGAAATGAATAACAATCATTTCATAACTCCTAATATATTCTATGACATTGACAGGCCAAACCATTATTCTCTTGCCTAAATAATCACTCACACACCCAAAATGAATTTCCATGAACAGGGGCAGTGTTGGGGCTTTCTTCTCTGCACTTTTCATCTACACACAGAAATGACTCAAGGGCAAAACTAGAGCAAGCCTAATTCCAAGTGGAATTCAGTGCTTGAGGGGGAGCCATTAGTGCAGAGGAATAAGAGAAGAGCCAAGAATATGTTTGTATTCCCCACTTGCACAGTGGAATAGAAATAAATGAATACAAATCATGTATGACCTTGGGTGCGTTCCATGCATTAAACAGCTACGGATGAGATTTAAAAAGGATATCACAGGCCCGACATCTTCAATCAATCTAGTTTCAAAATCTAGACAAAAGCTAAAAGCGGCAGATATCTAAACATTGGGGCATGCCTGTAGCAGAAAGACATTTGTCATTAAACTTCAAAGTCAGCCTGCACTATCCTGTAGGTTTGAAGTCTAAACCTGTACATTATCGGTACCCTTCGTAGGACATGAGGGCAGAATGAGAAGTACTCGGAGGACCCTTCACTTCACTATCGTGATTCTTCACTTTGCTTCCCTACTGTACTTTGCATGTTATACTCCCAGGCAGAGAATGCTAGGCCAGTGTACAGGAGATATTTGCTTTTTTCCCCAACACTCAAGGCAGAAAAGTCATTAGTGCAATCACCAGATGCCTACTGCTGGGTCTTGTTTGCCATGTACACATTTGCAGAACATGTTCACATGTGACATGGCTACATGTAAGACATCAAATATTACCCACTGCTGACAGCATAAAATAGCAGTTCATATTAAAGTAGCTAAATGAAACGGTCTTAACCCGTTGAGGACAAGTCCTGAGTATACTCGGGCAGGGGTCTATGGGAGATGTGTGTTGTAGAAAAATCAGTCCGTCCTCAACGGGCTGATAGTGACAAGACACAAGTCCATTTCCAGGCAAAGGCAAGCTTTTCTGGCTAACATTTAACAAAGTATTAAAGTGACAGTACATGACTCTTCAGCTGTCACTCTGCTAAGATGCCTTTCTACACCAATATGGAGTGGTGTAAAAGTGTGATAATGCACTCGCACAATGGCTCCGGAGGGAGCCATACATCTCACATGTCGTAATGCTGTACTGGGATTTATATTCGGCCATATTTGTCAAGCACTCCAAAGTGTAACACTTGAAGCGTTCCTGCATGTTCCTTAATTTGGATGGTCAGAGAGAGCTGTTAGTCTGGTTTCCATGGTGCGAATGCTATCCTGACTGATAAGTTTATTCCTCTAAAATTACATCAGTCATAATCTTAGACTACATCCCCACATTATGTACAAATCGGTAATTGCTTTTAAAAATCAAATAATCTTTTGTTCCAACCTATCCATCCCTTTTTTTTAAAGGTTCAGATTCGAAGGGAATTTCATACGATCCTTCAAAGAATATAACATGAGGGATGTCATGTTTGATTTTTCCCCCTCATACTGCAACAACAACAACCTGAGATGTTAAACAGCATTTATTTGCATAAAACAAAAACAAAAAATCTGAAGTATTTGCCAAAACAATGCACATGCAAGACTTGCTTTCTGCAAAGGAACTGCGGATGTTACATAAATAGCCTGGCCATCTCAGTCCAATTTACATTTCATGTGTGGCCACAAGGAGTAATCCAAATAGTACAGTCACATGACAAATAAATCTTGAGTTTTCTACAGCGAGGGCCTCCACTGGATAATGCACTAATAAATTCAATTTAAAGCTGGAAAATTGTTTGATTTTGATCAGCCACTTTAGCAACATCATTACAAGATTTCTAGTTTCACAATCCTTTGCTGCCAAGTTACATGGTCCTTCTGACTATTCTGTGTTTAGCCAATGTAACACCTTGAAGTCTGTACTAGGTGATTTGTTTTACAGACTTAACTTCCAAATGGGCAATCCCACAATAACTATTCCCTTTTCCACTTTTGATATTTGAGCTTTGATGATAAAAGTAATTCAGATTTGCCTCCTTATGTTTATATATTTTCTTGAAAAGAATAAGTGTGAGAGATAGTATAGATAACATTGAATTCATTCAATGGGCGGATTTTTTGTTATATCACATTAAACGTCAATTTAGACAGTAAAACAGGCATAGAAAACGGGACATTTTAAGTATCAGAAATCTAAACAGTAATCTAAAAAAAAATTAGCAATGAAACTGAATCCAGAACAGTTCCATTATACAATCTACATCAGATTTGAAATAAGAAATGTCTCTACCTTTCAGATTTACTTCATTTATTAAATGAAAATGGATTTCAGTTATAGCCTGTATGATTGTAGGCATGTCTGTCCATCCCGTTACATACCTTCACCTGTTAATTTCTTTTGTTCCCAGTGGGCAGAAAGAGAGTTTTGGTGATTAAGTAGTTTCATTACGGGATAAGTTGAAATGTTTTAACCAAAACTAGCTTAGCTTGAAAGCAAATTTAATGCAATTGGCAATCAAACTTAAGTGTTGCTTTGTCTGTCCACTTTTTGAAGGTATGTAACAGATTTTAAGGAGACTCATTTTTTGAAAAATAAGCCATATCAGTGCAGTTGCTTGGATTCATAAGACATGCCAGGCCAGCATCTACATAATCAGTATACTTCCACTCCCTAGGGAAGTCCCACAAGTTTCTGCCGTGACTTGACAGTAGCCAAAAACTTGTCTGTCCACTTTGTTACATACCTTCACCAGTGTTTGTACCTTCATTGAATATAAAATTTAATAAAAAATACAGAAAGATGAGTCATCAAGGTTTATGGCCTCAGAAAGACATCATATACTAACAATGTCTGAAATCACTTTCCTTTGTGGATCATTCAAAAATATGCGTGAATTAATTTTTTCGTGTGTGGACAGACAACCTGTACAGTAAACGCATGTGTCTGTCCATGTTCGTACCTTCCTTGACAGATGATGGTGACATCTTTCTAGTAATAGAATTAAACATGATCTGGATACTTTTATTTCATGTCATACACTATTTTTATTAGCAGATTAGAGAGCTCAGATGGTTTTAATAAGAAATTTTGGATGATTCCACATGTGAAGGTACGAACATGGACAGACGAAGGTATGAACATGGACAGACGTCTGTCCATGTTCGTACCTTCAAGATCAGATTCCCCTCATGATTATTATCCTTTGGGTGATGTAATTTTACATGGTCAAAATAATTTCATTTCATGTAATAATTCTTTTTCCATTAGCAGATCAGAGCATACAGATGTCTCTTGTTAGAAATTTTGAACCATTACACAAGTGAAGGTACGAACATGGACAGACGTCTGTCCATGTTTGTACCTTCAATGACACAAGCTCCCTGACCACATGGTTAACATTGTGTTGTAACTTTAAACAATTGTATTTCTATGAAGAGCATTTACTTCAAGTAATTCATACACAGTATAAAAAGTAACAAAAGTTGTTTTGAAAGGCCCTTGCTTTCCACATTGGCTTAATAGAGAATTTAAACTAAACATGTAAATAATGTTATGACTAATCAATGTTAACATTTCACAATATTTCATAAAATAATGTACATACCCCGGAAATATTCAACTTTGCTTTCATTGTGCATGGTACCTGAAAATATTAATTACAGCTTCTTTCAAATTATGAATAAGATATACTGCTGAAGGGGACCAATGTCTGTCCATGTTACATACCTTCACTTTTGTGAACATGATGATCCAAGGTCCAGTAGAAAGAAAAGGTGGTCCTAACTTATCTTTTCACATTTTGATTATGGCAGAACACATATTTCGCTACATGAAAATAATAAAATGGCATTTAATTAGCAAAACTTAATTTGCAGCCAGAATGTCCCGTTTATGAGCCCCACTTATTGTGAGATTGCCCAAATACCTATTAAAGAGTTTTCTCACCAGATCCAGCTGGTAATATGAAGAAGAATGATATGACAGAATAAATATCAATGTCTGTATATTGACCTATCATTCAGGTTTTGATGGTTCAATACGCAAAATACAGTGATGCAATAGACTATAAATATTTGCGATAAAATTATTGGTCAATCTGCGTCTTGAAAAGGCAATAAATCTTTATTTACATCTTTCTTTCTTTTTTTTATAGAAAATTACAGGTATTCTCAAGCTACACTATGAGAGATGTGAGGTTCATACATTTCTTGCTGGCACCCTTTCCCTCCCCTCCACTCAGAAGAAAACAAACATAATAATACAGAGAATTTGATGATAACTTACTGTAAATGCAATTATTCAGCAAGTAAAATTTTTCAGGAATTGGGACTTTCCAAAAATTTCACAAGTGCTTAAATTCATGATCATGGAGTACAGTAATGAATGGAGAAAGTGTAAGCCTGCATGTTGCAATTTCTGAATTGTAAAATTCACAAGAGCACTCAAATCGTGAAATTTGTAAAAACAGAAACCCCGCGAATGGCACGTACAATGTACAATGACTTGTAAAACAGATTTACAGTGCCGACCGCGGGAAACGTCACGAAAACCCCTAGGGCAAATGCGGGAAGCCCTTTCGTCCGGGCGTACTAGGTAATACGCGGGCGTTTGGACGCGTACAGACGAGGGAAGTCGCCCGCACTTTCACGCTCGTCTAAACACCCGCATTTGCCCGAGCGCTCCAGCGCGGAATTAATGATATGAAAATCAAACTCTCCCGTCAACCATCGGCTACACGAAGGAAATTAGCTGAAATCGATCCGCGAAAATCTTTTGAAAAGTATCAGTAATTTGCCGGATGTTTGCTTTTACGTTCGAAAGTAAAATAATAACCATAACATTCAGCTCCCGAATATGCTAAGGCAAATGTCGAATGATGCCTTTGACGTTTGGAAATGAATAACAATAATACTCCGTACGATGATTAAATAAATGTCGGATGTTTGCTTTTACTTTCGGAAGTAAATAGCAATAACATTCATCTCCGGAAGATGCTAAAATAAATGTCGGATCTTAACTTTGACGTTCGGAAATGAATAACAATAATATTCAACTCTGTACAATGATAAAAATAAATGCCGGATGTTTGCTTTTACGTTCAAAAGTAAATAACAATAACATTCAGCTCCGGAAGATGCTAAAATAAATGTCGAATGATCCCTGTGATGTTCGGAAATTAATAACACTAATATTCAACTCCGTATGATGATTAAACAGATGTCGGGTGTTTGCTTTTACTTTCGAAAGTAAATAGCAATAACATTTGGCTCCGGAAGATGCCCAGAAAATGGCAGATGATTGCTTTTTACGTTTGGAGGTGAATAGCAGTAACAGTCTGCTCCGTATAATAAAATAAATGTCGGATATTTGCTATTACATTTCGAAATGAAGAACAGTAACATTCAGCTGCGCTTGATGGTAAAGTAAATGTCTGATGTCTGCCTTGACGTTCAAAATGAAAACACAGTAACATTCGCCTCCGTACGATGCTAAAATGATTGTCGGATGTTTGCTTTTAAATTTGGAAATTAATAACGGTAATGTTCTGCTCCGAACGATGCTAAAATAAATAACAGATTGTTGCTTTTACATTTGGAAATGATTAACGGTATCAATCGGCTCAGTTAGATGCTAAAATAAATAGCGGATGTTTGCTTTCACGTTTGGAAATGAAAAAGGATAACATTCAGCTCCGTAAGATGCTAAAATGAATGTCGGTTGTTTGCTTTAACATTTGAAAATGATTAACGGTAACATTCGGCTCCGTAAGGAGTCAAAATACTAGTAAATGTTGGATGATTGCTTTTGCGATCAGAAGTGAATAACGGTAACTTTAGCCTCTTTACAATGCTAAAACAAATGTCGGATAAATCAGATAATTTTGCTTAACATTCGACGTCGTGCGATACCAAGTTGATTGCATAAACCTTCGACACTTCGTTGCTGCTCAATTTTATTTGATCTCGACATTATGGACGCTATACCTATTTGATTTAATTGTCCTTATTTTATCAACCTTCGACATCAGCCGCTACTTTATAGTTTTCTCGATCACTAACGTCGGACGGTATGACCTAATCAACTTTGGACATTGGTCGCTATTTAATAATTTCATCAACCTTACACATCGGTAGCTTTTATTCCGATGTTCGTTATTCCGAAGGCTCTCTAGTCCGAAGATTCGTTATTCAGAAGGTATATTGTTCCGTTAATTTCATTTTCGGATTCATGAATCTTCAGAATAACGAACCTTCGGAATAACGCCACAAACGTTCGAATTAACGAACCTGTAGGTTTAGGGAGTTTGTGTGTTTCGAATTTGACGACCCTTCGGAATTACGAACCTTCGGAATATTACGAACAGCACCCATCCGATTATCAACCTTCGACATCGATCGCTGCTTACTGATTTTATCAACCTTCGACGTCGACCGTAAATAACGTATTTGATTGACACTTTCGACGTCGATCGCTGCACATTAGATTGGCAAATCGTCGAAGTGTCGATCGCTGCCTATTTATTTACTGGTTCCCCAATTTCTGACTTAGTTACTGATTTAATCTACCTTCAACATCGGTCGGTCATTATATTGTAAGTGGCCACTTATTGTCTCGAGCTTGATATTTCCCAATGGCGTCCACGTCTACACACACACACATAAAAAGAAAGAAAAAGATCTGAGTCTTAAAGGTCTAACGAGGCGTGAAAGTCCTTTTGTGATGCTTTTAATTGTGTCATTCACAATAGTGTCACGGTCCCTAAGATGGATGAAAGAGGCGCAGATCTTAAGAAGCCACTTGAGTTGAAGTTTAACACCGTCTGTCTATTCTTAAAGTACACGATTTGTAGGGGAAAAAGAAAAAGACAAAGAGAGGGAGAAAACAAAGAAAACGTAGGAGAGAGAGAAGAGTATGGCGAAACCACCAGAGTGGCACTATGTAATCAACAAAGCTGCGTTTAACTTCACTCGAGTCCCCGAGAAGTGGTACTACACGTGCATGCATAATGTTTATCTTGGATACATGTACTGTAGGTACCCTTCCCTCCTTTCATGATAAATTGTTTATACGTATCACATAACTATGTCAATGCATGTTTACGTCGCAATTTGTCCAATCGGGGTTTTCCCTCTTTAAGGAGTGCTTGCTTTCCAAGAAAAAAAAAAGAAGGATGAAATTAATGATTATGAGCAAAACTGAATGCATTTAAGCAGCGGAATCGCGCTACATCAATAGCACTCCAAAATCTTCGAGTGATCCCGGAGGTCACTCCGAGTGAAAATGAACATTTTCACTCAAAATTCACTCCAATTTCACTCTAAATTGACTCCGTTTTAAATGTATCCACCCCTTCAAGTGTGAATGTTTTCATTTTTTTTTAGAGAGAGAGAGAGAGAGAGAGAGAGAGAGAGTAGGCCTACTGTGCATTGGAATACGAATCTCTGTTGTGCAGCGATATTATGATCGATATAAAAACGATCAGTTCGATGAGCAAAGCACGTGCTTGCCCTGCCAGCAGTGAGTGCGCCATGTGGTTCCAACATACTCATCTTGTGTGCCCAGCGTGTTTTTATCACAGAACTTTTGTGTGTAGAGTTCTGTCGTTTTTACGTTATGGTCAATTCATGACGTGTGAGTGCTTCGACTTGACGCCTGTGAGATTGACAGGTGCCGTTTACGAGAATAAAAACTGTCAGTAGTGACTATCAATCCCAAAATCAGTTGCTATATAATAATCAGACTAATTACTTAAATGTAGAGTTACATGTATTTCGAATGACAATGCGCACATCCCCTTTATCATCACACTTTTGATACGGCGGACAGAAGGCCGTTAAATTTCATTGCTCTCAATGATTCGATACAATCATAGCTTTTAAAAGGTCCAATTAAACAAATTGGATATGAAATCACGGTTACAGCTCGTTATTCCGAAGGTTCGTTAGTAAGGTTCTTTAGTCCGAAGGTTTGTTAATCCGAAAATGAAATAAGGTTCGTTATTCCGAAGGTTCGTTAATCAGAAAATGAAACAAAGTTCGACTTACTTCGAAGGTTCGTTACGGACCCTATATCATTTCGGATCCTATATCATTTCGGATCAACGAACCTTCCAGATAACGAACCCTATTTCATTTTCGGATTAACGAACCTTCGGAATGACGAACCCTATGTCATTTTTGGATTAACGAACCTTCGAAATAACGCCGCAAATGTTCGAATTAACGAACCTTTTTTCGTTTTCGGATTACTACGAACCTCTATGGTTTAGGGAATTTATGTGTTTCGGACAAACGAACCTTCGGAATAACGAACCTTCGGAATAACGAACAGCACCCGAAATCACAATGTCTTTACAATGTATCTTGTTAAGATATAAGACAAAAAAGGTCCCTCAGTTCATGAACTTGCGATGTTTCTTTATTGCGTGTGTTTCTAGCTTGTATTTGGCACTCACGGAATGAATGCGCGTACAGTATATGGTAGGCTACATACTCGTGCCCTTGTTGTTGCTGAACATTTCCCCCTTCACAGTGATTGTGTGGCATGATCGTTGAGTATGTTCAGATGGTGTTAGTGCGTTGATTAAAATGTTACCACAATAGATGCACGTGTGCTATAACAACGATCTGAGGTCTTTGCTATACGCGCTGCTTTCTTGTTTACAAACATTGAATCTTGGTGAACTTAATTCACTATCGTCCCCATGCTAACATGCAAAAGAAGAAAACGCTTTTGTTCTTGTTTATGTGTACCATGCAGTGAACAGAAGGTAGACCTGTAAACTGTGCCGCTAGGCCCTAGCTGTAGTTTGCACTTTGACGGATTGTCACTGCTCGTCTACTATTCGAAGCGAAATGAAAATCAAACTAGAGATCTCGTGCTGTATACTTTCTCGTACTGTGTACTATATACCATATTTAAAATGCAATTTGTGGTAGTACTTGTCAACGCTGTGTTTTTGGCTCAAACTTTTCTCTCTCAAACTTACTTGGTTACGCAGGGGCGGATCCAGGGAGGACCGCAAACCGGCGCCCGCCCCCCCCCCCCTTTATTTTTTTTTTTTTTTTTTTGTTGAAACAAAAGAAATGTTAAAAAAAAAATGGGGGAGGGGTGCGTGCGCCCCCCTTTAACTTTGTAAACGCGCCCCCACTTTATGGAATTCCTGGATCCGCCTCTGTTACGGGATAATACCTATCAGAATCTTCATGTAGTATTTCTTGTGATTTTGGTGCAAGCTGCTGGTAGTATTGATTTTGAGACACTTCTATGGTCCGTCAGCACCTGATTCTCTTTATGTGACGATGTGCACGTGAAAAGCATTCAAACTTTCCCATGTGTTTGCTCTTGCACTAAAGGCGTATTAATTCACCACGTACATGAAACAAAACCCCCATAGTTCTGAAATGTGAGTTATAGGGATAGAAACAACCGCTGGAAAAAAAAAATTGAATCCGTATGATCGAAAATACAGTACACTATGTGAATGGTTACAGTTCGCTATTCCGAAGGTTCGTTAATCCGAAAATATGAGGTTTGTAACTTGTTATTCCAAAGGTTCATTTATCAAAAAATGAAATAAGGTTCGTTATGCCGAAGGTTCGTTAATCCGAAAATGAAACAAAGGTCCTAATTCCGAAGGTTCTTTACAATCTATAAGAGAAATACTGATATCTCCTTATATTCTAGGCTTTATTACACAAAATTATGTAGGATGCTTTGCACAACGGACCTATTATGCATCACATGTGATATCTAAAACATCTTTTAAATCACTGCTCCCAGAGGTAAACATATGACCTTTGTGTATCTACTCGTTTGTGTGTATGTGTGTGCGTGTGTGTGTGTGTGTGTGGGGGGGAATAGTTTCCTCCTTCTTCTTCTTTTTTGTTAGAGTTTATCTTAGTTGATCTTGATACAGTGTACCTCTTTCGGTGCGCCCTTTCTCTTGTTATGTCACTTCATCTGTTTCTACATTTTGAAGCAAAGTAATTTGTTCAAGCATTGTGTATGTCCTCGTAACCGTAATGTGTCATTTTGCTGCGATGAGTTGGTTCTAGTAGGCCCTATTATCGCTGTGAGATGTAATTTTTGTAATAACGTGTTGAGAATAACAGATTTTTGTTTCTGAACGAAAGGAAAATGACGGAATTGTTTTGATAACCAATGTGGATGACGTGTTGAGAATTCTGATTCCTGTTTCTGAACGAAATGAAAATGACGGAATTATTATTTTGATAACCAATGTGGATGACTACCTTCTATAAGTGATTTTGGTGTGAAAAGAGAGTTTGCTCAAAGAAACGCTTCTCATGAATGGTCAACGAAACAAAATACATCATACAATGCAACGTGACTCGCGTGCATTTAGCAAACGAAATGTCTAGACCTTTAAGTTCAAGTAAAATGCATAAAACACAGAATAAGAAAGCAGACAAACTAACAAATATGGAATTAATGACCGCGGACGTAACGTAGGAAAACCTGACACCTATGCTTGAAGAAATTCCCACAAAAGCAGAACGCAAGATAAAAGAATACATGTGCGTAGTCCATACAGGTCGTGATGCGCTCGGTCGAAATGCGTATGTCGCAGTAAACGAAATTTTAGGCATGTCTACACATGTATATATAAATACTTGAATTCTACATACATTGTATAGTTTTATCCTTACAATAATATATAAAACAACCCCTTTCCGCATCCCTAGAAGTCATAAAAGAAAAAAAAAAAGAAAATCGCCCTTAAAGTTCAGGTTATGTTCAAGCTCACAACCCGTTCCCCCCCCCCCCCCATGATGCAACAGTCCTGCTTAGCGACGGCGTTAACGCTTCATCGCACACACATAAATGGCGACAGCTTGGGTGTGTGAGAAAATTCATTCTTAAATGGATGCACCCCCATGGCACTCAGGATTATCACTGACCCTCCTATGCCTTTTGTCTATCCACCCTCCTGCTTTAATCCCCCTCCCTTCACCTGTTGGCCTCCTTGCCCATGACCTCCCTTCCTGTCCTTTTGTTTTCTTTGTTCCGTGTCCCTAGCCTGTCCCTGACTGTTCGTGTTGTGTGAACTTCTTTATAATGTGATTGCTTTCCCTGCCTGATTATCATTTTGCCTCTGACGAAGATTCTTCTGGAATCAAAAGCTCAGGCCCCTTTAGAGTATAGACTCCATTTTACTCCTTTGGCACGCCACTGATATTCGATAAGCAGTTTTCAGCATTTTTGTGTTTGTTTGTTTTTGTTTTTGTTTCGTTTTGTTTTGTTTTGTTTTTGCTACAGATAATTAGGCAATCACAAGACAGATATAATTCGATTCTAACCAATACCAAAATACGGTTGCCTGAATGTAAACTTTGGTGTGTTTGTGTTGTGTGTCGGCTGCAGTGTAGTTTGAAACAACAGAAACAGAGGCACGCAATGTGTGCTATATACGAAAAGCCTCATTTACCGAGAAAGTTGATCGCTTCCATTCTCCTCCCATGTTGTTGTCAATGGAAGCTAAAGAGAATGCTTTTAGCAAGTATACCAGTACCTAAAGAGGACCTGAGGAACCCGTTGTTTTGAATGCTGTGCTCGGTACGAGTTCAAAACGCAGTCGAAGTTATCAGAATGCCATTATAATAGAACTGATAGCTCTATAGAAAACTTGTTTAGGTCAGTAAAGGTTGCCGTAATGCAATCTTTGTGGAATTGACTCATTACATTAAATTAATTGAGCATTTTGAAAAACGTGTAGAGTACTTTCGTTTTGCATATAAATGTTAAGAAATAGTTTGAACTATGAAAATAAAAAAGTATGGTTACTTCAACGATGTTGAATAGTTCGATTAGCCGTGATGCATAAAGTGAATTCATGAATTCATCTGACTAATCCTTACCGATTGATGATCACTTCTATAAGCCAACAGTTAAGCTGAACTGCTTTGGAGTGATAAGACAGGTAAACGATGAAAACTTGGTACATGTTGTATGCTATTATAATTATTATAAAATCCTGTAGCCAGAACTGATTTTACGATCATCTTTAACCTTTCAGAAAATTCTAGTTTCTAACTTAAATAGTAGCGATAGCTTGTAAGAGTAAATTAGCATCCCTCTGACTATTTTTGGTCAATATGCATACTCTTAACCCTATTCTAACTGGGGGTCAAATGGGTCAAATTGACCCCCCCCCCCCCACGTTTCGCGTCACGATTCTGCAACGCGCAAAGATTTTGCCGCGTCGTTTCACAACTTTTTTCATTGAAGTCTTCCGCATATTTTGAGACCAAATTTGCGACGTCTGAGTACACCGTTCTGAAGTTACGTAATGTTATGCAAATGCATGTCAACCGGAAAACAGCTCAAATTCATGATATCGTGTGCAAATTGAATGTAAATTGTGTTTTTGGGGCTAAATTGATATAAATTATAGTATTTCATCTTTGAACCATTAAAATTAATCAATTCTATATAGTGTAGATAAGCCTGAAAAAGTGCCTGCAACAAATTTTGAAAAACAACAGAAAACACAAGGTCGAACAATCAATAAAATATACATAAGAAATTAACAAAACAATAAAAAACAAAAGAAATTGGTTTTGACTGTGCTTTATTTTTAAATGAAAATTGGTTTATATGTCTTGAGGAATTTTAACACAAAAATTTAGCAATACTTCAGTCTTTTTTTATGGAGTTATAGGTGAAAATATGATTTCATGCACAACTTTGCATAATCAATTTATTGTCCCCGCCGAACGAGTTCGAGCAGGGGACTATGAAACGGGCTCCGTACGTGTGTGTGTCCGTGTGTCCGTCCGTCCGTCCGTCCGTGTGTCCGTCCGTGTGTCCGTGTGTGCGTCCGTGTGTGATCAAAATCTTCAATTTGCTACTTCTCTGTCATTTATGAGCCAATTGTGATTCTGTTTGCTTTATATGATAGCACTACATGGGAGCTTTGAAACTTCTACACAGAATTTCAGTCGTGACCTTTGACCTTGACCTTTGACCTATATTGTACATTTTGCTACAAAATGCTACTCCTTCGCCATTTCTAACCCGATTTCGATTCCGTTTGCTTTATGTGATGGCACTAGGTGAGGGCTTCAAAAACCTCTACACAGAATTTTGACCTTTGACTTCTTTGACCTTTGACCTTGATTTTTTGACCTATATTGTACATTTTGCTACAAAATGCTACTCCTTCGCCATTTCTAACCCGATTTCGATTCCGTTTGCTTTATGTGATGGCACTAGGTGAGGGCTTCAAAACTTCTACACAGAATTTTGACCTTTGACTTCTTTGACCTTTGACCTTGATTTTTGACCTATATTGTACATTTTGCTACGAAATGCTACTCCTTCGCCATTTTTAACCCGATTTCAATTCCGTTTGCTTTATATGATGGCACTAGTTGAGGGCTTCAAAACTTCTACACAGAATTTTGACCTTTGACTTCTTTGACCTTTGACCTTGATTTTTGACCTATATTGTGCATTTTGCTACAGAATGCTACTCCTTCGCCATTTCGAACCCGATTTCGATTCCGTTTGCTTTATGTGATAGCACTAGGTGAGGGCTTCAAAACTTCTACACAGAATTTTGACCTTTGTCTTCTTTGACCTTTGACCTTGATTTTTTACCTATATTGTACATTGGCTACAAAATGCTACTCCTTCGCCATTTCTAACCCAATTTCGATTCCATTTGCTTTATGTGATGGCACTAGGTGAGGGCTTCAAAACTTCTACACAGAATTTTGACCTTTGACTTCTTTGACCTTTGACCTTGATTTTTTACCTATATTGCACATTTTGTTACAAAATGCTACTTCCGGCGGGGACATATGTTACGCACCGCGTAATTTCTACTTTTCCTTGTTAAAAATAGAAAGGCAATATTTTTCTATTGTATGACCATGTAATCTTGTAGTTGACATCCAGCTCTATCTTCAGGAAAAATTTCGCAGCGATCGCGCGATCGGTGGCCGAGATCTGAAGGGGGGGGGGGGGGGGGGTCACCCCCAGTAAAAACTCCTCCCAGTTAGAATAGGGTTAAGCCAGCTGGACAGAGCGATCAATGGGCGCGATTATCACCACGCGTGGTTAACCTAAACAATGCTCGGCCGGCTTGTTCGGTTTCAGTGTTGTTTTTTGTTTCTATTTCCCCCTTTTAAAAACGAAGGTTCCTTAGTCCAGCCATTGTTTTCGCTTCCTGCTCAAGACATTGAACAGTTCAGCAAAGCTGAAGTTTAGATCACTAAACGGCGACATGAACTCATGATGATAATAGGACTTAGATCACAGCCGAAAGTGCGCTCCTTCATTACTCTAGAATGAGAAAGAATACCCTGTCTGTGTTCAAAGTTTGGTTACGGACGATGAGAAAAAAAAGGTTTGAATCATGAATTGTCGGATGACGTCGGCAGATTGATGATATAAATATTAGCGTATCATGGGAAAGATTAAGTAATGATGAGCCCAATGATATCGCAGGGCTCCAAACTAATTTTTATTTTTGACCATCAAAATCATTGATTTCTATTTTTTTTTTTTTTTGGTGGCCAAAAAAATCAAGAAAAACATAGGGAAAACTAAATCGGTCCTACTAAAAACAATTATTAAGCATTACTGACGTGACAGGAACCCATGTCTAAAATAAATGAATACAGAAGTAGATCATCTTATCACCATTATTCTGAATTCTAAGATTTAGCAAATAGGCTTATAGATAATTATAAAAGTTGATGCCTATGCTATTAGGTGGTCATAGCTTACTTTTGGGATGAGAAAGTGGGAGCATTTCCAGATTTTTTGTTTTAGCATTGTAAAGAGCCGAAAGTTACCGCTATTCATTTCTGATTGTAAAAGCAATCATCCAACATTTACTATAGTATGTTAGAACCTTACGGAGCCGAATATTACCGTTAATCATTTTCAAATACACTGTATAAAAGCAAACAACCGACATTCAATTTAGCATCTTATGGAGCTGAATGTTACCCTTATTGATTTCCGAATGTGAAGCAAACATCCTCTATTTATCTAAGCATCATACTGAGCCTATATACCATTAATCATTTTCAAATGTGAAAGCAATAATCTGTTATTTATGTTAGCATTGTACCAGAGCTGCCAACCGTTCCGAAAAATTCGTATACGAAAAATCGAAGGGAATACGACAATATGAAAACGTCCTTAGAAAGTACGAATTCACAGTGGGGAAAAATAATGGGTAAAAATATAGCAAACGCACGTCGCATGTGCCATGTCATCTGTATTCAGCTGGGATATCGATGCAACGCGTACGCACCGTATGTGGAAAGCGCTGAATAGAAAAATGTGCGCACACGCATATCGCTGCTTGCGTACTGTGTACACCGAACAGAACTTCGCGCGCGTGAATCCCTGTCGCCTACGGACCCTGGATGTTTACATGGATCGCCGTGGTATCCCAATGTGTGGCCGGCCGGCTGGGGAGTGTCTACACACTGTAGCCAGCTGCCACTACAGTACCGTATGAGGCGGGGTGAAAGCGTCCCGTTGTGCAATGTCTGCTTCTTTTTCTCTTCTTTTCATCCTCTTGTCCCTTGCCTCCCAAGTACGAAATGATTTTTAGAGTGTTGTGTGTTTTTTTTTATAACGCTATTGCATCATTTTCTGCGAGGAAGTTGTAGAGGTGAGTTTCTGTTCGTGTATTGATGACTCATGTGCACTGCCCTCTGCAGTATATGTGCAGGTGAAAAGCGTTCGAACTTTCTTTCCAGAGTATCGTGGAAACTCGATTATTTCTAGGCCTATTAAAGGAGATCTCAAATAACAGAATACTTATAACAAACTATTTTCCCGTCAAAATGGATCAATTTCCTTTGTTTTGTATCGTTTATTGACTTGATCCCATAGGATCTCGTCGCAATACCGAGTTTTATATGTGTGTTTATTTTCGCGTAGCTTTCGGTGCTGCAAAACTTTTGCTAGGGCCTAAGCTTACTACTAAACTTCGTTTTATTTCCGTCGTTTCTCACACCTCGTTTAGTACGATTTCTTACATTTTATATCACTTTATCTGTTCCCTTTATACTTTGAAGTATTTAAACGTAATTCTCTTAGTGTCTCGCACTGTTATTTTCGTAACGGCGATTTCTCCGCTTCGCTGCAATCGAAGCGACGGAGTTTGATCCCAGTCGCTTCGATGTGCTATTTGTTGTCTTTTCTAAATGTTTGTGTTGTTGGGAGGTGTTGATACTTTGTATTTATTATTGAGTTTCCTAGGTATTTATCTCGAGGGATTATGCGTGTTTCTTAATGTTGATCATAGGAAAAGGCTAAAATGATCTTGAGTGATGTCTGATAGTGATGATAACTATGCTGGTGACTGGTGTAAAAAGACGGCTTCCTGTGAATGCTTAGCGTACGTGACGTTTGTTTTATTTCCCTTTCCCTCTAGTCTTCTTTCCCCCTTACTCTTCTTTTCCCTCTCAAGAATGATTAAAAAAAAGAAATTACGTACACCTCACAACAAAACTGAACCATGTGCTATAGCAACTTTCGTAAAGTTAAATCTAAATGTTCAATATCAGCAAAGAATAAGGCGAAAACACGAATGACAATAAATAAAAGCGAAGAGATTGTGTATGCAGTCTCTTCGGCTCGAAGAAACTTGACACCCCACCCCTCTCCCTTGTGGAAATTTCCACAAAAGCAGGTGACACACCCAGGTGCGTGCCAGACGAAAGAATGCGCGCATTGGAATAAACAGCGTGTAAGTATCCTGGAAATATCGATGGAAGAACCAGCTCATTAGTTGAATTAAAGGAATAATTCCAAAGATATCATGACTCTATGTCTATAGCCGTTCTTTTGGCGCATAGTAGGGAACATCGAAGAGTCGACTATAGTGTACTTGATCGAATATCTAATGTTCCCTGAACAATAACAAAAGGATTGATTATTTAGTCAATTAAAAATGCAATCACAGAAATACATGAAAGGTCTCGTATGCCCAGACAAATTCACTACGAGAAGGTCCAATGAGATGCAGTCATCACCTAGTTAGACAGCAAAATACAACGTGTAATGACAATTAATTTCAGTTCACGCGCATCAAAACTGCTTATTACTTTTCAAAGTTTTGGCTATCAACATTCGTTCGTGGGTGTATTTTGTTTGTTTGTTTGTTTGTTTTGTGTGTTTTTCCCTCGTGAAAGACGTAATGATTTCTTCATATCGAACGTAAATTGCATGTTTACCGTAAACAAGCCATTCAGCTCAGCTCAGCTATGGCGCATTCGATCCATCGAACTTGCAGTAACCTCTTATAGGCAGGAGCACATGGCGCATTCATTTAAACTTGAAAATGAAGCCACGTGTTTGCACCACATCGGCGCTTCCACACACAGCGCGGCATTTTGCGATCATCGTTATAGCAGACTTTCCGATTCCAGTCAGGGGAAAAGGAATTGGAATACTTCGAAAAATACTGATGTTTAAAATCCAATATGAAAAAAAGCCTGAAAACAACGCATGATTATGTTTTGATAGTACATAATTGGAAACACAGAACAGAGTTTTGCATCCGCTCACACAGAAGCTCTCTTGAGAAGATCAAGCATTCCCCGTCCCCTGCTAGAAAATGGAAGCTTCCATAATCAGCCCAGAAAGATTTTGGAGGTACAAACTTGCACTTGTACACATTGCGAGAAAGCAATCAATCAACGCTGAACATTGCGTAGTTTAGAATCTTTATCGTGCTGGTGACCAGCTGGATGCTTCGGCATGTGTCATAACGTTATGTTTAGAGCCTGTAGGCCTCATAGCAAAAAGAGGGAGATTGAAAAAAATACGAATTCTGGTGGAAAATACGAATTTTGGAGCTGCTGAGTACTAATTTGTGCTTCGAAAGGTTGGCAGCTCTGTCGTATACGGAGCAGAATTTAACAGTTAGTCATTTCCAAATATAAAAGCAAACATCCGACATCTATTTTATCATCGTACGGAGCCGAATGTCACTGTTGTCCACTTGCGAAAGTGAAATGAGTCATCTGACAATTATTTCATCATATCGTACGGGGCCGAATTTTGAACGTCAAGGCAGACATCAGACAGTTTTTTTTTGTGTGTGTGTGTTTTGTTTTGTTTTGTTTTTGTTTTGTTTTTTACCATCAAACGCAGCCGAATGTTACTATTCATTTCGAAATGTAATACACATGTAGCAAATATCCGACATCTATTTTAGCATAGTACGGAACAGAATGTAACTGCTATTCACTTCCAAACGTATAAGCAATCAGGTGACATTAAAGGGGAAGGCTAGTAACTGATCAGTGGGAATCAGTGGAAATGCTGGGAGATGATTGTTCCAATCCTTATGGGATTCATTCAAGAGTTCATAGTATATCTATTGTTGTGTGAAAATGATTTGCTTCAGAACGGTCTCATATTCAAGTATTGTATGTGCAGATTAATGCTCCGTCACTGACCAGGGACGCTAACCTGGGAGCATTAAACTGCACATTACTTGAATATGAGACCATTCTGAAGCAAATCATTTTCACACAACAATAGATATACAATGAACTCTTGAATGAATCCCATAAGGATTGGAACAATCATCTCCCAGCATTTCCACTGATTCCCACTGATCAGTTACTAGCCTTCCCCTTTAATCATTTTGGCATCTTCCGGAGTCGAATGTTATTGCTATTTATTTGCGAAAGTACATAGCAATATAAATTATAAGCAAGCATCCGACATTTATTTAAACATCGTACGGAGTTGAATATTATTATCATTCATTTCCGAAAGTCGAAGGGAGCTGATTGTTATTGTTATATTTCGAACGTAAAACCGAATATCAGACATTTATTTTATCATCGTATATACGGAGTTATTTTGGTTATTCATTTCCGAACGTCACAACAAACATGCGTTATTTATTTTAGCATCTTCCGGAGCTGAATGTTATTGCTATTTACTCTTGAACATAAAAGCAAACATCAGACATTTATGTTATCATATACACGGAGTTGAATATTATTGTGTTCATTTCCGAACCATCGAACGCAGCTGAATGTATACTGTTATTCATTTCGAAATTTAAAAGCGAACATCCGACAGTTATTTTAGCATCGTATGGAGCAGAACATTACTGCTATTCACTTCCGAACGCAAAATCGTATATACGGAGTTGAATATTTTTGTTATTAATTTCCGAACGTCACAGCAAACATTCGACATTTATTTTAGCATCTTCCGGAGCTGAATGTTATTGCCATTTACTCTTGAACATAAAGGCAAACATCAGACATTTATGTTATCATCGTATACACGGAGTTGAATATTATTGTGTTCATTTCCGAACCATCGAACGCAGGTGAATGTTACTGTTATTCATTTCGAAATTTAAAAGCGAACATCCGACAGTTATTTTAGCATCGTATGGAGCAGAATATTACTGCTATTCACTTCCGAACGTAAAAGCAATCATCTGACATCTATTTTGTCATCTTCCGGAGCCGAATGCTATTGCTATTTACTTTCGAAAGTACAGGCAATCATCCGTCATTCATTTTATTATCGTAAGAAGTTGAATATTTTTGTTATTTATTTCCGAACGTCAAAGGGATCATTCGACATTTACTTTAGCATCTTCGGGAGCTGAATGTTATTGCTATTTACTTCCGAACGTAAAAGCAAACATCAGATACATTGTATATTTTATAAACGTATACGGAGTTGAATGTCATTGTTATTCATTTCCGAACATCAAAGCAATCATTGAACATTAATTTTACCACCGAACGCACCTGAATGTTACTGTTATTCATTTCGAAATCTAAAAGCAAACATCCAACAGTTATTTTAGCATCGTATGGAGCAGAATATTACTGCTATTCACTTCCGAACGTAAAAGCAATCATCTGACATTTATGTTAGCATTTTCCGAAGCCGAATGTTATTGCTATTTATTTTCGAAAGTAAAAGCAAATATCCGTCTTTTATTTTATCATCGTACGGAGTTGAATATTTTTGTTATTTATTTCCGAACGTCAAAGGGATCATTCGACATATTATAGCCTACTCAAGCATCTTCCGGAGCTGAATGTTATTGCTATTTACTTTCGAACGTAAGAGCAAACATCCGGCATTTATCTTATCGTCTTACGGAGTTGAATATTATCATTCACTTCCGAACGCCAAAGCAAACATTCGGTATTTATTCCAGTATCATACGAAGTCAATGTCACCGTGATTCATTTCTAAAATCAAAAGTAAACATGCAACATTCATTTTTGCGTCTTACGGAGAAGACTGTTACCGCTGTTCATTTTCAAAAGTAAAGGCAAACATCCGACTTTTTTTGTAGCCCGATTGGGCCACCGAATTTTCAGCAATGAAATTTTGGTGGCGCAGGTCGTTAAAAGTCGTGAATAGCGAGATGATCGTAACCGATGTCGATATGTTCTAATAATTGATACTTGAGTGATGAACGCATGTGCACAACTTCCGCAGGTGTACTTCTTTAGAAAGTAGCGAACAATCAAGGCAGTGGACATCAGAGTGTGATTAAATCGTAAAGAAGCCCCTGAAATCGGAATTTGATGAAAATGGGCAAAGTCGGAACTCCATGAAATGTATTTTGATTGAGCGGTCAAAATAAAGCTTAACGGGAATGTGCCCTTGAATACCCTCGTCCACCCTCGTCCACCCTCGTCCAACCCGCGTCAATCGAGACGCAAATTCCCGAGGATGGATTATCCGTGCGGGCGGATGGACTCGTCCACTGAACGCGTATACCCGCGGGTACCCGCGGGGATACGCGTCAGTGGCCTCGTCCAGATCTCGGAAAAGTGTGACGTTTCCCGCGGTCGGCACCGTATTCCTCTTGGAAAACTATGCTTTCACACTCATGAGCTACCACCTAACTCAATTCTTGACTCTGTTTGGCAGTGGACCAATGACAGCATTGAATATCTTGTCAAAACCAGAGCAATGACTACAAGTGGGCCGTGTCACTCATGAGCCAAAGTCACATGGTGTAGATGCCAAGACAAGCATGTAATGGAACACTAGAATAGGAACACCCCACTGTGAACTGAATTACTTCCTGCCAAGAGCAATTGTATTAAATTTGGGATGGGCTGCAATTTTCTAGCCATGGTCTAGCTATGAGTGTGAATATGTCCACCATGATAAGGTCATACAATATGAAAACATGGGTAGAGGCAATATAACTTGTACAGTTGTATCTGCGTATGTCTCATAAAAAAAAAAAAAAAAAAAAAATTCGGAACTTCTGCGCATTATATCTGAATTCAAACAATCAAATAGGACTGTTTTTGTTGTTCATTGTAATAATATTGTATCTTAGTATTAAGCTTCAAAGTATCTCAGCCCTATATTGTTTTTGCCTATAAAAGCTTTCAAAAACACAATTACCGCCATACACTGTCAATCATACCCCATTTCAAATATAATGCTCAATTTTCTTTCAATTATCTCTACCGACAACCTGCTTATCATGGGTTGCCACATATTACCCCTATATGCAGCCTGTCTCTCTCATCTTACCCTACATTACTTCAATTTCACAATAGATTGGACTACACAACAGATAACCTTACCATGTCATTGGTGGACAGTGCAGCCTTGAATTTATTTGCATGTCTAATTGAGCACCTCCCAGCTCCACACATAGCCTGAGCTGGCCGGCGAGTCAGCCAGGCATGGCCACAAGGCAATTATCATCGATGACAATTGAATTAAAACAAGCTCAATCTACGTGGGTGCACTTTTGTCTATATGAATTACTGAAGGTCCTGGCGCTAACATCTGTACACAGCACTACTACTGATACGTGACATAGCACTGTCTATGATGGTCAACACATGATGAGAAGTCTGTATCATTGGCAGAGTATACCACATTATTGTGACAATCTGTAGAATGTTCCCTTACAAAAACCCAGCTGGATCTCTCTGGAGCAATCCAGGTTTTACAGCTAACAATGATTGCACCCATTTATTATACACTGTCCAGTTTGGGTACGCTGTTTTTATGTGAATGTCTATTTCAGCCAAAACTGGGGGCTTCACACATACGCCTGAACAACAGTTGATTCATGTACCAACATACAGACTGCCGTAGCAATGCACCTGATCCATTCCATCTAAACCCACTGAATCATCTTTTCTTCCTATTTTGGAAGCCCCCCACCCTCCAAAGCTACTGCCTACAATGTACATCAGTTGTAGTTTTTTGGCTTTTTTTTTTTACAAAATGGGTCTACAGACTAAAATTCTTTAAAATGAATACAGAGCCCAGTGCCAAGGTACAGGCACATAAACGCAAATACTGCAATTTCTCCTGCAGAGCATGGAATCAAACAACAAACATCATGTCACAGCCTGTCCCATCAGTCTACATCAACCTTGCCATGGGCGTCAGAAATAGAAACATCAATGAATTAGATTACACTTGCATGGTCGTCATCACCCTCAGCCCGTGACCCCAGACTTCAAGAGGTAAGGTCACAGTCAAGTCCAGCATCGACATCTTAATGATAGGCTCTTTGCCAGCAGTTAACTTGCAATTCTCAAACATTTGTATCTTCCCTCCAAGGAAAAAACACACACATCCCCATTGCATCCAATTCCTCTGCTAAAAAGCAAATTGCTACAAACATCTGGCACAGCACTACGTGCACTTTGCAGTTGAAGAGAATGTCTCTTCTATGCCTAATTGCCTAATGGATGCCTAACATGGGCCTTCCATCTTCGTCGATGGCATACACCCATCAGGCTGAGTGAGTGGGGCGAACCATCCGTGACTGTGCGTGCACTTCACCGACTCCTGGTAAGCACTAGAAAAACATCTTCCCTCTGTTTCTACCCTTTTATGGTAGAAACGAAGTGAAGTCTACCGTCTTGAATAGAGAAACAGAGGGATGTGTGACTAGATCCCTGTAACCAACCCCTGCTGTCAAATGATTAATGGTGGACTTGATGGTTACATGTCTTAGCACACTGCAAACCTTTCTAAAGAGTATCTTTGAGATGCATCAACTTAACGTAACAGCCATTTCACAACTCTCTCTTGATAGCAACAAATGTTCTGAAGAGGCTGAGGTACTTTCCGAACAGCACTTTGATAGGTATCAAGTTGTTTGCTTCAAATTTTGTAGTGCCACCATCAACATAATTCAAGCATACATAACGAAGAGCTTTGAAGCTAATGGGCAAGCCTAAAGTTCAGGATATTGGGGCTTGGAGTTTTTCATCACTGCTTATTTGGGTATTTATTCACTTCAATTTGCTGGTTCATAAAGCTAATTCCTTTTGATTAAGGAAAGAGTATACAGGTGTGCATGAATGCATTTATATTACAAATACATGTAATTGCAAAATGCAGAAATATGGTCATCTTCTGTATCAAATGTTAATGGGAAAGAGATCAAAATCTTATGCACACAGCTGTTTTTCTTTAATACTCCATGCACTGCAACAATTTGCATTAACAGTACAATCCTTCAAAGACTGATGCCATACAGAGGAACTTAACACTACATGTATTACATTTACAAAGGAAGTCGAGGAATGTTCCCTAATTTCTATTCCATCCCCTGGAGGTCTTGCAGCATTTCCGTCACATAAACAAGCTGAGCTGAGAGTGCATTGCATTTACCCAAATGATTCTCTAAAGGCTGCATTTACATCATTGTACTATGTACTCTCTCTTCTTGTCTGAAATTCCCCCATAGTAGTGGGTCTTCAATAGTTTGGAGCATCCAAGAGCATTTCACTGTCATAACACCTATGGCATCTTTTGGGGCAAATCATAAATAAACCTCCGCACAACAATATAACTACCGTACTTATCATAATCCTTGCTATCATTATCACCATCTTTACTACATCGTCAGCTGAGGATCGGAGAAGGGCGTTGTGTTGTCACTAAACCCATAGGCCCAAATTCACGAAGGTGGTACAAATGAAACCATAAAACCATGGACAAAAACCATGGAGCGCCAAGTGTAGCATGGAATATTTCGTTATGAAATTTGTCATTTCGTTGACAAAATGACCGTTTCGTTAACAACATTATCATTTTGTGGATGAAATGTTGATTTTGTTACAAAATGTCATTTTGTCACAAAATAATCATTTCATCGACGAAATGACTGCTTTCGTAACAAAACATTCCATGCGACACTTGCCGCTCCATGGTTTTTGTCCATGGTTTAAACCATGGTTCCATTTGTACCACCTTCGTGAATTCAGGCCTACATTGTATAGTGTTCGAGGCAACTTAACGCCCTTCTCATTCTTAGCGGACGTACTGACATTATTGTTTTCATTAGAATCATCTTCATCCATACCATTATCATTCTCATTGTCATCTTCATCGTTTACTAATATTTTCAGCATAATAATCTTATATGTCCAATGGAGATAGGATATTGTAGTTTTCTTCCAGCCACGTATTCATTTGTTTACACACACACACGCACACACACACACACACACTATTGCTGTACATCCAATAAACGCAAAGTGAGAACAGATCCTGTCTCAGGCTGGATATGAGTTCACTTTCATCTGGGAAATGAAAATGGCACGAGACGCTACACAAACCATCTTCTCTTCTCCCATGAGACCCGACTGCTTGATTGAAGGAAAGTCTGGTTTTCACACCTACACTAGCTAACCCTAGACTGCATCTCCAGCCTTTTTTCTTCCCTTCCAATCCTCTGGATCCTACAATAATGTTTAAAGGGCTCGTATAGTTTTCGTTGAGACCTAACTTCAGGTTTCTAAGTTTTTGGGGAGATAATGAGAAAACTCACATGAAGTATGAAAGAGCCTGTAATTCCAAGAGGGATTAAAAGTTTATTTGATGAAAACTGGTTCTGAAATGGCTGAGATACCCAAAACAGAGCAATCCAAATAAAAGGCGGGAACCACCTTTTATTACGATGGCTTTGTTTTTATTACTTTTTTGTTGTTTTTTTATGTCTCAGCCATTCCAAAACTAATTTTCATTCAATAAACTTTGAATTCCTCTTCAAATGGTATTTCTTTACTATTTCATAAGTAGTTTCTTGGTATCTCACAAAAAGTTAAAAGCCCAATCCTCACTTGAACCAATACTATACCATCTCTTTAACCTGTGGTATAAACTCATAGGCTGCATCATATCTGCAGGCCTGTATGGGACACCCTGCAGCAGACATAAATTAAATTTTGATTTCAAAGTTAGGCATTCTCTGTGTATTCTATAGTTTGTCTTCAACCCAAAGCTCTGGAAGAGGATAAGAAGGCAAGATCCACGATATTGTCTTCTTGACCTTTTTGGGGTTTAAGAAGACAAAAAGATGAGATATAAGATCTTGTTCTCTCCACCTCTTGGGTCGGGTTATGGGATGTCTATTCTCGACCTTCTACGTCCTGGAAGATACAATCTTATCTCATCTTTTTGGACCTGAGAAGTGAAGGAGACAAGTTTTCTTGGACCCAAGATCTTACATTTTGCCTCTTTGTCTTCTCTGACCTGAGAAGTCAAGAAGACAAAATCTTGGATCTTTACTTCTCACCTACTTTAAGATCTGAAAAGGTTTAGAAGACAAGGAATTATAAATCTTGTCTCCTCTGTGGCACTTGCATGCTTCTAATGACTTCCATGGATGCTGGTATAAGTTAACATTTAATGTTCAAAATAAAAAGGCTATCACTCTTCAAAAATGCTTTACGCTTTTGCATTCTGATCACAATATTGGCAGTATAGCTTGGAACATACACATTATATCAAATGAATGCTGAATATATCCTTCCTCCACTGAGATACCACAACCAATCACAATCACTTTTTACACACCAACTCTCAATACTCACTTTTGACTTGCTTCTTCAGTTCTTTTACAGGATCCAGCCAATTCTGCAACAGAAAAAAGTGAACAGCTTACAGTAGCAATTAAATAAATATCTACGCAAGCATGCCATAAACCTAAACAAAAACCAAAATTTCTTGATCAAATTGTTATTGAAATGAGTTGGAAAGGAATCTATTTCACAAGAAGTATGGCCCTTGCCCACTTGGAAAATCTTCTGTAATGTCATTATACACATATCCTGTGTTTATACAGTTGTAGTGCATACAGACATTTTGAAATTTTTGTTTTCAGTGCTCATTATTCTAGACAATATGAACATACAGGAGTACTACTATTTGCACTTGATAATATCCAGGGCTCGACCTTAGCGGGAGCCCGGGGACCATTGGCTCCCCAGAATCGCTACGGGCTCCCCAGAAATGTATGAAAAAAGCCCGGCTGGCTCCTTAAGTTTTTTTGCCGTAGAGCCTCGCGTTTCAAGACAGAATCATAGTTTATGTACACACTCACACTATCGACGAGCGCGAGCGGCCCCGGCGCGCGCAGCGAGCCCTGACGCTCGAAGTTATTATCCCTGAAATTGCAATACATATAGACTACACGCTGAACATGTTTCATTCTCCAGCCGGCCCACGTTGCCCGCATGTGTGTATGTGTGTGTGTGTGTGTGTGTGTGTACCCGACGTGTGTGTGTTCGTATCTTCTATTATAGAATAGTGTGCGCACATGCAATTCGCTGCTTGCGTACTGTGGACACCGAACGGAACTCCGCGCGCCTGAATCCCTGTCGCCTACGGACCCTGGATGTTTACATCGATCGCCGTGGTATCCCCATGATGTGGCCGGCTGGGGAGCGCGAGTATGATAGCTAAGCTACACACTGTAGCCAGCTGCCACTATAAACAGTACACTAATCACTATTTCGTTTTTAGTCGGGGTAGAAGCGCTCCGTTGTGCAATGTCTGCTTCATTTTCTCTACTTCTTCCGCTTTTCCCTTGCCTCCCAAGTGCGAAATGATTTTTAGAGTGTTGTGTGTGTGTTTTTGTAACGTTATTGCATCATTTTTCTGCAAGGAAGAGGCGAGTTTCTGTTCGTGTATTGATGTGCACTGCAGCATGTGCAGGTGAAAAGCGTTCGAGCTTTCTTTCCCGCGAGTATCGTGGAAACTCGATGTATTTCTAGGCCTATTAAAGGAGATCTCATATAACAGAATACTTATAACAAACTATTTTCCGGTCAAAATGAATTAATTTCCTTTGTTTTGTATCGTTTATTGATGATCCCAAGGTCCAAGGATCTCGTCGCAATACAGAGTTTCCAATGTGTATTAATTTTCGCGTAGCTTTCGGTGCTGCAAACTTGCTAGGGCCTATTAAATCCTACTTACCGTGGTACTACTAAACTTATCGTTCTATTTCTGTCGTTTCTCACACCTCGTTTGGTACGATTTCTTCCATTTTATATCACTTTATCCGTTACCTTTATACTTTGAAATATTTAAACGTAATTCTTTCAAGTGTCTCGCACTGTTATTTCCGTAACGGCGATTTCTCCACTTTGCTGCAATACTTTTTCGAATCGAAGTGTTGTCTTTTCTAAATATTTGTGTCGGTAGGTGTTGATACTTTGTATTTGTTATTTATTTTCCTCGGTTTTTATCTCGAGGGACTGTGCGTGTTTCTTACTGTTGATAGGAAAAGGCTAAAATGATCTGAGTGATGTCTGATGGTGATGAAAACTATGCTGGTATAAAAAGACGGCTTACTGCATGCTGAGCGTACGTGCCGTTCGTTTTATTTCACTTTCCCTCTTATTCTTCTTACCCCTTACTCTTCTAAGTTCTTTCCAGAGAATGATAAAAAAAAAGAAAGAAATTACATACACCTCACAACAAAAAGATCCACGATCTACCAACCTTCGTAAAGTTAAATCTAAATGTTCAATATCAGCAAAGAATAAGGGGAAAGCATGAATTACAATAAATTAGAGCGAAGAGATTGTGAAATACTGAATACATGCGCGCAGTCTCTTCGGCTCAAAGAAACTTGACACCCCACCCCTCTCCCCTTGTGGAAATTTCCACAAAAGCAGGTGCCAAACCCAGGTGCGTGCCAGACGAAAGAATGCGCGCACTGGAATAAACAGCGTGTAAATATCCTGGAAATGTCGATCGAAGAACCAGCTCATTAGTTGAATTAAAGGAATCATTGCAAAGATATCGTGATTCTATAGCCTTTCTTTTGGCCCATATAGTAGGAAACATCAAACAGTCGAATGTAGTGTACTTAATCGAATATCTTATGTTCCCTGAACAATAAAAAAAGGATCAATTAATCAGTCAATTAAAAAGGTAATCACAGAAATACTTAAAGGTATCGTATGCCAAGACAAATTCACTATGAGTAGGTCCAATGAGATGCAGTCATCACCTGCTTGGACAGCAAAATCATGACAATCAATTTCAGTTCATGCTCATCATAACTGCTTATTACTTTCCAAAGTTTTGGCTATCAACATTCGTTCGTAGGTGTTTTTGTTTGTTTTGTATGTTTTTCCTCGTGAAAAACGTAATGACTTCTTCGTATCGAATGTAAACTGCATGTTTACCGTAAACAAGCCATCAGCTCAGCTATGGCGCATTCAATCCATCGAACTTGCAGTAACCTCTTAGGCAGGAGCACATGGCGCATTCCTTTAAACTTGAAAGTACAACCACGTGTTTGCACATTGGCGCAACCACACACAGCGCGGCATTTTGCGATCATCGTTATAGCAGACTTTCCGATTTCAGTTAGGGTAAAGGAAATTGGAATACCGGTACTTTCGGAAAATACTGATGTTTAAAATCCAGTAAAATTACAACGCCTGAAAACAACGCATGATCATGTTTTATAGTAAACAATAGTTGGAAACAGCGAACAGAGTTTTGCATTCACTGACACAGAAGCTTTCTTGAGAAGATGAAAGCATTCCCCCTCCCCTGCTAGATAATGGAAGCTTCCATAACCAGCAAGCAATCAATCAACTCTGAACATTGCGTAGTTTGGATTCTTTATCGTGCTGGTGACCAGCTCGATACTTCAGCATGTGTCGTAATGTTATGTTAAAGAGCTTGTAGGCCTTATAAGTCGATGAGTTTAATTCAAAATGGCAAAAAGAGGGAGATGGAAAAAATACAGATTCTGGTGGAAAATATGGATTTTGGAGCTGCTGAGTACGGATTTGTGCTTCCAAAGCTTGGCAGCTCTGCTGATCAATCAACATGTGGCGTTACATGATTGTTTCTAACCAACACCTTGCAGCTAAAAAAAAGAAGAACCGAGAAAGAAAGACGATATGATCAGACCAGGGTAAGAAATTACACAAGGGAATGGGAGAGGGACCACACAAAACACCTACACACACACACGCAGGTGCATGTGGCAGGCACAGTCACACACACACACACACACACGCACGCACGTGCGACGCACACACACACACACACACACACACACTGTGTGTTAGAGACTAAGAACAAGGTATCTCAGGCTTGTGTCTGTGGAGAAATGCATGTTATATCTAAATTAAATCTTCTCCTCCAGGTTAATACACGCAATAGACCTCTACTGCTGATTGTGACTGAGGGAACCGTGGCTCCCTAAAACTCAATTTGGCTCCCTAAAAAGGTCCCTGAGGAGCCCGGCTGGCTTCCTAGAAAAAAAGTTAAGGTCGAGCCCTGATATCATTATTAGAGTGTTAAACCTTCTGTTCAATATCCCACAAAATATTTTGCTGAGGACTACCCACTACAAGGTAAAAGGCTGGGGCCCAGCACTATAAGAAGTCATCCCACACTTCCTCAATAATTGCCAAATACGAGAAACTAGCCATGCATCAAGGATGAACACAGCAGTCATCCCTTATCACAGGAAATCGCAATGAAGTTTTGACAGCACACCACAGGGCTGTGCAGAGAGAAGTAATCTTCCGTGAGCAAACCCTGCTTGGGTCATTAAAAGAAATCATGTGCATCCCTCCTCGCCGTCTTGACAGATCATTCTGAGATGGCTTTTTTGGGATAGGACCTGCTGCTATATTTGGCACACAAAGATTGCTCGATTCACCATTTGCACCCACACTGCACAACTGAGGTTCTCCAACCCCTCTACGCATTATATGCCAAGGGATTGAGTCTAAAGAATCCTCATTCAAATTGAGATTAGAGGCAACCGCACAAACTATCTATCTACCCGATTATTGCTTTTATTCTTTAGATTAGCCCCTTTAAAGAGCCCTCTTCAGACAATGCCTAGTTGAAGATGAAAATGTGCAAACATTTTAAATTTATCTACCTACATGTACACTGAGTTTAATGGGAAAGTAAAATACAAGTCCTCACTCATCCTCAAAACTGTCTTTCTCTCTTTGTGAACGAAGGTATGAAAACTGTTTCGTTTAAACCGTTGAGGATGGGCTGATTTTGCTACAACACGCATTCCCCATAGACCCCTGCCTGAGTATACTCGAGACTCGTCCTCAACAGGTTATAGTAAATAGGTAGAGTGAAATTTGCATTGTGATTGGTTGGATAGCATCACGTGATTGCGCAAAAATTTTGTTATAGTGGCACGACCCACTATAACGCTTACAGTGCGTGCCTACGCTTTATGTACGAAGAGATTCGCGCAAGGCCGAGGGACGTAGTAAGACAAGGCCAAGCATTTCAACGTATGCGCGCGTAGAGCTCTGAATGTAGGAGCTTATAAGCGAGTCTGCTCTGTGATGTGCAATACGCATACACGGCTGTACTAGCGTATCGCACGCTGTGTACGTAACCTACGGTAGGTTGCGGTTAACTCTGCGTACAAACAAGTGCCAGTGCCGGCGGTACGGTGAGTCTTGTTAGATCTAAATTAGGGCCTAGACCTACGGAAGTGCATGTAGATCGAGGAACCTACTTACTATAACAATTAGTGCATGTTCTATTGATGCACCAGTACTGGACTATAGAACTCCAAATACTAAATTATCCCTCGTGCAGTTCTATTCACCTCGGCCTGCGGCCTCGGTGAAACAAAACAGCACTCGGGATAATTTAGTATTTGTCGTTCTCTAATCCAGTATAGTGCATCATAGAGCATGCACTATCTGTATAATATTACATGACAACTACAACACCTTTAACCCTGTCTGTACCAGCGACTTTGAACAGTGTGTAAAACCCTACAGGGTTTTTCCTTGGTATCAAATGGCACTCAAACCATATCAAGGGTTGACTTGCTGTTGGGGGACTTGTGAGACCTCACTGAAATTGTATGTTCGTTGAGAAGATTTTGGAAAATGAAAATGATATCACTTACCCTGGCATCTTGTGAATCCCTAAACGTAAGGCCGAAATAATCTTTCTCCACTAAATCCAAGTGGTTGCAAACAAGGTCCAGCAGTTGCTCCCCTTTGGCACGTTTCTGTATAAAATAGAGGCAAAAAAAAAAAAAGAATAAAATGTTAGAATGCCAGTAGATCATGAGGAGTCATTGTAGCTATCTGAATCTACTTTAATACTCAATACATGTACAGCTGCCTCAAAGCAGCCTTGTGCTGGCCACAAACAGCTGGCCCAAAGCCCCTTTGAAATGTAACAGTGACCTCATGTGTATGTGTCATCATTGCAAAAGTTATCAATGCAAATGATTGTGATCAGAGAACACTTCTACAACCAAACCAGTAGCATAGGACTTTGACATTATACAAGTTGGCTGAACAGTGCCAATGCTGCACAAATGCACTTCTGTGCATGACCCAAGAAAAGATAATATGTTTAGATTTGAGGAAATGCGTAACTTATAATTAGGCCTTTCTCTTGCACTCGCAGGGATAGCCTCATCATCACCTGTTCCTTTTTTCTGTTCTCTTTTCTGTAACACTGTACAGCCCCCATTTCACATCACAAACTTAAGCTACCAGTATGGACACCAATATGAATGAGGTCTGTGTCTCTGCCTTTATTTTCTACACAACTCTATAATGTCTTGTACAATGTAGTTGCATACATTGTACGATATCGAGGCAAACTCCACCTTTTCATACTTCCATACTGGTAAATATCAAAGAAAACCGGTACATGTATAAAAGAATGTACAGAATACACTGTTTGTTGTATAAAGTCTGACAGGTCATTTTCTACCTTTTCTCATAATCACTTCCATAGCAGGGTTACAATGTATGTCACTTTGTTCGCCTTATTATCAATCCTAGCTAATCCTTTCAGGTACACTGTAGTTTCAAACACCAGAATCGGTTCTTCGTGTAACAGGAAAGCCTTAAACAGTGACAATCAATGCAAATGTTTCAGATTATCATGGATAAGTTTGCATCTAGAAAAAAAAAAATATATAACTGATATCTTTAATACCTAAACATCCAAGGCCAACATACACTGTAGAACTTGTAAAATTGAAGACATATGGAATCATGATCACTTTCTCACCACAGTGCAATCAATGTGAAAATTACCTAGGGGAATTATCTACACTTTTAACCATCAAATGTCTGGACAGCATACAGTAGATACATCAGACCAGCTCCAACTCTTGATTAGTCGCACTGGCACCAAAACCATGGCATCTTAATTTGATTCACACACCACCACCATCTCAATTTAATATGACATTAATATCTCATGCAGGAAATAATATGATATGATATGCAAGAACACTTAGCCTCCTAATAACAGTATTTAAAGACATTGAAAGGAAATTTGCTCCACATCAACTGAAAATAAACACAAGGCAATAATGAACAAATACAGGTTGAATGATACAACTGTATGTTTATTTTACATCCAGTCTTTACACAATCTCAGGTGATGAAAATGAACCACATTGTAAAATGCATGAAAAGAGTTGGATAGTCCCCTTTCATTCTTTTCTTCATATTTGAAGCTCAAACTGTATGGTTCAAATCTTTATACACTTTGTAGAGGCATCTACCTTCTTAGGCAAGATTCATTATTGGATAAAGGGGACATGGAAAGCACACAAATCAGTTACTTCTATATTGTGATTGAAGTCACACCAATAGAATAAAAGAAAATGATGCACTGATCTTGCTGGGTGATTTAATGTCACATTCTCATACACAACAAAGAAGACATCTTGGTCATGTGACTGTCATGTCACAAAGACTGCCATCCTTGATCACATGATCTTTAAACGGTCAGGCGATCTTAACTACATGAGATTCTAAAGTGAATCAATGAGGATGAGTTTGGAGCTGGATGAGATCAAGTGGGTCTAGAGATATACGAAACATGTTCTGGGTGCCAGTTTGTAATATGTGCGGTTGACTAGTCAAGAGCTCAGTTATCTCTCTCACACATGCAATAAAAGTCACAGCCACATGTTGGGTGGGGGGGGGGGGGGGGTTGTTTTGTTGTAGTATGAGAAGGACCTTCTGTGATGCATAGATGCAAACCCAGATACCAATCATATCTCATGACAGTCTTCAATGATGTCACCATCTGGACTGGTATAGCAGGATCTGTAGTATAAAATGACTGTGTCTGCATACCAAGGTGCCTACCAGACTACAGACCCATGACTGACCCTGTACTCTGTGATATTTACAGAAATGCATTGTTCCTTCTCTCTTTATTTTCATGTATCATATTCACATCTTGCAGATTCACCTGTTTCCTAGTAATCAACCACTCCCAAGATCCTACTGTATAGGCATTAGCTGTAGTCTATAATAGATCCTTTTGTGAACCTTGATGTCTATGAAGTGCTGTTATATAAAGCCAATACACAATGTGTATAAATAGCTATATGAATTACTTTTTTACTACAGCAATCATTTACACAATCCCCACACAAACCTATTAATGAGCACAATCAAGACTACATTGTACCTGTTCCTACATTGTATACTAGCAAGCTAATGCCCTGGAACATTGTATAGTAGGCGATTTTCAAGACGGTTAGGTTGGACACTAATGATGCTGTACATAATTAATTTAGAGTTTAGTTTTGATTAATGTGTGTAAGTGGTTCAATTGTGATCCAGCCACAGCTAACACTACAAAAGTCCTACACTGTATATAATGAGTGGTATGGGATGCCTCCTTTATAGCATTTTTTCAACCCTTCCCATTCTACGCCTGGGTCAATGTGATATCACTGACTGCTCCTGTTTCACAATTTGTATCACATGCTACACGTACATTTGTAGATGATACTTTTCTGTTTAAAACAGAGCAATCCAACTGCTGTACAATTGAATGGGATGCATGATCTGCTTCTTACACAATCACTTCATCTGCTGTACGTACAAGGCCTTTCATTTATATTTTGATGGGTTTGATGAAGCTCAATGATCTTGACCTTGGGTCAATGATTGACCTGTAGTTCTGCCTGCACAGGTGTTCTTTCCAATCTCTAGCTATGGGCAAGTCCAAGATAACGCGCGCGTTACGAATGGGACATTCAGAGACTTTTATGACCTGAAAAATAGTGTTAATGGCCTTTGATCATATTGAACTTTATCATGGTGATTGATATCTAGGAGAAGTATAATCATGTAAAAAATGGAGAAAAATGACCTTGACAATTATATTCTAGAAGAGAAAATATGTGCCATTACGTATGGGACCAGAAAAATTTTGTTTTTTTGAACACTTTTTTCAACCTCAAAACTCTCTGAAAGTATTTCATTCTACAACTTGTAACTCACTGTGATGAAAGTCACAACACTCAAGATTATCAGAGGTAAGTTTCAAGTCAAGAGGCAAAAAGCTCTAATTACAGGTTTTAATTAAAGACAGACATGACGTGTTACGTATGGGACGGTTACGTATGGGACACTTTGTCCCCCATTTGTTTAGTGTGTGGAAAACCATGTTAATTGGTATTTTGCATAATTATTGAAGTAAAATCAGTTGAAACTACTCAATACTGATCCAGATTTTCAAGGGAACAATATTCCCCAGATATTTACCATTATAATCATATTTAATCATATTTTGTAATTTTTATGACCAACCTGAGTATGCATGCCCTTTGTCCCCCATTCGTTTAGTGTGTGAAGGACCATATTTATGGGTATTTCGCATAATTTTTGAAGTAGAATTTGTTGAAATTACTCAAATAATAATCCAGATTGTCAAGGAAATCAATATTATCCAAATATTTACCTTCATAATCATATTCAACCATATTCTATATTTTAATGACCAACCTGAGTATGCATGCCCTGTATTTTTATCAGGATAGTTAGTGGTAAAAATTGAATAGTTAAGTGTTTACTTCCATTGATGAAGGGCAGTTTGCCATTCAGTTTCAATAAAAAACAAGAAATATTTATTTTAATAAATGCAATACCTGCTGCGTGGAACCCTAGTGATGGAGTAGATAAACAATATGATGTCTGTCTAACTATTAGGTTGTTTATAAGAGTCCCTTCTCAGTATGTATACCCATGATTTTTGTCGTGGCTACTACTAAAAACTGAATAACTGAGATATCCAGAAACATGGTGTCCTAATAAAATAATTTTTCATTAGGACCACTTCATTTTACTTTGTATTTGTTTTTATTTTGATATCTCATCCATTGCAAATTGGATCTTCATCAAATAAACTTTGAATTTCTCTAGTCTTACAATTGTATGCTCTTTGATGATTCATATAAGGGGCTCCCAATCATCTTGTAAAACATTGAAACTGAATCCCTTTTTCTACAAAAACTATACAATCCCTTTAATGCTGATCTAAATTGTGTATTTTGGCATCTCCCCCTCCCCCTTTCTGAAAATTGTTTAGTCAAGTACTAGTATTGTTTCAATTCAAAAGTAGCTGCAAAGTTGGGATGCTTTCTGCAGGATGATTGACGATTTGTGTACTGAGAGACCTTCCCAGCTAGCTACATGCATTCACATGCAATATGTATGAGGATGTCCCATACGTAACGCATTTTTCCCATACGTAACATTATTTAATTGCTTGATAAAAAATATATCTTTTACAATTTTTTCTTCTTTCTGTGGTATTTAACTTCTTTAAACAATAAATTAGAACTTCCCAGAAGGGCATTCAAATAACCTTAAAAATTTCAGAAAAAACCTAAAAAAATGACCTCAATTTGTTACGTATGGGACATCTCATGATAGGACACGAGCTAATTTGCATAATCATTTGCATAATCCCTAAATTTTCATACCAAGTTAAACTATTTGATGAACTTCTTATGTCCACATATTAATAAAATATAATTTGCTTTCCTTTGAATGAATATGAATTTTTATAAATGTCCCATACGTAACGCTGTATTTCACATTCATGCAAATGAAGCCCTCGAAATTTGCATAAATTTGCATAATATCATATTTTCCTCCCTGGAAATCAAAACTTCAACTCATAAGCTTCAAAATGATACCAAACATGTCAATATTCAGCAAAGATGAAATTTTGCCTTCTGAGGGGACCTTATCTTGGACTTGCCCCTATATATTGCACAAATTACACTGGATTATCACCTACCAGCAATGATGGTATTTAGGGCCAGAGAATGACATTTTAGCTTGTAGACCTTTCACCTTGACATTTGATCTTTCAATCATCATTTCAGGCAAATGATTGCTTAAATTCATTTTTATACATTTTTAAACATGTAATATTACTCATGTACATTCCTAGCTGAACTAAAGATAAAGTGCAGTAACATCTGACCTTGACCTATGTCCCACTGTCATTATCTTGAGCACCTTTTCCTACACCAAAATTACGAGATGTGGGATGTACACACAGACAGACTGACAAACCAACAACGTCATGCCTCTAGCACCCTTCAATGCGGAGGCATTTCAGACAATGAAATAAAAAGCTTGAAATTGCAAGCATACACACTTGTATGTTGCACCCTCCTTGAATACACAGATCATAATGTACAGAGAATAAACATTGGCAGCACCGTACGAGGAGACAGTAAACATTGCACTCCTAATCCTCCCACAAACAGACTTGGCTTTTATTGAAGCCACCCACACATGTCTCTGTCTGAAGTCACAAAAGTAAAGTCTAGGATTATGTCTCAACAATTTGTATTCCATTTGAAGTGTCTTTTCAGGTTACAATGTGAATATAACATTTTTATAGCTTGTAACCAGCACTTAACTTTTTGTATGTGCTCTCTGTGCCTGGATATTCCCACTTCACATGTACATTTAATAGGAATGATAAAAAAAATGTGACCTTTGCCCCAGGTTGTACATGACATATTCTGTCTCAATGAACATGATCATATGGATGTACAGTGTAATGTCCTGACAAGGATGTAATGTTCTGACAAGGAAGAAAGAAGAAGGGGAGGGATAATGAAATAGTTAACTGAGCAACAAAAAAGGGGGGGGGGGGAGGGATGGTCAGTCTTGGAATAGCAAAGTTGGCTTGTTGGCTTTCCTGGTTTTAATAGATGTAATAAAAAGGGAATAAAAGCACTGGCGGAATTCACAACAGTACTCTGCATTTGAACCTTAGTAACAAGCAATGTGCTAAGGAGGTCTCAAACATTTAAGTGGGAAAGATTTTCATTTACAATTGATGAAAGACGCAATGAAACAAAGTCACAAATCCAGTCCCAAAATTGGACTACCAATCAGATTGGTCAATAGAACCAGGTGATTTCTTCAATAAGATTTTGTGATTTAAAACGTTCTATATCATATCATTTTAAAAACAAAGATTATGAAATGCGTGCATGTTATCTTCTACAGTCAGATGTGAGACAACACTACAGGATGAATCAACAGCACATTTTCTCATGGAATCAAGCACTCAGCACATTTGAAGAAAATCATTTTGGCTGCCGTTTTTGCTTTTATAAAATGTTTTCTCGCACGCACAACTTAAATGATTGCAGATAAGTATCTGTCAACAAATCATTAGCACCTTTCAATTAGGGGAAAACAGCTGATTGTAATGTTACCTTTTTTTATTACATTAAATCAAATCATTATGAGGATTTTTTTTTTTTAATTTCTGTACAATGTACCTTTGTCTACTACAAAGTATGTTCTTTTAATAGCCACATTCTACACAGATTTATGTCTGCTGACACATGTAAAAACCTATTCTTTAAAAAGAACATAAAAATCAAATTATCAATACAACAGAATCTGATGAGGACTAGCAATTCTCAGCCAAAAGCAATTAAATTTTGCTTTTCATGTCCTTTTTGAACTGGCAACATGGTTCTCATGGTGAACACACTATTGTACTGCAAAGAATCAAACCATGTGATACTTTGACATGAACAAATGGGTACCAGGGGAGACAATGGAGAAACGTAGCACATATTCTGATTTCTCATCATTCTATCAAGATCAATATTATGTTCAATGAGCCATGAAGTATACCGTCTGAAACGCACAATAGAACTATCACACCTCATACTACCAATTCATTAACATAACACTAGTCTGGTTCCACATCAGAGTCCAACCATTCATGCATCAACCCACTCAGAAAATTTGCTCAGCATCTGAATAAACTCCACAACCTCACCTCCACAAAATGCACTTATGCCCACATGTTTACACTAATGATGAAGAAAAAAAAAATGAGGCTATGTTACTTAAAGCCTGTAAAGGGTTTTTCAACAAGAAACAATGTTCAAAGCAATTGAGAGTGTGAATCTTTATGTATGAAATGACGGGGAACCACTATCAAACACAGTTATCTGGAATAGAACAAGTAACCTCGTTAGACCTTCACTAAAACCAGAGGAACGAACATGTATCATCTCACTATCACATTTTACATTTGAAAGATTATAACCTTAAATGTAAAAGGTGACTCAACATACATTAACCACTCATGTGACAATCAGTTCAACTTTATGTGAATTCAAATGATGTACAAGTGTAACAAGATGTCCAAATCAACTAATAATGAAAAAAAAAAAAATGACAGACTTTCATGGGCATTTAATAACTATCACTACAATGAAAGAGTAGTCAAAATAGAACAAAAGCAAACTGGCAAATTAGAAACTACACAGCATTTTATATCCAGCAAAAATGGTTTTTCCAGTCCAAGCATTCCCGCAATAATAATTAGAATTCTATATTCCAATGATACAATTGGTTGTTCTTTCTGATCTAAAGTCTACTTGACTACTCCGACATCCTACAGTGTGTCTTGTATGCCCTAATTCATAGAATCTGGTTTAACCATTGACTTCTCATATAAGGCATCTCTAATTAATTACACATGCTTTCTGAAAGCCTCAAATCCACTTTATTCTATTCAGAGTAAGTAATCAGATCTGTACGTAACAAGAGAATGTGAATGTCTATTGTCTAGATTGTTTCTGTTTCATATGATAGGGCGTAAGATGGCTCAGCTAAAGTTCTGACTAATTTCCTGAAATTAATATTCATCCTATTCAAGTGACACAATGACACTGGTCTCCTCAACAACAATGTATGCTGATGGCTGAGTTTTAATTTACCGTGGTAGGCTATAAACTGCTGCAATTAGTTCAACTTGTCAAATCAATTACTTCCTAAAGGTAATTTACTACTAAAATAACAATGGATGAGATACAGCTGTATCATGAACTTGCGAACAAATAATATGTTTTGTTGTTGTTGTTCATTTTATTCTGCATCTACAGTGTTACCTTTTCATAGTTCATATGCAACACAATGAAGTTTAAGAAATACTTCATCACAAGGAATTTTCTTCACTAATTACCCTTCATCAGAAGCTGTCCAAAAGTCTTACATCGATTACTACTTTCACTATTGTACATTGTATCATTGTATGATTTTTTTATGTATAAGGCATGTACAGATATTAAACACAGCTAGAAATGGCTAAACTATGATCTGGTAATCGTTCAATGACAGCACAATTCTGGTCATAAAAGTGACCTGCTGTCTGAGAGTCCAAAAACCTGCTGTCTGGAAAAGTGTGAGAATTGTACTGGTAATATAAATATCATTTTTACTGGGAGTTCCTGTACATTTAGATTTTAATAAGCAGCATCCCATTATTCAGTCAAACAAAGCCCTCTTTGAACTCTGAAACTTTTAACTGCTCAAACTGAGAGAAGGATGACCCTTCACAAAAAGTGGTGTATCTTCGTATAAATTGGAAACAAACTTTTACCACTTGAAACATGAAATAACTTTAAAACACACAAAACAGATATCAAACAATTTTAATTACAAATACTTAATATATAAAAATCTTCATGAGGAGCTGATAACATGCACGGTTCGAAATTGGCGATGGTCCGCTGGCCATTGGCCACCCAAAATCACGTCGGACTAGCTAAAAATCATAAAATTATGAAGTTACTAGTCCGTCTGGCTAGCCAAAATATTGCTTCAGTGTCAAAATTGATTCTAACTAGTCCGCCTGGCTAGTTAAAAAAAAAAAAGTTAAGTGCGACCCCTGACATGCTGTCCCACATGACCATGTACATTATATACCTGTATTCCCCCATATTACTGGGATTTCCACATCATGTACATCACTATCATTTTACCCGTCTTTTATTCTGAGAACTCTCAGGCTGTCATGTTTGTTGATTTATTAATACCCACACTATCATCATTCTTTGAATACTCCTTTGTTTCACTCCAGCATCTTTCACAATACCAAGATTTCACTATTTTCCCCTAACAGGGAATTTTTGCTGTGACTCTTTATGACCTGCAACATTCCAAGTTTCTAACCACACTACGATATTGATCACCAGGGCAAGAGACAGCCTGAGCATCTCGATGAAGTCACTATATGGGTCAATCACTGCTGTCAGGACTGCTAGGAATGCATCTAGTGAGTGGTCACATTCAATTTGAGCCATGAAGAGTTTCACCTCTTGCTCAGTCCACCATGTGTGTAATTGAATTTTCCTGCTGCCCTCAGCAGGACACAAAACTCACCTCAATGTCACATTGGTATTCCGTTTCATCCAATAAGATGACTGTGACCGTCTGAAGTCTGCCCCTTTGTGTGTGAGCTTTACGTGGAGAGCTGGGAGGGGGCGAAGACTGTGAGTGGGGCGGGGCTTGGCGGTTACTAGGCATTGCGTCAGGTACAGAGTCACTTCTCCTCTAGACAGGGAGAGGAAAAAATACTGATGAGACCAAACAAAACTAAACTGTCATCATGTAAAATAGTTATCAAGGATAACTATTCTTAGACATCCTCTAGACGAAATTGCTAGAATGCTCCTCATAGCACACAACTTCACTGGAAGTATACAAATTGTAAGCTTGGGTAAACATCTGAGTAAATGTCACTTTACTTTTATATCGCAAGTGTGAATAAACAATTACAAAAAGATAGGCTTAATTTAAACTAAGTCCTGCAGACTTTAGGATGGATGTTAACTGATATTTAACATGCTAGTCCCACACATAAACATCTGTGTTGTTACTCTTGTGGTATTCAGTGCATTGTCTGTAATTATTCATGTTTCCATAGCCTACCCATTACCACCATCAAGAAGTTCAGTTATACTCAGTCTTGTTTGTAAAGTAAACCTTATTGCACAAAACCCAAATTCTACATTCTACCATATTCAAGGGACAAAGGTAAATACAATGTATGTTGTTTATTATACAAATTGACATCATTTCAATGTAACACAGTTTGTCTGTAAAACACTACAGTCAGATTGGTGTGATCATTTTGCTCTAAAACCAAGGATTTTTTTTTTTTTTAAATATTAAAGAAATAATGAATTAGCTTTTTGTCCTTGTATTTTCCTAAGAAAATACTATTAAATTAACACTACAGTGTACATAGGCCGTGCAAATTTGTTTTACATAAATTAATGTCTACTGCTTCTGAATACAGAAGGATTTTTCTCCAATCTTGCGCCAAATTCAGAGATAGGCCCAAGAGTCATATGTTCTGTGATCTTCTTCGCAGTAGACCTCACACACTGCACATTTTAATATGTTTGGGTGTATAGATCTCTAGTCCCAGTTGAATATGCACTGAATTGTGTGTTTTATACATAATAACATTTTTAAATCTACAATTCACTTACCTCGGTTTCTCCTGGGTCGGGTTCGTTATAGCCCCCTCCGTCACCCGTTTCACTCATGGTAATTTAGATCACCTGTGTGACAAAAGGGGAAATGGAGAAAGGCGAAATATATGATGAGAGATATCACTTAATTTTTTATCTTTTTTTTATACCCAAAACAATGTTTAATACATCTGCATAAAAGACTGTTACACATACAGTATCATACAAATCTTGTACTGCCAAAGAAAATAAAATGAATGCAGTTTTATGCCAATTTTCTGGCATTTCTGAAACTGGTTTTAGAGCATTATGATCAAGATTTGTATTCATGACACCCCTCTGGCAAAATGAAACTTTTTCTGCACATTCATGCACTGCATAATGAATCGGTACACAGTCATCAATGTAAACAGATCGTGTTTGATTGAACAACCAACACACACACTACCCATACAGCAAAATGGCTGAACGAAACAGCAACTAAACTGGAAATCAAAGTGTGGTGAACTAAAAGAAAAAAACGACAAGAAACTCCTCATGCAACGAGTGAAAATTGTATGTCCCTCGCTTGCCAGTTGCAGAGGAATCCCCATGCATTCATTATAGATCTATTATGTGTATTCATCCCGAGCCCTGTGTATCATCTTAGTATTCTTCGGGATGCAAGCCCTCACTCAACTATCGAAGTCATCATCCTATATCTTGGTATGATGTGTGGAGCAGCGTGCTATAAATGTGTCACCGCTGAGATGATACGACTATTGATCGCAGAGGGAGAAGACTCACTCTGTGTGTACTCGCATGGTTTAACCAGTACGTATTTATAGCACAGAACAGGTAACTTCCACTTGGATAGCTAGAATGCATTTTACAACTGGCAGGGGAGATGCATTCTTGTCCTGCCAACTTGAGCATTGAAGCTTTTATCAGATTACAAACATTGTACGATCCAGATTTTGGACTGCATGCTCAGTACACAAATACTTACATACATGGTACATGTATTTATACTACCATTACTACTCTGCAAGACTGCATACTTTGCATACATTATTTAAATACATTGAAGACTACAAATTTTGCAGAGTGAATTCTATAGGATAATACATCTGATTCAGGAAAAATCACTTTATAGTATTCAATGGAAAATGTGCATTGCTACAGAAAAATCATCATCGCAGAATGTCAGTGCCAACATTATCTGCTAGACTGGCAATGTAACCATCAATATTCATACAAGTATCACCAAAAAAAAAAATGAAATGGTGATCATACTTTTGTACATAAACCTCACCGTGATCATGATCTGCATTTGATCGTTTGTTTGGATTTTTTTTTTCAGATTTATTCTCCATCAAAACAACTCTCAAGCATGCACAAAACAACCCACAGTCTATCTTTCATAGTTCAGTTGGAAACAAAAGTTAATTGATCAAAATATTTTCATGCAAATAGCTCATTCATAATTTGCAGTAAAGTCCACTACATTATGATATAATGTAAACTTTAAACTGGTACACATAAATTGGGTCATCATAATAACAAAAGAATGAGAGGTAAACATTACCACAAAAACAAACTGAGTATGGCTCAATATACTGTACATGTATTTCTCATGATTGTTTGCCTTTGCTTGAGTCTTCATCCAATCAGAAAATACCACATCAAAAGCAAGCTGATCACACAAAAGAAAACCTTTTCTCCTATTCCCTGTCTTCTGGTTTGCTATAAACATAGCAGAAGGGGACAGATGGACTACGCTCTCTGCTCTGATTGATAGAGCAAGCTACTCTTAATGAAAAGCAAATAAATGCAGATGAATAATCTGGGTTTGGACCAACTAATGGCCTATTCTAGCCATACGATCCGGATGTACAATTTTGTATATTCATGAGTGCTTCAAATAACCTAATACAGTCTTTAATTAGCTTTATGTACATTTGTATGCCTACAAAAGATTGTATGTATCACAATCTTACAGAGTTGGAAACAACATTGTAATTTTATGCATAATTATTCTAATCATGACTTCTTCTATTTCTTAAGACCCACAATCTTTGACTTGGTAAGTGAACAATATCTCCATTATACACAGCTTGCAAATTTACCAATGTCAAGATTACACTGTACATAATGTGTCAATCCATATAAAGAGTAAGTCACTCTAAAGAAAACCAAAAGGCATAACCATACCATAATGCTATATTCTTGCCAAAAAGAAAGGGTTGATATATGTTTTTTATACAATAAAAAAAGAATAATCCTCTTTGCAAATATTCAGCATATATTGCATATAATTATATTTGAACTACCTTGAAACAGTAGCATACATGTATGATAGTATACACTTCAACCTGACATGCAACACAAATATTAATGTTTACAGAAGGATCAAACAAAGGAAAACAAAGTCTCTCAAATGGTATGTACCGGGTACTATCTTTTGTAACAACCTCATGATTCAATATTCTTGATTTCCAGTATGACACTTTTCGAAAGACAAATACAAATTATCTCTCCAAGCAAACAGGGTATGTTTTGTTGCAAAACAGTGGAGTGATGATCTCATTGCAGAATGAAGAATTGGAAAATGGAGAAGACCACTTACTGCACAAGGGTGTGTTGTCTTTGTTGTCACAGAAAACATTTCATCACTGCCACACTTTTCTGTAGTATAGGTACTACACCCTTTAATAAGAATGGCATCGTAGCCATGCATTGTCCATTTTTCCATCAAGTTTATTTAGTGCTACACTCCCAGTCTGGACTGGCTGCCTGCCCTACCGCAGTGATATTGAAAGAGACAGTAATGAATAATATCACTGAAAACTCAATATTCGACGGTAGACTACACCATGCAGCTATAATACCAATGGTTAGCGTCCCTTCAGGCACCTGGGTATTTCATTCATTTGTTTTTCTTTCACACCCCCCCCCCCCCATTTCTGAAGGTCATGACAATTTGAGCACAGCAAAAGTGGCACAATGGTTATCAGTGCAATGGGAATATTCCAAATTGATATCTCTGATATCATTGTGTAGGCTAGTAGAGTGCACTAGGCATATTTGCTTCCCACATTTTGGTCAGAAGAATGAATGGCTTTCCGAGTGGAATACCCACACATTACCATGTGAGTCATCATAACTATCCTACTTCATGCTGGGCATGAAATCCCAGCTCACTATTAAAAGGAATTTACGGTACCTTCTTTTACATACTACAATGTCACATACATCTACATGTAGTTGCTGGATGTCTTGTCTCCAATGTAATAAACATCTAGTTGACACTAGTTGTCTCCTTTTAGTCATTAGTTAGTTACAATAATAGTCTAACCACTTTTCTTTTCTTTTCTTTTTTTTTTTAATTGTTGAGTTGTGGCTTTCAATAGAATAGTCACCTACATGTTAAATAATTCTGACCTAAAATGTAGTTATAATAATATGGCATTCACATTCATTTTACTCACAAGTATACATATATTTGCAATACCTTCAAGACCAAAAGTATTTCATGTACTGTTATGTACCAGTAATAGCAATTTCAAGCAAGACAAAAAAAAAAAAAAAAATGTTCTACAAATGATGCATAATTTCTGTTCCTGAAGTATTAGTTTGAGGCTATTAAAGGGATTAACACTACATTATGTACATTACCCATTTGATGCCTAATGTGAAATAGTTTTCATGACAATTTTTGAAGAGAAGGTAGAGAGGAGAAACCACTAGAATGGGACTCAGCTCCATGCTGACTGAATCACAACACACTTCATGAGAAAGCCACAGTATAGCTCCTTGGCCACAGCCTCCTCAGGCACTTCAAATGCAAGGCCAACCTACCCAGCTGTGACCTGGCTGACCCTACAAACAGTCCTGGCATTTGCTAATTTGATGGACACATGATACGGCCAGACTGATTACTGGGCTAAAGGGCAGAGCTGGTTTACTTTTCTTTTCACATAGTTTCTTGATGCACACAGGACTGGACTTCAAACCCCCTGCTAGCACCAGCCAGGTGATAGCATTATTGATGCTGGCTGATGGCTGCGGTAATAAGCCTGATACAATTAAAGCACATGTGGAACACACTCAATCCACATGTTCACAGACCTACGTGAAAGTATGTTCAATCTGTATATTGCCATAGTATGTTGGGGTTGAGGTGAAGGTTTGTTCCTGCGCATGCTAACACACACTGAGATAATGTACTTTACATATTGATATTAGTGATAAGACGAGACATGATCCTGATTGTAGGCACTGAGAGCTACAGAAAACTCTGTACTGTAGTGAGTGTAATGATGTCCTACACAAACAGTGCACTGGAGTGGTAAACTACTGACAATAACCGCTTTCACACTTGACATAACATGCACACAGATATAGGATATCCATGTAAACAGTAGCACAATAATAATCTCTACATCTTGATATAGGATGTGCCTATTTACGATCCAAAGTTTGGGTACCATACTGATCATTACACAGCATACATGTGTACTTACACATACACTTTGTACTGTAATGTACTACAACATATCATAAATTCCTTTATCATAATTCACATTGTTTTATCATTCTTATGGTCATCATCTTGTAGGGTAATCATTGCTCCTCCAATGGACCCTGTCATTATTACATGCACCTAACAATGGCAATTGGCAGGGACTCATTTTATACCTGTGTCAAGGGGAGCATCATGCATTCCAAACATGTCATCGACATTTCTAAATGAATACGCTTGGCAGGAAATGAAATACAATTGTAGACTTTATTGTTTGAAGAGTCCCCTGTATGCTCCAGCACAAAATTACATTGCTGCCTGCATGTGTACACATCAACACGCTTGATAATTCAATGCCACAGGGCATCAACCTCTTTTTAACAGTATGATTTGTACAATCTTAAAGGACAAGTTCACCTTCATAAACATAAGGATTGAGAGAATGCAGCAATATTAGTAGAACACATCAGTGAAAGTTTGAGGAAAATTAGACAATCGATGCAAAAGTTATTAATTCTTTAAATTTTTGTGTTGGAACCGCTGGATGAGGAGACTACTAAGGCTTGTGATGTCATATGAGTACAAAAGTATAAAGAAAATGTAAAGAAAATTCAACATATTTTCACTTTTTTTCGCATAATAAAAGAGCACTTCACAAATGACTTGCCTCTTTCAAAAGGCAACGGGAATAATGTTACCCATAACATACATGTATATGTCAGTAATGAGTCAATTAAAATGTGTACTTTTTCAAAAGATGAAATTTTGTGAAATTCTCTTTATATTTTCCTTATATTGTTGTACGCATGTGACATCATACACTGCAGTAGTCTTCTCATCCAGCGGTGACTGCACAAAAACTTCAAAAATTCATAACTTTTGAACGGATTGTCCGATTTTCCTCAAACTTTCAATGATGTGTTCTACTAATATTGCTACATTCTCTCAATCCTTTAAAATGTTAATGAAGGTGAACTTGTCCTTTAAACCTCAGTTATCTTCTCACATGTAGAATGAATGAACTGTGGTACAGCATCCATTACACACCTGCTTTGCTCATTCTCTATAAGTACTTTTCACCTGCATCCTGAGATTTGCCATGAGACACTCTATCCCCCTCCCCCTCCCCCCTCCCCCCAATAATGCCGGTTAAGTGGCTTCCATTCTGTGCTTCACAGACTGCATGAATAATGTACTACATGTAATCTACAGTCCACCCCTGTGAACACACCTGCAATCTACCCTGTTGTGCAGCTTGTATGTCTACCGGTAATACCAAAATAGCCATAGCCACATCTACGATGTACTACAAAATCTTGTCACATGGTCACCTTCTGTTGCATGCCCTGTTAACCCATAGGTTGCCCTGTTGGGCAACCTGCAACTGAAATTACTATTCTAAGTTTATTAGCCGAGAACAAACTACCTTTCCAGAACAGCTTTAATAGCATCATACTTTTGTATCTACACGGAGACAGACATCTTCTCAGTGACATCACCCCCCCCCACACACACACACACACAAAATGTAGTGTGGTTGCATGTTTGGGTTTTTACACATCCATTCGTTACTAATCATTTTACAGCTATATAACCTCAAAAGTTTTACATGTTCTTTCTTTGTTTTGTTTTCACTGTAATATTAATATGTTTTTTAAAAGTAAAGTGACCATGATATGTCCTGGTTGTTTGCTTCTTTCCCTTGATATTAGGAAATCTCTTTCAATGCTGTTGCTTTTGTGACTTTTTTTTTTTTTTGCACCATACACTGTAATGTCTCCCATATTATTTGCATTTTGACCTTACTCGGTCTACAAAGACATGAATTCAAAGTACAATGTTCAACTTTATGCATAGTTGCCCAATTCTCACTAACAGTGTTTGCAGCTGCTTCCAAGTCTGGCTTGTATTGTGCTGAAAGCCGCTCCTTTTTTTCTAGAACATAAACCTTATGATGGACGAGCAGTGTACAAACAATACCGACACAGTGTTCCACCTCATAAAGCATACTCCACTTTTGGGACACACCCAGCCCACAAAATAGAAATATCATGAAATTTAAACATTGATTTTGATGGGCCAAGCAGTCCACAAGACCTAGAATACACTGTAGTGCTTAGGTTAACATTAAAAATTTATCTCAAACCTGGTGCACATAATATAGTTACAGTGCAGGAATATGGGCACACAATGTAAAATAAGTGGCACAGTATGAGTAGGGAGGTAATTACTTGTATAATATGCATGACATAACATTTGATGTAGGGAGTGGGCAGGGAAAATGACACTACTGAAATCTATAAGTAGTTCACAGCAATTTTTTTCATGTCCCAACCTATGAGAAAAACATAATAAAACAAAACAAACGAAACCAAAGTAAACTAAAACAAAAACTTATGACTTTGGGTGTGCACAGAATGTGGGGTTGGCTATGCTTCTGGAATAAAGATAAAGCATTCACTCAAGTCCAAAAGGGGCAGAAAACCACCAAACCCAATGGAGGTTTGATCCAAGGAAATAGAATATTGTGTTACATGTATAATAGTGTCAGAGTCAGAGGAGTGTGCTGCCTCTTATTGAGATGCATCTAATGAGATCTCCATCACAGCAACAACAACAAAATGTAGTACAGTTGAACCTCTCGTATCCGGACAGGTTGGGACCAGAGCTCATCCGGATAAGGGATTTGGCCGGATACGGGAGACTCAATGCTTTAAACATGATATACACATGTACTGACGTAGCCCATTGTAGTACCACATGTACATGTAGTAATGTGTATACTGCAACCTTTTCATTGTTACACTCAGTAACAGACCCCAAAATAGAGGTGTATGTTAATCATGTTGGAAGTAATATGTAATTCATGAGTGTTTGTGTAGGAGTTCTCAAGGAGTTGGGAATCCCCCTTTCCTCCCGTAATTATTTTAAAAAAAATCACAGCGAGATTGCGTCCGTATAATAGAGAGATCCGGATAAAGGGAGGCTGGATAAGAGAGGTTCAACTGTACAAGGATATGAGTAAAATTGCACTTAACACAATCCTATTCTAAAAACATCTTAAATCCCCTGAAGGAAAGTCCAAGTGCAATCCAAAAGTGAGGGGAAAAAAAGGGGGGCAACTCAAAATACACTATAAAACCTTCTATAATTTTCCATTGCTGGTAATGCACTAACAGCATTCTGAATTAATAGTACAAACAGATGTTGTACCAACACACCTTTTGTGCACTGCCAAAATATGAGGCTGCAGGGAAATTATAGGTCAATTCACTTTACAAAAGGTGTTGAACGGAAGGAGGGCGAGTGCCAGTCAGCTCAGCTTTGACCCAACATAAAGTTCCAGTATGGCTGGCAGGAAAAGTTTCACTACACACCCAACATCCTTCAAAAGTCACAGCATCGTCAGTCATGCAGTAGAAAAAAACAGATGACAACTTATCGACACTGACAGGTACAACACGTGTATGTGTCAAAATATAGTTAATGGAATGCTTAAAAACCTGACTTTCATTTGAACTACAGTGGATGCAAACTTACTTCATAACACATTTTGTACCACTATGCACAGGTTTATTTCTGAATTATCACAAAAGCTGTGAAAAGTTCAGTAAATTCTGAGTCATTACAGAGCATCAAAACAATCTTTGATCAATTCAAGAGTTTGAAACAGTTCTTTCATAAGCCACAAAACGATTAATTTATCCTAGTCTCTTTCATGTTTTGACATTTTTCAGCCATAATATTCATGCAGAGTGGAATGAAAGCATTCTTGGTAAGTGTGAAAATGTCCGAGACAAACAGGCATTCCACAAATGCACGTTACACTTGGTTTGTCACTTACAGTTTTTTGTGCCATGGTTGCACTTGTGCTCCATAAACTGAGGAGAAAGTTAACAATTTAATCATCACTTCATACAACTGTAGCTGACCCTGCTGCCCAACACTAGCAAAACATTTTCTATACAATGAAAGCAGTAGAACTGTGTATTTAGAGTAAATGCAGCTGAAAGATCTATGCAAGCCTCTCAGGTTATGATGTTCAAAGTTGTAAAAAAAAAAAGAAGAAGAAAACCTGCCTTTAATGCAGCAGCAAAACAGTGCTCAGTAAGAGACAATGTGATAAAACTCTTGAATGGAAACGTACATTGTACACTGTATCTGAAGGCTGACGCCCTTAAAAAAAAAATTGTTTTTGTACACAACTAAAGTTGAAGTGCTTATAGTTTTCATAAAAACATACTGTTGACATGTATACATTTTGTAACGTACAGTTCAACACAGTATATGGATATACGCACAAAAATAATGAAAAATGTCTGATACAAATTGCTATGTACATTGTAGTACAGTACAATTGATAATAATTATGCTACATGTAGTTAGTCTAGTGAAATATTATCAAGGTGTCAGTGCTTTCAGTTTAATGTTTTCACAGAATATCTCATGATCGAGCTACATGTGGTAAAGGATATGTCAAGTAATTCAGCTGTCCTAAAACAAAGGAACCTCATTATACTGAACTGCTTTAATAAAATAACCACTGAAATTTCCTTGCTATTATGGTCTATGATGTATCTTATAACATAATGGATAAAAACTAAAGAATACCTTGGAATGGGTCCTGCAAAATTTCCCTGTTACATTGTACGACTTTATATCATGTATCTCATTATACGTTGTATCCAACCTCCTTAAAAAGAGGCACCATTGTACAACAGTACAAATTATAATGAACTGAAAAATTCCAATTTGAAAGTTTTGAATGTCTTCCTGCAAGACTAATTCTCAGAATTCTTACTGACAGTATTTGAGTGTTGGGTGTTGTTTTTTTTTTCAGGTGTACATATTTATAATATAATATATATAATATATATATAATATTTAAAATATTTCAGTTAAATGGGCCATTAGGCACAGGATTTTATCGAAATAAAAGTCGTTGCGTCATTCAAACATATTTCCTACCCTTCTTACACTTTTCAAAACCAGATTTTTATTACCTTTGTGCAGTTTAATTGAAAAGAAAATAATTTAACAGGAAAGTTTATGCTCTGTCAATAACATGTCAATCTAATTAATCTAAAACTATTTTTGTAGAGACTGTTTAATTTCAACCCACCAAGAAAATAGGCTTCACATTTTGTATTGTTCTGGTATTGTCAGTGGAGCGTCAAGCTACATCACAACATGGGGGCTAGGGGGCTAGAATGCAATTTTTGCCAGGATAGATCTATATGGATGTTGTACATTGTATTCACTAAAGCTGATCTAAACTTCTGTTTTTGTTTTTGTGTTGGAAGTGGCTGATCAGCATAAGCTATGAGATCACAGAATGTATCAAGTGGCAGGATATTCAAAAGAAATTAAACTCAATTTTCTGTTGAGTGTAAATGAGTGTACTGCAAATAGGTATCAATAAAAGCTGAGCTTTAACATGGGTGCCTCGCCCCTTCATTGCACATGACAAAAAAAAAATGTTACTTTGAACATTAAAAACAATCAGTGTCCGTCTCATTTAAATCTGAAAAAATATCAAGTTTTGTTATCAAAAAAATCATGTTTTCCGACACTGGTGATAGTCACATGAAAAAACAAAATTATGAATGATGAGGCGATGATGCCACGACTCTAAAACTTTAGGCCTAGATTGAATCTATACCGACTTCACATCGTCTGCTGAGAATGAGAAGGGTGTTAAGTTGCCACTAATCATTGAGTTTTCAACTTTAATAATGCCCTTCTCATTCTTAGCCAACAATACAACTTGTAAATTGTATGTGAAGCATTCCTTTGTCTTTCAGTTTCAGTGACACCAGCAGGAAGAGAGAGTGGAGATTCCCACTGAGACAAGCAACATCACTTTTTATACGCTACGGCTAGAACCAATTTGAAGGGTGTTAAACAGACCGATCTTTTGGTCAATAAACAACATATCGAATTTAGTTTATACATCTGAATTGGAAGAGAATTTAATAGACCTAACGTTAGGCCTGTGAAGTGTATGGCTATGGCATGGACATGGTTGGATACAAAACGTATCAACGTCAACGAACAGCAATCAGACAGGCCTGCCCGCCCGCTGCTGCCGGACACTCACTCACGATCATATTGGCTAAGCGTGAATTCTGACGGCGATAAGTTTGAGAGGAGAAATTCTGCTCGCTTTGCGATCCTTGGCGATACTGGCATATTGTAGCTATCAAAAAAAAAAACACACAAAATACGACGAGCCCATAAACGCAGACCACTGATCTCCCCTCTGAGAGATCAGTGACGCAGACCCATCAGAATGCATGGTTTCCATTCTATTTTGAAATTTACCGCTTCGTACAAATCCCATTCATGCTTTTGTGTCAGACATTAGACGAAGCTTATGTACCGCAGCCCAAGGAGCTAGCTAGAGTGTGACTTGTTCTTGTGCACTCGGCTGTGGCACAGACAAACCCCCTTGACACGCGAGTTGACATGCAATATTCGAGCCGTTGAGTGAGTGAACCGTTTGGCAAAGACCGTGAGAATTACGACCAAGTTCCTGGAAAAGACAATTATATCTCATTAAACTATCAAATATACTTACGAAGTATACTCCCTTATATCAGAATAAAAGATATCGCAGCTCAAAGGGGATAATTTCCGATATAAATCCAGTAAAGTATCCAAGAGGGATCGCTACCACATTAGTTACTGTACACACAGGATCAGGACACAGCTTTCACACAACACACCGTGCATACAACACTAGCTAGCTCGCTATCTTTCACATTGCTCGCAATCTCGCTGTGTCCTCTCGACTCCTCGTCGTCGCGCCGCCGCCTCTCCACAGCACGAACCACATCATAATACAGAGAATGCGTGCACCTAAGCGGGGGCGCGGGGATCATGCAGCGCGCGTTATCGACACGCACTAGCAGCTCTCGCAGCTCGCTGGGCGAGAACCGCCGCAGGTCGTTTACTACGCTTTCGGCATGCACGCTACGGATGTATGCAAGAAGGCTACTCCACAATCGGCGTGCGCGAATGCAAGCGGGAGTGTGGGCAAAGTAAACAAGTGAACGCTGCACCTGCTTTGTCGTACGGGGTCGAGCCGGGAGGGGTGTTTCCCCCGAAATTCTTACGAATCGCAACGCATTTTTAAAACGGTTCTTCAAATGATTTACCGAATTACAATGCCATACGTCTTGAACTAGTCTTTGTGAATACAGTATACGGTCTACCAGAAAGAAATGAAGAAAGCAGATGAGGAGAATAGCAAGAAAAGAGGATGCAAAGAGAAAGGAACTGGAAGAAAAACAAGACTGGAAGAAGAAAAAGGAGAGGAGATACCAATGAATAATGATACAGCATTACAGGTCCCTGCATGTTCATCATATTTTTAATATGTTGAATTATCTTTGAAAAATCACAGTTATGGAACACGAACCTTCCACCAAAGTTTAATTCAAACTCTGCCAATTAATCTGTTACTAGTGTTAGGGTACAATGTTTTGTTTAAAAAAAAAATAGCATCACTTTGGTCATTGAGCTGATGTGGTAATATACAGTACCTGCTTCTGCCATGAGGGTTTGAACCAATGATCCCCATGAGTAGTAACATTTTACCTCTTGTTCTGGTTGTAGTGTCTGTGTAACAATGTACCAAGTGAGCATGTATGTCAGATGTTCACTAGCACTGGCAAGCATGGGGCCCTTCTTGAAAAGTCAGTGTGCAGAAGACTTGTGAAAGTGTTATGAGGTGACCTTTTTAATCGTGTATGAATTCCTAAGCGGTCTCCATTTCACTGACTGTTGAGGCTGAAAGTGAGTCCCTAGCAACAGTTGCTATGATGACAAATAGCTGGTAGAAGCCAAGATGGGGGAGAGCAAGAGGAGGAAGAAGATGAGAGGAATGTAATACTTGTTGCTGGCATCGGGAGCTACCAGTAATTACCCTGGTATCTCTGGCATATTTTCTGATGAACAAGGTAGACTTATCATAACAAAAAGGTCTGTATCAAAGAAATTCCAGTCATATCTGATTGGAAGAAGTAGTTTAATGAGATTTTATTTCTATGTTTTGTGTTGGGTTTTTTTAAGTTTGTTGTAGCAAAAAGATGACCTGTACACCTTGGGCCCAGTTAAATATCTGAGTTGCAATTGACTATGACTGTAACCAGGATGAAACTTTTGTGTTACATGAAGCATGCAAGTGGTGTGTCATCGTGCTAGTAGGAATTGGTTCTAAATCTTACAGCAGTGTAAATCAGTTTCATGGCATAATGGGTACAAGTGTTCGTGTCTCAAACCATTGCTACATCTTTTGCTTCAACCAGCAACTATCGGGTCACTTAAAAAATTTGATCTCATATATTTTTTTTTGGGGGGGGGGGGATGGGATCATATATGTATCAGCTACATATGATATGGTGTCGGGTATCCCACTGGCGTATGAAAAAGGCGGTACCAGCAGGTTGTAACTGACTTACCTGTGCCTCAGTCAATCAGTTCATCATCAGTCTCTTTTCTCTTAAGGGGTAGTCTCCCTTTGAAGAACTTTTCATCTTACCAATCAAATCAATGACATACATGTAATTGTCTTGGAAGATTTTTTACATCTAGGTCCTACAGTAGCTCCAGGCGTGTTACTGGTATTTGCCAGGAAAATTTAATAGAATCAACTAAGGGGTGAAATAAATGACATACATACAGAGATTGGCTATAAACAGACAAAGTAGAGCATAGATAGTGGGTGTGACGGTTGTTTGTAATAGGTATGTTTTGATGTGTTATTCATTTCTGTCGCAATGATCTGCCTTTTTATCAATTCTGTGTATTTGAAAAATGTATACAGTTAAAACTGAAGATCTTAATTGCAATGCATTTTAGTTTGTGGACTAGAGTTTTGCAATTTCATATTGATTAAACCATTATAATGATGGAAAAAAAAAGCTGGAAGCCAGACTTTTTTAAAGGACAAGTTCACCTTCATAAACATAAGGATTGAGATCATTGAAAGTTTGAGGAAAATTGGACAATCCGTTCAAAAGTTATGAATTTTTGAAGTTTCTGTGCAGTAATCGCTGGATGAGAAGACTACTGCAGTGTGTGAATAACTTAGATGTCACATGCGTACAACAATATAAGGAAAATATAAAGAGAATTTCACAAAATTTCATCTTTTGAAAAAAGTACACATTCCCCCGACTCGTTACCGACAAATGTTATGGGTAATATTATTCTCCCTGCCTGTAGAAAGATGCAAGTCAAGTGCTCTTTTATTATGCGAAAAAAGTGAAAATATGTTGAATTTTCTTTACATTGACTGTCGTACGCATATGACTCACAAGCTGTAGTAGTCTCCTCATCCAGCGGTTCCAACACAAAAATTTTACAAATTCATAACTTTTGCATCGATTGTCCAATTTTCCTCAAACTTTCACTGATGTGTTCTACTAATATTGTTGCATTCTCTCAATCCTTGTGTTTATGAAGGTGAACTTGTCCTTTAAAGAGTGCATGAGTGTCGAAGCATGGAATGGTCCAGAAAGTAAAACATTACACAGCTACTTTCAAAGAACATTTGGTCAATCTAAGCACTGACCATGACAGATTTCAGGGGCGGAACCAGGAATTCTGTAAAGAGGGGGCGCGTTTACAAAATTAAAGCGGGGGCGCATGCACCATTCCTCCCATTTTTTTCTTTTTATTTCTTTTGTTTCAACAAAACATAAGGGGGGGGGGCGTGCGCCGGTTGCAGTCCTCCCTGGATCCGTCACTGGATTGACCGATTGACCACCAAAGCATGTCTGTTTAGTCCTAAGTCCATTGTCTCTTCCTCCAGACACCCATCATGTGATTGTAACTTTATTATGCATTGCAGACAATGAAGGAAAACTTTCATCTGACTGAGAACAAGAAAACTGTAGATCAATGAACCTTTGTCCATATTTGGGACGCATGGATAAAGTGTGCATTACAACATCATGTCCATGCTGCATCATGAGTAGTCTTTGCACATTTTTTTTGTTTTTCGCAGAAATTAGGCCATCAAGGACACACACACACACAAAGAATATGCAATGACACTAAAGTCATATTGCACTGTTTGTATATTTTTGAGCGCACTGAATACACAACACCTTCCATAAAGGGAATTTTTATAGGCTGTCCTTTTCATGAAAGTTGATAAGTATTGTGGAACCTTTTTCTATGCAGATTTTCTTATTCACATTTTGCATATTTACACATGATTCACTAATGTAAAAGTGGATATTTTGGTGTGACTAATTTTTTGCGCTTGGCCGGGTAAGAAGAGTTTCGCATGTTTTTGATTCTGCGGAATTGAAACAGCAACTACTGGAACATATGGCAAGCAAAATATTCACATGCTTTAATTTTCGCAATAGGTTCTGGTTGCGTGAAATGCATAAAAATTTCAACACTACAAAAAGTTCCACTTTTATGGTATTGCAATTGCCTAGATAGTGTTAATCATTATGCATCAATCAATCCGCAACCATCATTTATCACTATGGTTATCATTTCTGCTATACCATACTGATTATGATGATAACAGTCAATTAATGTAAAGACAATCATCATGATGATGATCATCAAACTTATAATAATATTTTATTGTGATACAATGATGACAGCAACATTGCCAATATCATTATTACTAACATGCTAACATTTTAAGCAGCAACATTACAAGCAATGGTAGTGTCAGTCACTGATACTCTTCAGTGGGGGGCGTTTCATGAAGGAACTTGTCGGATATAATGTCCGACAAGTCAATTATATCCCACAAGTTCAGAGAAATCAGACTAAAGAATTTCTCAAAACTTGTTGGATATAATTGACTTGTCAGATATTTTATCTGACAAGTTCCTTCATGAAACGCCCCCACTGTTCTCGACTCTCTCGACACTTCCTTATCACCTACAAAAATGTTGAAAATCAAAACAATGCAATTCAACTCCAAAATACTAAAGAAGAAGTATGACTCAAGGCCATGATAACTCAGGAACAGTTACTTAGAGACCTTGAAACAATGTATACTTTGCTACCAATGATACCGAACATATGAATTTAGTTGAGATTGTTTATGAATGTTATGGAAACCGATTGACACTAGTAACAAACAGACACGCTAGAGGGAGGATGTGCTGGTACAAGCCGAGGAGATGTGCTGGTACAAGCCGAGCAGAAAGAAAAACATGACAGTTTCCCTTTTAGTAGCAACTCCCTGTTTACATTTCAAACTAGTTCCACATACAGGCTTTCAAGATTAGCTTGAACTCCATGCTCCACATTGAATTTACATAAGAAAACAAAATTTAACTGTAATGATGGCAACAATACAACAGTAGGGAATATATAGCTCAAGCTTACAGGCATACAAAGAGACATACTGAACTAAATAAAAAAAATAGACAAAAAAACTAATTATTCCATACGTTCAGGCAATTTGATTGGCAAAGAAGCAACTGAAAAGTTTCCTCACCCATGTGACTAAAATGTTTAATGTTTAAAATTCTTAAACAATTGGTTCTAGATGGCTCTAGATGTTAAGTTATATAACCACTAAATTAGAACACAGCAAATTAAGTCTGCAATGTCGTCTTGTACTGTTTTTCATTTTGGTATAGTTGCATATGGCCTACACTTCACTCAGGGAAGCATCTGCTGAGAAACTGTAGAGGGCATGATCTGAACTTTCAACCAATCTTTGTCATTTTCAAAGACAGACATTAATGTTAAGTGATTTTTTTATTTGATTCAAATATAACCTTTTGCATAATTCTGTAACTCCATACTATGACTTTACTCTCCAAATGCAAACTCTTCATGCATAAATGCTAGATTCATTAAAATCGTGCTACCAGCTTAAATTGAAATAGTCCTTTAATTCATGAGCAACCATGATTTGTCTACTGTATACGCTGTTAGTTTCGCGTACAGATATTTTCGCGAATGAGGGGATCACAGATATTTTCGCGAGATGTTGTTTTCGCGAATTGATGCAAGATCTTCATAAGTGCACTATTACCTTAGCGCATGGTGACATTTTCACAAGTTGTTAAATTCGTGGCCCATGTTTGATTTGCGAAATTCACAAAAATTCTATAACAGCTTATACAGTATGTTTTATTACAAACTTCATTTATCTTGTCTGCTCAGATACATCTTCTTTGAGTGTTGATGGTATTGGCATATGTTTTTTGTTTCTTCAAATTGCAATAACCATTTTATGAAATGGAATAGGGAAATGCATTTCTGAAAACTTTTATAATAACAATTTTAATTTCTGTCAACTGATGTAAAATGAACCTCACTTCACCCACTGCTTTGGTATTGTTGTTCATGTGTTATCATTCAAATTTGAATCCTTGGACAGTGGTATGTCCCGCCTCCTAGCAACCGTTGCCTCTACTTTGGTGGGTCTCATCCATCATGGATAACAGTTTGTGAAGGGAGTCATGATCAGGAAACAAACACAGGCAGCACTGTGCAAACAAGTCCAGAGTAAATAGCGCGAACAGGCCAGTCCTTCACTGTCTGTGATCTGCAACGATGGCGTTGGGGTGTGGGGGCGCGGGGGAGTGGTGGTGTGGGGTCCCGGCGACACGGGGTACGGTTTTCCATATCTGCAGAACTTCTTTCGAACACTTTCTGATGTAGCTATGTTGGCACACTTTGAATACAGCTTACACTAATATCTACCATACACACAGGTTGAAATATATTTAAAATGTTTAAACTCTCTGTGATAAAGAACTATTAACTTTTTGTTTTAACTCTAAATAATGTAAAAACTGGCAATATCTTGTCAGTGAAGTATAAGTCATTCAGTGATAAAAAGTAAAAAGACCATAAATATGAGGCTTGTGAGAATGAATTTTATCGTAAAAGCCTTTGAATGTGATTGAAATTTCTCATCTCTATATCATAGAATATTTTCTTACATATTTTTGTATTGTCTTTCATCTATATGCGTGAAGGTCATGCAGTCAGTGTAAGCATGTCAGTGTACACATTCAAATTGTACATATAAAATAGCACAAGGGATAAACTTGCGCATGCATACACACTTTAGTACACCTCATACACAGCACACACATACACACGATGCACCATGTTCTTGTCATGTTTTGCTTTTCAGACTCGTTGTGTCATAACACACATCAGACCAAACTAACTTCTCTGATGTTTGCATTTTTCTTGCTGCAAGAACACCGGACAAGCAAACATAATGCCCACACAGACTGTAAGAATTATATTTATATTTCCAAAAAGCACCTACATTCCTGACACTCTCAAATGAGCAAATTGTGATAGCAAACTGGCTGTAGGTATTTAACTCGTTCTGTATGAGAACCTGGTGGCCTGTGCATTAAACCGGTTGAGGACGAGTCCCGAGTATATTCGGGCAGGTGTCTATGGAAAATGAGTATTGCAGCAAAATCAGTCCGTCCTCAACGGGTTAAGTCTATGGGGATTTCAGAATTCAGTATGGAACGGGTTAAATCAATGCTTACACTATTACATCAATGGTGCTTTTTGTTTGGTAGTTTGAAGATTGTTTTGTTTTGTTTTTATTGATTTTATGGATAAAGGTGTTCATCATACAGTGAAAGAAACATCAGGGTTACATGCTCATGCTAAACTACCTAACATGCACAAACAATGTCAATGTACGTTTAAAATGTATGTAGTATATACAGTGTGTATGTGTGTATGCATGTAAGTATGGTATGTATCAACCATGTAACAATTAAGACAAGATGGAGTAAGCTTGCAAGGGTAAGCTTGCTGACTACTTCAAAGCTAAAGACAAAGGGGGCTTTCACATCTGAAAACATCTGCTCATGTATCACATGAGTTTCAATGTGCTGAATGAAATGACATCTGCAATGCAAATGAGCGGGATCTCTCCCATGAATTCTCGAAGGAGAATTACTAAAAAAGATTGTATTTTAATAGACCTACATTGCTAAACACATTTTATGCTAATTAAATATTTCTTCTCTTTTTTTTTTTGGGGGGGGGTGATAAATCTGAGAGCAAACTTGAATCTTATTTTTTCAAAACATGTTTCTCAGATAACATTTGGTCGATCATCATGTGGAAATGTTTTCCAATCAAGCTTTATTCGATTCTAGGAGCTCGTCTGTAATCTGAACCGCTTGACCTAGCTCTAATACAATTGAGAAGGTGGTGTCTGGTTCTACCATGTGACTTCAGCCATGGTACAATTGTATGTGCATGTCCATACATACTTTATCAAGAATTGAAATTTGATTGGCAGACTACAATGTTCATGGCACAGCTGGTGTGAGAAAAGTCCTATAGATGCAGTTAGCAGCCAGGATGGAGACTCAATTGTATATGTCTGAACATTTGGTAATTCTATACACATTGGAAATGCATGATTTTGAGAAACTTAATAACTAACAAGTTGTTCCATTCGTGACAACTCTCATATGCTTCAGAGGTAAACATCAGAAGAAACAAGTGCAAAGCTTTGTTTTCTCTGAGTCTAAAGTATGTTTAAGTAAGGTTAAAGAGATTAAAGGGGAAGGCTAGTAACTGATCAGTGGGAATCAGTGGAAATGCTGGGAGATGATTGTTCCAATCCTTATGGGATTCATTCAAGAGTTCATTGTATATCTATTGTTGTGTGAAAATGATTTGCTTCAGAATGGTCTCATATTCAAGTAATGTGCAGTTTAATGCTTCCAGGTTAGCGTCCCTGGTCAGTGACGGAGCATTAATCTGCACATTACTTGAATATGAGACTGTTCTGAAGCAAATAATTTTCACAAAACAATAGATATACAATGAACTCTTGAATGAATCCCATAAGGATTGGAACAATCATCTCCCAGCATTTCCACTGATTCCCACTGATCAGATACTAGCCTTCCCCTTTAAAGACAAAATAAAGACCATTATGTTGACAGTCAAATTAACACTATGATTGTACAAGGCCACAGAGCATGAATATTCTCACTGTGACTAAAAACAATATTTTTTTTAGTCTTTAGAAAATTGCTAAAAATGCCAGGAAATTAACATCTTTTGGATGTAGTGAATTGGGGCTTTAAAGGGATGATATACAGTAGTATTGGTAGAGATGGGGATTGGGCTTTTAAATTTTTGCGAGATACCAAGAAATCACTTGTGAAATAGTACAGATCATACCATTTAAAGAGGAATGAAAAGTTTATTAGATGAAAATCAAATCATAATAAGAGGTGGATCCCAACATTTATTAGGATTGCTCTATTTTGGATATCTCGGCCATTTCAAAACCAATTTTCATCTAATAAACATTGAATTCCTCTGGAATTACATGCTCTTTTCTATTTCATAAGAGGTTTTTCTTTATCTTGCAAAAAAAAAAAATTAGAAACCTGAAGTAAGGTCTCAACCAAAACTATATGAAGAGTTTGTTTGCAAAAACCAAAAAGTCCATTTTTGAAGATTTTGAAGTACGGTCTCTGTTATAAAGTGCAAAATAATACCTTTTAAATGACATATTGGTCACTACATATAAAGGTACATTTTTTAAGTTATGGTCAAAAGAAGCAAAAAATTTCTTATTATTCTCTTTATTTTTCTTGACCTTTAATCACAAATATCTCCATTTGACAAGTATGGACTTATCGGTTTTTGCAAACAAACTCTTCATATGATCCCTTTAAAGGGATGGTACAGTATTGGTGGAGATGAGAATTGGGCTTTTAACTTTTTGCGAGATACCAAGAAAACACTCATGATATAGTATACAGCGTACCATTTTAAGAGGAATCCAAAGTTTATTTGATGAAAATCCTGTTAGGAATGACTGAAACATCCAAAAACAAAGTAAAATAAAGGGATCGTAAGAAAGTGTGGGTCCCACACTTTATTAGATTTGCTCTTTTTTTGGATATCTCAGGCATTTCAAAACCAATTTTCATCAAATAAATGTTGAATCCCTCATAGAATTACATGCTCTTTCATATTTCATAAGAGGTTTCTCATTATCTCACCAAAAAATCTTAGAAACCTGAAATTAGGTCTCAACCAAAACTATACGATCCCTTTAATATGGCATTATGAGTCACTGTGAGGATTGGACTGCATGCCCTTTACCTCTTACCATTCCTACACGAGACCAAACATAGTTTATGAAGAGAGCTGTGCCAACACACCGGTCCTTGAGCACCTAACAGTTAATTGAATACTAAAGTATCTTGGCATTTTGCCAAGATGAGCTCTGCAAAACATTGGCTGAAGAGGGGAGAAGAAGGTGAGAGAGAGGGAAAGGAAAGAACCTTACTGAAATTATTGATTCTTGTACTGGTTTTTGGTCCAACTTGAAACAAATGGTAATTTTGATAAAGGCATTCAAATGATTAACAAAGACAACAGAATTAAGCTGCACCAGGTTGCTTGCAAAATTGGTTGCCAGACCAGAGTTTGTCTATTAACGACTGTAAAATCTTAGACAAAAGTTGAACCCATTATGATGAAGATTGAAGGCAATTAATGACTATGATGTAATGATATGTGTTTGACATGAACAATAATTATTATAACAATATTACCACAACTACTATCACTACTACTACAACTAATAACAATAATAATGATAATAATAGCAGCAGTAATGATTATATTATTCCATTACTATCTTGTACTTTCTGTAAAACCGAAGTGTTTACTTCACAAATATGAGCTTCTACCTATAAACCAATACTAGTATAAATTGGTTTGGATTTTGAATGATTTGTGTTAGTTTTTGTTTTATAATCAGCAGGTGCAGACCTCTTTCATTCAGACAGAATAGCCACAACTGAATTGATATGTCAACTGAAAGCAATGTGTAAACATAAAACTATAGGGTTAATTGATTTATCAACTCAAACTATGAGACTAATGGACAGGCGGCCTACATAGATAAGCAGCTTTGGTCAATATGCCAGTTTATCAACAAGTTCAAATTTTATGCGAACCTTTCTAATGAAGGTGGGTTTTTTTATGGCCACTAGAAAGCTTGCCTAACATAGCAATGGCTAATACATGAAAACTAGCTTCCTCAGTATTGGAATGCATTTAATATGTTGAGGTATAAAACAGATTAGCAAGGCTCACTGGGTTTGAATACATTAGTAAATCAGTTTATTCTCACCCACTAATTGGGTTTTCTACTTGCCCTATCTAAATATGTAAACAAATGTAATCTTTTGCAAAAAATATAAGTCCTTCAAATCTGTTTACATACATGCATTATACATGCATTATAACTTTCACTTGTATCAGTTTTAATCACTTCAACACAATGATTCTTGGTAAATGCATGTGTTTCGAATCTAGGTCAATTTTTGTAAGTATGACTGTAGTGGTGGTAGAAATGCATGATATAGCAAATGCACATCATGTGCCCATGCCAATCTCAGAAAAATTATTTAGAAAATATTAATGGACAAGCATGATCTTTTATTCAGCTATGTCATTATATAAGAGTTAATTCCACACCTACTTTTCTAGTTGACACAAATATAACAGTAAAACCTTAAAAACAGAATGGTAATCATTTCATTAATCTTAGACTCAAAATAAGGAATTCATTTTGCTGCTATTGTGCAAACCAAATATGAAGCTGAATTGTAAAATTAAAATATAAATTCTGTCCAACATCCAGAACAATTTCCTCACTGCTTCATCCATTTGTTCATTATTCTTTCCGTCAAAACCACATGTTTGTTGAGGTGAGAGTAAACTTACTGCCAAATCAAACTAATAAAGAATGGTAAATATCCATCTGAGTTTGCCATTATCACAGGCTGAGCTGCTGGAGTGCCAATTTGACAAAGCTACCAGTGGTACATAATTATCTTTCAGGGATGTGAGAGAAACACTCATGTGCTCCGCCACACTGGGAAAGCCTGGAGAATGAAGCTATTGGGCATTGCATTGTGCTGCTAATGATTTAATCGCTTTCCTGTGGATAAAAATGAGGGCAGTGCATCATTGATGGGATAGCAAGGCCTCCATACACTGTGCTGTACCTTTATATTAGCTGAGCCATCACCATAGAACAGGTTTCTATATTAGCTGAGCCATCACCATAGAACAGGTTTCTTGCCGTCATCACGAAGTGAGATGTCACACTTTGACCTTGTCGTCTTTTGACTTGTCATCACACACCTGATGCTGTAGCTGGCCACAACACACTTATCCAACCACGCAGCATTGTAGCATAAAGATACAATGCTACTAATGATTTCTATCAATTGAATTTCCATATTTTTTTTTTCATTGATAAGACTCAAACAATGTTTTAAATAAATACATGATGAAGACACAATTCATATGACATTATGTATATCAACATAAAGATGAACTTTGGTAATTATTAAAAGTCTATTTCACTTTTGGTTACTGAAACACTTACATGGCTGTAATGCATGAATAACCAATAACACACAAGGATATTAGGAAGTATATAGCGAATAAAGTTAACAGCATCTTTTTAGAAATATTCATGAATTGGTCAACATGTTAATACATGTTGGATTACAACAAACTAGGTTTATCCCTGTCACTTAAAGGTAGGGAATCCCATTTGCATGCCTTAAATGAAGAGTTGTATAAACACAGTGGTATGTTGAAGAGAGTATCATTTTAGAAACTCCCATAAAGTATTGAAAGTGGAAGGTAACATTTAGTACATTTTTATTGACCATTAGATTTTGAATTGAATTTTTTGCGGGGCTCACCGTAAATTCCAGTACATTACTAGGCTACCTTTGCAGACCCATGCACTGCATGTGTGTCCATCATGTATATTTTGTGAAGAAAGTTCATCAAAACTGACAAACATTTCTATATAACATTCTTGCCACACACTCTATATGTTATTACATCAGCTCTTATACTTTTAGATTTGTGTTTATAGATAAAAAATACAGAAGACTGCAACAAAAAGGCTGACACACAGAACTACTGAGCAGGGTTCGAAATTGGCAATGGTCCGCTGGCCATTGGCCACCCAAAATCACGTCAGACTAGCTAAAAATCATAAAATTCTGAAGTTACTAGTCCGTCTGGCTAGCCAAAATATTGCTTCAGTGTCCAAATTGATTCTAAATAGTCCGCCTGGCTAGTTAAAAAAAAGTTAAGTGCGACCCCTGCTGAGTAGTTGAGTTTTGTGCATTATTCAAATTGTAGATAACTGTTGACTTCCAAATTTCTAAGCAGTGGCCTAAACAAGTCCACTGAGGTTCATATTTAATGTTTTGCTGCATTTTAGGAGTTCTGTAAAAGGTATCCCCTACCTTTAAAATCATCAGCCCTATAATGCCACACAGGTATATAATTCCCTTAGACAATGGAGCATGAACTCAATCAGGAAAGTCAATGAAAAGGGAATGAATGTAATTTTACCACATACAATAGATGAATTTCAATAGATAATGACTAAAATGGAGTGATATCCTCCTACATACAGGTCTGGTCTTATACTGCTGTTTGTGCATTAATCAAGAGTTTGCCCTGAGATTAGAAACTTTTCTCTACCTCACAAACTACAGAATCTGGTGTGCAAAGGCGTAACTCTGAGCATTTCATAGACCAACATATGACTAGCTGCAGGCTTGGAAAGATTTCGTAACTATAGACAGAAATGAAGGCACCACATCGCCGATTCATCCTAATGCTGAATAAATCATGGAAGGGTTGACCAAGGAGGTACTAGGCGAGTACCTCCTTGGGTTGACAAAACAACCAAAGGTTGTAGGACACCAGATGCCAGTGGGGGTGGGGGGGAGGGTAGTCCTAAATCCCCTTGAAAAATAAAAAATCACCTTCCATCAATAGTACGGTGTTGGCCATCCATTTGAAAGAAGAGAAGGGTCCTCATCTTGCCCTGTGCTTATTTGTTGATCTCCTCTTTCATAAGATTCTGGGGGGAAAAAAAGAAAAAAATCTTTGCTATATGGTATACATTGTCTGATAGCTTCCCACAATAGCACCAAGGCTTTCTGATCAAGCTTCTCTTCAGTAGCATAGCATTGGGATGGGGGGGGGGGGGGGGGTAGTCAGAAAAAGAAAGGAACTTCACTTTAATGTGTTTTTTTTCCTTGCTCTGATCCAGTGGTACTGAAAATGTTGTAAACATTATTATACACATGAGAGTACTACTACAGAGAAAAGCAATGTTACACTGTGCATTATATAGCATCTGAGGTTCTGTCTCCCAGAAAGAGAAGAACATTTCTTTCTATGTCACTGACATAATATACAAGCCACATATTATAACATATCCACTTACTAAATGTTGTTTATATAGTAGTAACTATTACCCCATTCATACCAGTTCACCATCAACACCTTACCCCGTTGAGGACGAGTCCCGAGTATACTCGAGCAAGTGTCTATGGGAAATGTTGTAGCAAAATCAGTCCATCCTCAACGGGTTAAACAGTACTGGTTGGATCACCTGTTCTCTCTTTTTCACACTCTTGCTCTCCTGAGAGGATCAACTTCATCGCTTTTACTTGTTCAAAATAATGATTGCACTTATCTCTGCATCACAAAGGCATTTCTTTAAATTCAGTTCTGTAAACAACAGTAAAAATGGAATAACCTTTATTTTTTAAATTGCTTTTTACAAGGGAAATTTCTTTTGCTGCCTGTGATTTCACAAGAAAGTTTTGCAGATATGGATGACACTGACAAAACAGAATCTGCCTGTATGTACCTGCCACTCACACTCCATGGTGCATTGTCCTTATAAGGAGTCCAGAAGTACGCCTAATAACTCATTGAGGACAAGTCCCGAGTATACTTGGGCAGGTGTATATGGGAAATGTGTGTTGTAGCAAAATCAAACCGTCCTCAATGGGTTATCAAAAACTAGCATTCATTTGCCCAAATACTTGATGTGTCAATATATAATCATCTTTGCACATTTCATGTAATGATAACATAACACTTCAAAGGAAATAGAAAGCAAAACTGAACTGAGAAGGATTCTACTCGGTGTTGGTCCATCCTTTCAAGGATGTTACCAGTCGCAGATGATGATGTCATGGAGGACTGAACTCAGCTTTACATCAGTCAGCTCTACTTTAACCCGATGAGGACGGGCTGATTTTGCTACAATACTCATTTCCCATAGAGCCCTGCCCGAGTATACTCAGGACTCGTCCTCAAAGGGTGAAGGAGTGGCTCAGATGAATGCTCATCTGACAGGTGCATCGAAACCCCCCATCTCATCTTCAGAGTCTTCCCAGAGAGTGGTGGGAGATGCCCCAAAGGATGTCCTCCAAGAACATATCATCTCACCTTCGCTTCTCGTGGCCTTACATATAAATTCCATGACTCTTCTGACAAACACGTTTAGAAATTAGTGAACTTTTCAATATTCATGGTGCATATTATATGGGGGCTTAAAAACCAAAGTACAGTTTTGGTAAAAAATGTTCATTTAAAACATTGGGCTAGAATGTATTTCAAAAAGTTCAATTCCATCAATATCTCATTAACTTCATCTAGACCAATTCATCTACAGAGCACGGACAACTGGTAGACCTCCATCTTTTACTCGCTCATATTTCATGATATGTGTAACTCCCTGAGCTTTGAACCTTGTGGATATGACTTCAAGCCCCTTTCACAAGGAGGCTGTCAGTATTGGGAAAATTTCCCACAAACTGAAAGAAAAAGTATCAAGTTGTATGAAATCTCAAGTACTGTAAATATAGTACATGTATTGGATATACATCACTGTAAATTTCATCACAGTATTTTAATATTCCCATTATTTCTGCAACTGTTTTTGCTTTTCTGAGCTTGTTTCTTGCAAAGGCCAGTATTTCATGGAGTGTCCAAACATTACCTTCCTATTTTGTGCAATGCTTGCTCAGATGCAGACACATGTTGTAAACTTGCTGGCTCCCAATATAAATAATGCATTCATCCTACACTCTATGTCTGAGTGTTTATCTGTCTCTGCCTCTCTTTTCTCTTCATCTTCGCTCCCTCTCTCTCTCTCTTTCTTTTCTTTCCTTTCTCTCTTTCTCCTTTTCTCTCTCCCTCTATCTATCTTTGTCTCCCTCTTTCTGTGTTTATTTCATCCTTGCCATCTGCATCTCTTTCTCAGACCTGCCATTTTCAACTCCCTGCAGTATAAAAGTCACTGGTGTCCTGTCTCAATTCATTCTACTGTATCTGTAAAACACACAAACAAAACGACGTCCCTATCATTTTCCCAATCAATCAATCTGTTCATCTGATCCTGGCTTCTTTCCTACCCTCCCTGCCAGCCCTAATCCTGGAATCAAGCTGGTTACAGCCCCCCTTTGCACAAATGGTTCCCCACTGATCAATAAATGGGGGTTATAATTGTTTGCATGTCATCTCTCACTCTCAGAGAAGATTTCTAAAATTTACTCCCAAGCTCCACTGTCTCTCAGTCCCTATCATGTCTCATGTACTGCTGACTGTATAAGTTGTTACTTTTGCAAGGATTTAATTCTCAAAAATTTCACAAATCACCGTTGAACCACAAATTCAACACCACAAAAAATATCATTATGCGCTATGGCAAAAGTGCACTTACAAAAGCTTCGGTGTCACTTTACGAAAACAGCATCTTATGAAGATGACTGTGACTGACCTCTAAATTCGCGAAAATATCTGTACACGAAAATACAACCTTATATGGTACCATCCCTTTGCCATGTAACAACAATGACATAACTAAGAGTGCAATCACTAGGCACTGCTCCTGATAAATGACACAGTTTTTTTTTTTGTTTCTTTATATACCACTGATAATTTTGTTATAAACTTGCCATCTTGCTCCCCTTCAAATCTTGTCCTTATCATCATCCTCATCATTCTTTTCTTTGCCTCATCATCACTGATTCGTTATCGTTACTAACATAGTAAGGGCATTCACATTAGAATTACCATGCTATTAAACACCACTGCCACCATTCTCATTGGCTAAATACCATGGTAATAGATGCCATGGTATTTCAGTTAGTACTGTTGAAATTCATGAAATACTGCAGTATTTCTGGACAGAAAGTACACCTCTCCAAGGTAAACACTGTGCGTATGTGCATATATTTCCTATGAGGAGAATACAGAAAGTGTATTAAGCCACTTGAGACATACTGTAAAAGTGGATATTTTCATGTGACTACACGCTCAGCCTTGTAAGAAGAGTTTCACATGATTTTAATTTTGTAGAATCAAGATAGAAGATATGGCAAGCAAATTCACATGCTTTTATATTTGAGCTCATTTCTGGTTGCGCAAAATGCTAAAAAAAATTTCACTTTTACAGTACATTGCTGTCTGAAGGGTGGTATTTTGTGATGGGATTCACTCTCAAAAGTCACACAAATAATTCACACAAGTTTGAATCATCACCCTAAATACTACAGTATTTTGCGAGGTGTTCGCGTTAATATAACACTGCATGAAATATCGCAGTATTTCACTGTAAGTGTGAACAGGACTTATGTAAAGCAATCTACAGAAGCAATACCACATATAGGATGTTTAATTTAACATGCTGCATGCTCCCCTATGGACAGCATACATATTGTTTCCATTCTTTCTTGAAGGTGTCTACAGCTGTCACAGTTTACATCAATTACATGTGAAACTTTTGTATTGCTTGCTCTGTGGAGACACCTATGACATCTTTTTGTAAATCACATGGTGAGGAATTAGCACTGGAAAATATATATTCAAAGAAACCAAAATGATGCTGCAAACAGAGGAATCCTGTATGTACAGATGACTCACAAATACCACATGTCATGTCAACAACAAAAAAAATCATCATAACATGTTTGTTGGGGTAGTGTTGTGGGTAGGGACAAGGGACTTCGCTATGATGTTTACCCCTCTGTGTGCTTTGAGAAAATCCCATAGCTTTGTACACTCTGTCTAAAGTCCCTGGCATAGAACGGGTTAACAATGACATCTCACCAGCAGGACATGCATGCAACATCAGAAATCCAACCAATCACACACATATCTGGGACAAGCATACGACATTTTTGCCAGGAACGAGCAGAGACATCTCCTTTTAATAACAGTGAAGACAACACATCACAAACCCCATAATGTTATCTTATGAAGACAGATGTAGAGAGTACAGCACTTCATTGAAAAAGTCAAAATGTCTTGATGAAATCAGACAAACAATAAATGTCTTTTTAAAGGTCATAGCATCCACGATCCTACTACAGGCTGCATACATATATAAAGCAATTTCTCTTTTTTTTTTTCATCTGCACCAGCAGCAAACATGTAACTGTGAATTGTTTATTGCTACTACCATGCTGATTCTCCAAGAAACAATTTGTATGATGGTGGAAGATATGTCTTGCAGCAAAAGATGGCCAAACCAGACTGTGAGTGAAAGCTAAGCATGCATAGTGTACCCTAGGGTGATTTGGGGAGGAAATTACCGGGACGGATCATAATCCACCCACTACTGGAGGACTAAAATGCAAATTGATATGTTCATATCTACAGAAGAGGAATTATTATTGCCAGCCTAGACTGCAACAAACAGATTTAATGTGCCTGGGATGGTTGATTGAAATATATATTCACACATTCTAGGTTCAGACAAGGGAAAATCTCATGAAAAATACAGAACTTCCCAGTTAAACACCATTTATTTCACTAACTTCATCTTGAGACTACGCATTAGGTTCTCATTCATTTCATTTAATTCAACAGTCAAAAAGTCCAATCACATTTTTGGTTCAGGATATCATGTAAAAACTGTATCAATATTTATGATATATGCATTTTGTAAGATGACTTCTGTTCTACTGCATAATTTGGAAAAGACAAAAACAAAAAACTTGTTGATCTCTAAAAAAACATTTACAAATATCATTAAAAGAAAATGTCTTCATATACAATGATAGAAAGGATGTGTCAACAACAACAACAAAAAAAGCTACACACATATCGTCTTGTGCATGGCATATTGTCATTAAAGCACTTTCCTACGCATGGCAGATTGTCGCTAGGCTGTGGGAGTGCGCATGGGTTAGCAACATTCTGCCATGTGCATGACAATATAAATGCATTTAATAAAGAGATTGATCTGGTACAAAAAAAAAATATATATATATATATATCATCTTCATAGTATTATACACTTAATACATTTCATTAGTTGGGAATTTGTAAGACAGTTTTGTAAGTGGTTGAGTTCACCATTAAGAACCAAAATGGTAGAAAGAGAAAGGCACATTGTCACTTTTCAAGAGTTAATACACAACGCATTTATGTCACAGGGGGTAATATGTTTGTGATTAGATAATTTTGCAAATATTGCTTGGCTTACGAAACTCACAAAAGTAAAAAAAAAAAAAAAAAAAATACACTGGAAAATCTATGATATATAAACAAATACACAGACATGCAGAGAATCCTGGGAGAATTAAATATAAGTGAAAAACACTGGAAAAGGGGAATACCAGTCCTCAAGGCTAATCCTGCATGATTTGATATCAGATAAGCAAGCAATTCTGAGTAGATTGGAAGTTCTTGTTGCTAGATTTGGCCACTGCCAGTGATGGCTCTGTTATGACAAATGACATTAGATGAAATGGGTTTAGCATCATGATGTAAATTGATATACGACTCATTAAGCTTTATGAATATGATTATTGACTAATGAGATTACAGGGCATACATGGCCATGGCCATGTACTGCCTGCCTCATAGCTTCCACTGTTGTTTGAGCAATTTGCCAAACAATACGATAATGACTATACTATGACATTATGACACAAACCATAAATAAAATAAAATCATACATCCAGTGTAGACCATTACTTTCAAGGCTGCATGATGCTTGTATTTCAAAACAGTTTGTAAAGTTTAGTAAATCAGGCTTACTGATATTCCTATATTCAACATAATAATTCCTACATAAAAAGCACTGCTGAAACTAAATAATATATCTTATTACTGAAATAATATCTAGCCCACACAGTTATTTCCTTCAAAAATATTTCAGAATATCATAAGGAATTTGCTCTGAAAGAAGCTTCTCTGCACAATCTGTAGTGTCCAGGCAACTATCAATATCTCCCACCATGTAATAAAATGATATCAAGTTTCCAATACACTCCATATGATTTATTTGTCGTTTATACAGTTCTCTGCTGACCTAACTCAGGAGAAAAAAAAATATCTGAAAATTGCTTGCTACTATCACAGTTCAAAACATGCATGGCAGGGTCCTCTTTTAGCTTTTAGTGAGGACAGAGAAACAAAGGTTATTTCCTTCCATATCAATAGAAAGATCCTTGCCTACTCATGGTGTCCATTTGAAGTGAATATTAAATAAAGCATCATATAGAAATATATGACTCGGTTTGCATTCATATGCAATACAATGGAGAAGCCTTCACTCTTTGTTAGCATGTGAAAGTATCAAACAGAGTCACCATTTTCCATTACCAGGCGCAAACACCATCAGTATAACACACACCAAATGCAGCATCTTGAATGTACACTATTTGATCTATTGGATGTGTAAAGTAAACGCAGCTGTAGTTTTTCCTCATCCTCCATGGGATACATGCATGACTCACATTAATGATGGAAGCCATTTTGAATGAGAAGCTACATACCATACTCCCTTGTGTTGCAAAAATTTTATCCAAGGTGCTCTTAGAGGATTAGAATATCTTTAAAAGCATAGAACAGCCAGATAATTTCACATCCTCTACCTCATATGACATGTCATTCACAATCATATGTGTATATCTAGGCAAACTTGCTTCCTTGATGTTATTTAGTTATTTTTTTCCACGTGGAGACTGTAGAATACAAGCTTGGCTTTTCAGCACATCTCCTCCATTTCCTGCACTTTAATTTTAATTCAGTTTCATCTGCTTTCATATTTCTTTGTTACTACATTGTATTGATATTGTGTTATTTTATTCATTTCATTTCATTTCATTTCATTTATTTCTGCACGGCAACATACTTCAGTCCGAAGACTGTTCTTCTGCAGGTCCATAATGTTTTGCATTGTTGGAAATGAAATATATGAAAAGAAATGAAATGAAATGAAAATGAAGAGCTTGTTCGCAAAAACCGATAAGTCCATTTTTTAAGATTTTGAAGTAGGGTCTCTGTCATAAAGTACAAAATAATACCTTTGAAATGAAATATTGGTCACTACATATAAAGGTATATTTTTGAAGTTATGGTGAAAAGAAGCACAAATTTTCTTATTATTCTCTTTATTTTTCTTGACCATTAATCGCAAATATCTCCATTTGCAAATATGGACTTATCGGTTTTTGCGAACAAACTCTTCAAATACTGGAGTTTAATTGTTTGTTTGATTGATCTTTGTTTGATATAGTTTGGAAAGTATATTGTGGTAAAATCTTAATTCACTGATACATCATAGTCAGCCCTTTTAGACTGGCTGAGAACTCATGAATACAATGTTTAGATATAATGTTTATGCTAATCAAGAAATTTTCTTAAGATTGAAAGCACCAAATCTTGGATCCTGTTCCTCCCCAATACAGTATTCTATTCAAGTCATGGTTTGTAAATGGTAGTCTGGATGTGATTTCAAGTTGGGTTTTTAGCTCAATTCTGGGGACAGTTTGCAAAGTTTGTCCTTTGTGGGTGGAGCACAATCTTGGCCTTGGTATCATTTCTGCAATGGTGTCTGAGATACTGTAAAACAAGATATTTTCATAGGATGAAATTTTCGCAAATTTGAGCCGACAGTCTTTTTCACAGCATAAAATTTTCCCCATTTGCCGCTGGCATTCAATGCATACAGTATTTAGACAAGAATTTTTGCATGCCTTTTAGTTTTGTGAATCTTGGCTCTCACAAAATTCACGAAAGTAAAATGCATGCAAACATTTCTGGTTACACAGTACAATCTCTTGTGGGAAAGCATCTCTGGAGTTGCATGTTTAATTGAAAAATCTTTGAGTGTGCAACATTGCTGCTGTACAATGTTTGTCGTTGATGGTTGGTCAGGAGGCTCTGCTTAGTACCTGAATGTTACATCATTGTTTATGATTGTTCCATGACATTTGCTCCTGTGACAATTGCTCCCATAAAACATCTGCATGATAAGCTAAACATAAATTCTACTCACATTCATAAACCTAACCCTAATCCTAATCCTCACATCAAACTAAACCTAGAACCCTATCACAACCCGAAACCTTACCCTAAGTCCTTAGAGAAAATAAGACAGGAGCAATTCTCGCAGGAGCAAATGTCGTGTGACTGTATATGATAACATGTTGAGAAATGTGTTTCACAAATATGATCACTAACGAGTTCTCTTGTTTGTGTGAATCTCCTTCTTGATGACCTTTCATGATGTTAATGGAGCTGTGAGAGACTCCCTCAATGGTGGCGTACAGGAAAAAGGGGAACAACTTTGACAACCAATTCAATACCTCCAACTCTTGTCATATGTTTGATCTTCTTGTATTAATTCATACTAGATATGCTGAAGATCATGAACGTATTGATGCACGTTGCACCTAATGACACCAACATCAAAGTACTCATTACAAGTAGGGTCATTAGGCACACATTATGGAGCACAGAAAATTAGATTCTGCCGCACTGAAAAGAAAAACACCTTTAGCAGAGCAACATCTCCATATGCTGGTAATAATGCATGACAGCCATTACAAACACCATGTGAAAAACTTGATCTCAAGGTCTTTCTTAATGCTGGACTATTGTTAGTTGTAGTATGAATGTGTTTTGATATGAACAGTGTAAATCCTACTTGAAATATAACTTAATTCTGCAGTAGACAGAAAAACATCATAAAAGAGAAATCTTAGTGGACCAGACAACCATAAACAGAAAAGTTTGTGCCAGAAAACTCGCTCTGCAAGTTTAAACATTGAAATGAGTAATTCATGGTAATGGACTTTAATGAATAAGATAATTATTAAGGCTTATTAAAATTCAAGGAACTGGGTGGAAATGATATTTCAATCTTTGCCCTAATTTGATCAATATCTCACTTTATCTGTGACACATAATGCTTTTTGTCACACGACTGTAAAGAAAAAAAAAATCAAAATGGCAAAATTGTTTGGTGGTTTGACAAAATCTTTGCCACATCCTTGACAACATAATTTCCATGGCCAGCATTGTTACATATCTGCCTTTGTTATTATCTGGAATTCACACAACAAACCCACATTCTGCCTGGTTTCTTGTGTGGGTGGGTATGTTGGTTTACTTCCCTAACTCTAAATATGTTAGCTTTTTGTCTGTTCTGATGTCGTAACACTTTTCAGTGAGCTTCATTCACTCCCACAAACATGCCCCCTCCCCCACTTTTTTTTTTTTGCACAATACATAGGGTGTAACCACTTGGGCCACCCCCCCCCCAAAAAAAAAATAATAATAATAAAATAAAATAAAATGTGGTTAAACTCTTGCCGGTTGCACAATGACTTTGGAATGGGTAAGGCCTTTTTTTTTTTTGGGGGGGGGGGGGAGGGGCTTGTCAGGTGAAGAAACTTAAAAGTGGAATCAGACGGACAGTTGCAGCTGAATCCTTCTTCTTTTCTTTTTCTTTCTTTCTTTTTTTTTTTTTTTTGCTTCTTAGCTGATGAAATCCGGAAGTGGCACCGGAAATATAAAGTGGGCCCCCACTTTTGAAACATGGCGCCGGCCATGCTCCTAACCCTACTAATGCTATAGTAACTCATTTGCATATAGACCGATTCTGTGACACGCTATGTGTATTTTTGGCATGGGCAGCGCCATTCGGCCGTCAGATGGTAAAACGGTCTAACTCGAAAATTTGACTTTTTGAGGTAAGTTCACTTTCCGGGATATGTGAGGGTGCTCTTTCCAATGGTGCTATCGAGAAAATCTCATCATGTCTTGTTTTAGAGATAATTTCCGCTATCTTGGTACTTTTTTGTATTTTTCCTTCAGATTTGATGGTAAAACGGTCTATCTTTGAGTTAGCCCATTGTCGGTAATATCGTTTGGAGGTAAAACGAGCTATCTTTTACATAAACCTTTTAACCTTCTTAAGTGAGATTTTTTGATCGTCGCTGTCAGATGGTAAATGGTCTATCTTCGAGTTAGACCAATTTACCACCTCACGGCTGCGCGCTGCTTGTAAACGTGTACGTGTGCGTACGTCTGATCTACGGGTAAAAATCTCTCGCGGGACTAAAATGTTGGAACAGTCGTTGAGTTGGAGACGTGGTGACTGAAAAGGGGACTTTTTCCTTCGAATGTAAGTAAATTAGTAAATAAATACATAGTTCTCTACTGCACTGCATAAGGGAACTTTAAATTTGTTTTGATCTAACAGTTATATATATAACTTTGATTTGAGATTTGGTATAAAATATCAAGGTTCAAGCGCTAGTGGAATCTAACGTATTAGGCCGATGCCTTATGACTGCATTTCGCACCGATCCAGCGGGCATGCCTACCAACCCCCGGGCCGCCACCCGACCGTGCCGGCGGTGTGGAACACCGATTATTCCGTAAGGCACGTCTTGACACGGTGCGAAAAGAGGCCTTGCTTGAGGTTCACGTCTAGATTTAGGTGTCTTGTTCGATCTAAGGTTTCTAATCTATGGCCTCATCACATGCAGTTAGACTGAATCCTCGTCTAACGTTAGGTCTATGGGATCTAACGATTACACTCTCTTTAACTCTGGACATTAGCTATCGTTAGGGGTTAGAATGTGTTAACTGTTAGGTGAATTAGGGCTCTACGCCTGTTGGTGTTAAGTGTTATGCCAAAACAATTATTCAATCGAGCTAACCGTTAGGCCTTAATCACAATGAACTTAACACCTAACGTTAGCACATTAGCAGTTGTATACCGTAGACAGTACAGGCCCACCCTATTAGGCCTACTATTAACGTTAGATGTACACTGTATTTGTAGGGCTAACGTTAGAGCCAGGTCCAGGGCAAGAGACTGTGCATAGTCTATACAGAAGGTACCGTATAGCGTAGTGCTCTAACGCTAGATCTACTATTACTAACGTTTAGAGTCTAATCAAATACAGTACTAACCCTAGTTATACCTGTATAATTATCATAAAATCTAACGAGTCTTAAGTAGAAATATCTGGCGTCTAGTCAAAATCTGGGCCACTGATTCTACCTAACGTTAGAGGTTTCTAGTAACCTTACGCTAGTATATAAATGGCAGTTTCATTGTAAGACCCAGCCTACCGTTAGATAGACATAGGTTTAGACATCTAGACCCTCTTGAGGTTCTAAAATCTATGCATAAATGATACATATTATACATCTAACGTTAGGCTAACTTTGCTCCATAAAGTAAGAGTTCACGTTAAATCTAACATTTCTAGATCTTGATCTGAATAGAATATCCTAACATTAGCTCTGAACGTTTAATAGCACTAATTAATACTAGTCTCTAGAGTAGAGGTCTACCAGATTGGAATGTCTTTTTTTTGGGGGGGGGGGGGGGGTCAACAAAAGGGAAGTGAACTTTGCCTTTCTTCATCAGATGGAGGAAAATATATGACATGTTGGTCAAAAAAAAAACCTGCACATTAAAGTGCTTAAAAAGAGAAAACTTCACAAAGGAACAGTTGCTGAATCTGAAAGGAAATAGCACAGAGCACGTTTGTTTGTTTGTTTTTTCTAGTTTAAGATATAAAAGACATCAGTAAAAGGTTCCAACCCAAACACCAAGTACAAGAAGTAGTGAAAAGAATATGATCTGGTCAAGATGTATGTTTTTCCAGTTGGTTTTTTTTTTCTTTTTTCACATGTGCCATAATTGTCATGATGTTAGTAATACTATAATATAATTTATGTTAGCTATTCAGGGCCCCAGCAATGTATTCTGGTACTTGGGATAAGGGAAAGTATTAGAGGGAAGCATTACCCACATGTTTTGGAGAGGTGATTTTTTTTTTTCTTTACTGAGAGACGAATGCTCAGTACAGATATCTTATCGCACTGGTCTGCAGAACACAAAAATAATATCAGACTAAAGGTAAAATTTTAAAATTTTGGCAGTCACCATTCTAATTTAGTTATACAGTGACGAAAGTTCAATGCAACAGCGTACAGTCATAATTAGCTAGGATATGTAACCAGAAACTGTGAAAAAGATAGAGATATTGAAATATCGCCTTAAGAGAAAATTTTGTTTTTCTAACTGGTGTAACGTTTGTGATGGTGGACACATAGCATACGTCACATTAAACAAATAGAGTTTATCAATGCAGTTAATGTAGTCAGTGCAATTTGTATTGTTGATTTTCAAAGTCTTTGGATGTATGTCACAGACATTTGTTCATGATAAAAAAAAAAAATCACTGAGGACTCATTCTTTCATTTAAGAAGATTGCTTTCAGATGGAATTTTTGTTTTTGTTTTTAGATGTCCACAAATCGAGACTGAGGTTCTTTACCTTTCAAAACGAAATAGATAAAAAGCTTTTTGATAACCAACAACATAGATGTCAAGTGCTGCTTTTCTAGTAAATGTACGCTGATGGCAAATCATTATTTTAAAAAAAAGAGAGAGAAATTGCTTCGTTTAGTGTTTACTGTATTTCATTGTGTGTTGATATAGTCCGTAAACGCAGTTTGAGACGATGGTTGCGAGCGTGTGCACATTGTGTAATACGTTTTGTTGGTTGACTGGGAATTTAGAGTGTTTATGATAACTGAAATGATTTTTTTTTTTTAAATCACAAAGATGTGATAATATAGAACACACACGCAAAAAAAAATAACAATCGAATAGCAAACAAACCATTTGTTACATGTCTGCTCCAAGGTCATAGAACTTGGCCAAGGATAAATATTACAGACTCGATGATTTAACCGACTTAATGATGGGAAGGGGAAATGAGGCTGTTATTGCATTGTTCGCATTTCATTTCTACTTCCTTTTTACTTGTTGTTTTCTTTTTTTTTGAAGGTGATATTTGCCTTATTATTTCACACAAATATCTAGGATACATATATGATATTCTTAAGTCGCCGAATAATTGTGCGTTCCAAACAACGCTCATGTAAACAATCAATCATCATAAAAGAAACATTTAGTAAGTCTTTTGCGGGAGGATAGATCAAAATAAAATGCAAACACCTCGCCTTAGAACATTACAAATGTAAAAGTGCTTTCGTGCCTATCCCTTGCAGGGCTGCGTTTCAGGGCCCGAGAATGCAAACTATATAGCATTGTATTGATAATCATGAATTCCCAAGCTTCTCGGGGGGGGGGGGGGGGGGGGGGGGGGGGGGGGTTGAGTATGCAGGATGGGAGATTTGGTACCGTAATTTTGCCAAGTAAAACGTGATTTGTTATCACGGTTTCCATGACGACCATTTCCAAACATAGTAAGCAATGTATATATAACTGGTATAAGCAGGTTTCATTGTTAAACAGATTAGATAGATTAATACATTTCTCACACACACATACAAAAACATGTTTCAACACTTCTACGTTTTAAAATCATGAATATTTGAAACTTTCTGGGAGTGACCTAAATGATCACTTGCCATGGTAACAACATTACTGACCAGCCCTCTTTGTATTTTTTTTTTCTGGCAAATAAGCACATTTCAGTCATATCAAGGTGTCACAAAGGGTTTTTGCAGTCAGCTATCCAACCTGTCCATTGACTTCGCCGATTATGTAAGATAAGTATACCTACACGCACTATACCATGTACAGTATATTATATGGGCCTACGCTATACATTCGATTTTCCATTCAAAATGCGCGTCCAGTAAAAAAATACATCGTCCCATTTAGGATAACATAAAACGAGTTATCTTTCGCCTTATCTTATAATTTCTTTGCAGCATAAGATATCAGAACATAAATTATATTTCGAACAAATAAAAACGTTTGAATAGACTGATTTCGGTAGTTTAAAAAAAAACAACAACTCTGAAATATTGGTAGATTCTGCAAAGTAAAATTTTAAGTAAATCACGGTTTTATGTTTCATTGCGCCATATATGTGCGTATAATATTTTACTTTCAAATGTATATTAGTTAGGTTCTACACTTGAAATGGAAGATAACACATTTCTAGTTTAAAAGGTACTTATAAACTATTAATTTTTTCGATACAAAAGTAAAAATCTTGATTTTTTGATATTTCAAATTTTTGGCTGAAAAAGGCATTTTTCGGCAAAAACGCGCTTGACATCCGGCCGTACGCTAAACTTCAGTATTTTTGCAAAACTTTCATCTGGGAAGAAAGACCACTTTAAAACCACAAGATAAAACGGTAAAATGGTCTAACTAAAAGATAGACCATTTTACCATAGTATGGCAATAGTGTTTGTGGTCTATCTAGAAGATAGACCATTTTACCATCTTATGATGTGTAGCGGAATGTATACATGTGCTGTGGTTAAACAGTCTATCTGCACAAAAATCTCATTTATTTTATAATTAAAACCCCAAATAAGCACAAAATTCTTCAGTTATCAGTGTTTGATATGCTTCTTCTTGTCCCATTGCTAAAAATGCATTATACCCATCTCGTAAAAAAGCTCAAACCTCTAAACTTTAAAGTCATTTTTCTCAGAACGGCAATTTTCGAGATAGACCGTTTTACCATCTGACGGCCGCATTACTGCGGTGTCTCAGCCGACCCCCCCTCCCCTCTCCCCCACCCCCTTCCGCGCGCGGAATGAAAAACTGATGCATGGTTGTTTTAGCCAATGGGCGTCTCGTACTGAGTGCACGAATGCTTGCTTAGTGCACGAACCTTTGTTACAAGTGCGCGATAAACATGTTGCCTGGGGGGTGGGGGAGAGGAGGGGGGGTTGGCTAAGACACCTCAAAATGAGCTCATGCAGTCACAGCGGACGACTATAATTAACTCCCCCGAAACCCACGAAACGTTTTGAATTTTCAACCGTCATCGAGGCAGTGCGAATCGGGCGTTCTCATTTTCACCAAAATTTCACCTTCTCATTTCTCCGCTATACATTGACCAAAATCGCTCAAACTATCAGTATCAATGCAAAATCACGATTTCTATCTACATGCGAAAAATCATGATAAACGATTGAGAACTTTTTAAGATATTCAACATTTCATGTTTCGCTGTCTCGGAAAACTACCCTCCGATTATTTCCAGACACATCTGGTCGCACCACTTAATATTCATGAAACTTGACATACATATTCATTAGACATGGGCGGACGTAGCAGGGTGGTGTTCGCTTTGCCGAAGATCTATTTTTGAAGTTACAAGTGAAAATAAATGAGGTATGTTGTCAGAAATCTCAAATTGAACGGGAGCAGCAAACGAGAATAATGACGTCATATTCTAAGAAAAACTGATTTGCGCTTGCGCAATGAATGGACTTTCTCATGCTGCTTCGATCCAGCAAGCTGATTGGCCGATGCAGTGCAGTGTACTGTCACGACTGCGCGAGATGCAAGGTGGCTGCATGCTGTGGGTGCCTAGTACACTGCACATGCATGCTACGCTGTGAGAGTGGGGGGCTGGGTGGTGTTGATATTACAGTACATGTAGCAGTGTGCTGCATGCAGGGGACTTCGCCACCTCAAAAACATTACGTTATCAGAACTGGCCTACTAAAAAGAAAGTAGCCAAAATGTGAATATACTCCAGATCAGCTATGATACCAGTTGCAAGTTCATGACATTGGATTATTCGGACTTTACACAGATTTTACTGCACTAGTAAGTAACATTACAACTACGAATTCCCGGTACGAGTTACGATCAGAATAAATTTTACTGCAGTGCCGTACGGCACTGAAGCACAGGTGACGTGAGAGCAACAAAGATGTGGGTACGTGGGACTGTACCCTGTCTTCCCGTGTGCGAATGACTATGAAATTTCGTGCTCGGAACGAAGGTAGAAAGTGCACCTCTTTCGATTATTTCCAGACATATCTGGACGCATGACTTTTCGAATGTGATAGTTAAGAGTTCCGTAAAGAAATACATACTTAGTAACATACTTGAAAGTTTTTTGTTGTTCACGAAGTCAAAATGTGAAATTTTAGCAACGATTTTTGACAATTATTTTACGTTTTGAGAGTGAAGTTATGCTCCATTTTGGAATATTTTATCGTCGTTATTTAAAAAATGTAACATAATGGCAGGTTAAAATGAGGTTTTTACTTTTCATAACCGTTTTAGATTATCAAAAAATATGAATAAATAGTAAAGTTACAGCAGTTTTGCTACGACACTTTCCTAGCGGTTTTCGTGCGAAACGTGTTCACTCAAGAGAAAAGCGAGGTCAGGTCAAAATGAAAACAGTGAGTTAATTGCACCCGTCCGCTGCGACTGCATGGCTGCACCCAGTGCCACAAATTGTCTGCTGCCCTCAACGAACCCCAATTGGTCTATAATGTGGAGAGCTCTGGAGATTATGGGACTGACAGAGTTAAAGAAGACACACCTACCATTGAAGGTTTAGTGTTCCTTTGCTTTAATCCCATCATAGCCAAATGCCAGACTATCACACACACAATACCAGACTATCACACACACAATACCAGTGGCATTCTTAGACATTTAGTCCTAAGGTTTCCACTGATACCAACATTACATCTACACTGGCAGACTGGAAATGAAACAAGTATCTTACTCCATATCTTATTTGTTTTATACCACACAAAGATTACTGTATACACCATATATTTAGCGAGTTTAAATTTTTGCGAATCGGGACTTCATGAACGATTTTGCAAGTGGTGAAATTCGGGATCGTGGAGTACTTTACCCAACAGAGAAATGTATATGTGTTCGTCATATCCATATCGGGATGAGAGTCATTATTTTCGCATGTCTTTAATTTTGCGAATAACACCTGACTCAAGAAATTCGTGAAATATTCAGCGTACACAGTATGTTTTCTTTCATGAATGACACTCCAACTATAACACCACCCCAAATTTAAGTAAGTTAATCTTTTTACCTGCTGAAAATGGACTGATTTTCCTATAACACGCATTTTCCATTTAAACCAGCCCGAAAATACTTTGGACTCGTCTTCATGGGGTTGTAAATTGAGCGTGGTTAGTACAGCAGAGTCATGGTTCAAGTTCAATTACCTAGACTTTACAGTGTGTAAAAGTTGTTCTTAACCTGTTGAGGACATACTGATTTTGCTACATCATGCATTTTCCTCAGACGCCTACCCAAATATTCTTGGGACTCGTCCTCAATGGGTTAAAAATGACTGAGGTCTGTGGATGGTAACACATGCCTGTCACATTCCTGGCAGCCTCCAATTATTTTTAACCTGGTCAGTTGGTCATGCACTTTGGAACTGGTCAGCTTCAGACCATGACCAGACATTGGTATTAATACCACGGATTAAAAGAAATATGAGACATTAGCTGTCTTTATAGCTACCCTCAGAATCCCCACGGTTCTTCCGCGAGGAATTGGGTTGCATGATATTGGGTAATTTGATATATTTCAATGTCATAATAGCACGAACATACACTCGATGAGTTTGCATTTATTTATTCTTGTCTGCCTCAGTTTTAATTCTTTTTAATTGTCACATCATGATGGTAACCCTCATTTTTAAATACACAGGGAGTCTCAGACAAAAGAGCTCCATAGCACGAAAACTCATTCAGCTGACATTTTCCTGCTTTCCGCCTATCATTGTTGTAATGCTTATGAGTAACAAACATTTGAAGAACAAATACCATTTGATCTGCCCTCCTATAGACAAACAAAATTTGACCAAAAGAGATAACAATTATAAACAAAACATGGATAAATTTCCAGCTCAAACTACTTGCCAGAAATTCAAAAGGTTTTCTTTTTAAACATGTGTGTTTCCATAAAAAGGCTTGGAAGTAAAACAAGACTGAATTGAGATTTTGCTGACATAGCATTATAACAGCAGCAGATCAGTAAAATTTATCCCTGTTAGCAAAATATATCAAGAGGTATGTATGTCACTGTCTGAATTCATTTCAGTAGGTCATATTAACATGGCAGTCAAGTGGACCTTGTCATACTGAAAGAACATATCTAATTCATCTGACATGGATTACATGGTAGGCCTATTGACTCATGAAATACAAGGCCAACCCTTTGGACTGTTCACACAACTTCTCATCAGTCAGCAACGAAAATCTAATGCTTCATTGCAAACAGTAGTTACTGTATCCCACTGGTGACCTCTAATAAAGTGACGACTATCATCTCTGATTTGAGAAGGAGTGTCACACTTCTTGTCATACCTTATGCTCCTGTAACTTTCTGATCACACAGGAGCCTCCCGCAAAATTTGGGAATCACAGCAAAAACATTTTGTTTTTCTTCATTCAGCATTGTGTTCAAAGAGTACCATGAAATTCTCTGGAGGAAAGAAAAAAAATAGATATCCTGCTCACAATGAAAATGTGCAATGCCTGAAAATTTATGTGTTCACAAACTATGCCCCACCTGACGTTTCTGTGATAACATGGAAATGTCCAGTGAAATTGTGGTCATGAAGATTGATTTCCTCTGGAAAATTTTGACAAATTGTTTCATTAAATCAACTAGTCTAAATTTCATTTCATAGTACATTGTATGTCTGCCAGGCCAGTGCAGATGCCCCTTACACATCAAAAGAATCTGTGTTGGTTCAAAAGAACTATTAACCCGTTTGGTAAATGAGATTTACAGTGGAATAAATTATTGATTTGAACTAAAAAGTATTTTGTAGGTAAGGATAGAAACATTGTACAGTGGTGATTGGCTAAAAACACAGCATTTTGTCATTGCCCATTGGTTTTCACTTGTTTGTGCAGTTGGTAGTCATATTAGATTTTGTTTGGTTGGTTTCTATGTTTCTATGACTCTGAGTGACCCATAACTGCATACACCAACCAAGCATTTCACAACCCAGAATGCATGCTGAGTGTGGAAATATATGGGGGAGAATATAGTGGGTATATACACAATGCAGCACCAGGTCAAATTATCAACTTTATGAAAGTATGTCAGATCTTTTAAGATGAAAAAAAAAAATCACCTATTGGTGAAGTACCGGTACCCTGCATAAAGTCAACACTTAGCCCATATCATGTAGATCTACCAGTTGCTTTGCAATTCTCAAGCTAACAATACGAGACCAATGTCCAATGACCCCCTATTCAGATGCAAGCCAGTTTATACCAAAACTCGATAAAGAAACGACGTATAAGGAATCATAGTATAGCCGATAGACTGTTCAGACGCTAATTTCGACCATTCCGAAAAAACATCGTATAGATGTGCAGTTTCTCACTGCGCATGTTGTTGTGGTCATGAGTGACAGGTACAAGGTCACCTTTCGTGCTCGCTCTTAAGCCCCACCCAGTTATACTGTTCTATGGTCGCCATACGTTCAGACGTACAATGCACATGATGGAATGCTGATTCGTTATCGAGTTCTAGTTCGAAACGATGCTCTGACCGTCATTTCGCTATATGTCGTTTAGTTATACGTCGTTTCTTATTAATAGTCAAGCGTTCAGACGTATAAATTCATCGTATAGCTATACCGTTTTGGTATAGCTATACCGTTCTAGTATAAATTTTTTGCGTCTGAATGCCCTGTGAAAGACACAGTTGTCTAAGCCTGGCTCTTGCTTAGTCTCCTCCTCATACTCTAACTTGATCAGTTTGATCTGCAGTTAGATCTGGTAACAAAAAAAAAAAAAAAAACACACACACATTGAGGTATACTATGTATATCATAAACACCTATTTATCAATATTGCAAATTATTTGCACTTGTAATTAATGTTACAAACTCACAAAAAAGACAAAGAGGACAATAAGTTGTTCTATTGGTATCCTTCTCCACTGTCATGTAGCATGACTATAACAACCTTGATAGATTTTGTCAGTCACATAATTACATTTTAAATCTCCACAAATGAAAAATTGTATCAGTGTATGACATGTATTTAAAGGACCGCTTTGAGTTGACTTGTAATCTCAAATTAAACTCTGCACCACATGCAAATAAACCAAGTAGTAAGTTTGCCCTTCTTGCGATTTTTGATTTTTTGGGTCTCACTGTCATTTTTCTATCTAATTCATCCCATGAAATTCACTACCAAACATGCTAAAACATATATTTGGGATGATTTTGCATGGCTTCATTTGGCCTTTAAGGTAAAGATATTCACCTCTCAAGCTGAGGATCTTTAACACCAGCCAAATCTACTCATCTTCCTTGGCATTGCTAGCATACCCTCATGGCTGGACTCAGTCTGAACCATGCCTATCACTCCCCTTGCCCTAATAGATAAGGATTAATTGGACATATCTGGTATCTCTCTCCCTCTCTCTCTCTCTCTGTGTCTTTCATATTTTTCATACCTATTTAACTCTGCCAGTCTCCCCCTCTCCCTACCATTCTTCATCTCAGTATCTCTCATACCTATAATCTATCTTTCTAACTTTTTGTTCATCTCCCTCCCATCTCTCCCTCCCCCCCCCCCCCCTCTCTCTGTTTATGGTAATCTTTAGGTTTGTCTGTGTACAAATTCATCCATGTGACCATTTGTCATTGATTACATCTATCAGTTCATGTTCTTCTCGGTCCATTCTTCCGTCTTATCTTCCTCTCGAATCTAGTCATCAGTTTACTATTCTATCATATCCAGCACTCTTTTTATACATTCTGATGCAATTGTGCATTTTGTTTGTTTGGATTCCCAATAAACATTATTTCAGATTTATCAATCCCTCCACTAACACCCCCCCCCCTCGTTCCCCTGAAGCTGACGGCCATTTTTTGCAGCATGAAATTTCCATGAATTGTCACTGGCATTCATTGCATATTGTACTGTAAATAGAAACTTTCATGTGCATTTTAATTTCGCGAAATCTTGCCTCTCGCAAAATTAAAATGCACTCAAAAATTTGGGGTTTTACAGTATTCTTCAATTTCTACTATCTCCTCCTTTCAGACTCTATGATTTCACACTTGTTATACACACACACACACACACACACACACACACACACATTACACAAACTGTAAAACTAGAAATGATGTTCGTGTGCATTTCAATTTTGCAAATTTTGTGAGAGCCAAAATTTACAAAATTAAAATGAATGCGAACATTCTCATATGCACTGAATACAAGTGGCAATTTGCGAAAATGTCATGCCATGAAAAAGGCCGCTGGACACAATTCGCAAAATGTTCATGTTGCGAAAATATCTTCTGTCTCCTATTCTCTCTTATTGCCCCATCCCACCCTCCTCCTCCTGTACCCCCATGATGAATCGTGAAAGCTGTTTATTTTTTTTAGCATCTGGCTGGAAGCTATGACTGGGACATTAGTCTGCTATCATCCTGAGAGTTATCTGACTATCAATGGATCAAACAAAATACAGAGAGCAAAATGAATGATGAGCAGCACAACATAGAAGCAATGAACTAAACAAATGGAGGAGTAAAATACTATATTTTACACTCAGACACGATGGAATCAAATCTTTTTATGAAGATACTTTTCCATGGTCCAATCAGGACTCAGCAAACCTTTTATCACAGTAAACAATGCATCATTTCATAGAAACAGCACTGTTCCAAACAATGTTGGAGTTGATATATTTACAATTTTAGTACTCAGTACAATTACACCACTAACAAATGTTCAGAATATAGAAAAGCACAAATTCAAGTTTAATCATCTTTATAGTATTCGTCACAGAATTCTCTAAATTCCTCCACAATCTCTTTATGTGAGACTTCACTGCATGAGTTATTTGTTTCTCCATTAGAATTCTATTTATCTGCAGTATCAATCTGGGAATCTTTATCACCAACAGATTCTAGGCAAAAACAAAAAACAAAACAAAGATCTTTTATGCCTATATCTTGGGACACAATTTAAGGATCTTTTCTGCAATATTACACAGAAGACAGAAATTTGAGTTGTCTATCCCTGTCCAACCTCACACTGGAGCTATTAATTCAGTGCCTGTTTGAGGCTCTTTTTGAGAATAAATACAGTTCATAATGCACAAAACAAAATAATAATGAAAAAATCTGTCTCTCGCTGTTCATCATATCAACAACAAGTAAACTTTTTTTCAGTCTAATGTACCTCACATTACATCAGAGGCCTTCAACACTGGATCTGAATACAAACGATACATGTATCTTAAGCCTACGACATCTGCTTGGGGGACTTTGCTGCTGCTGACAGTCAAAGATGAAAGATAGCCCCCATTTTACATTAATGCTTTCTTAGGATTGTGCATTTCATAAAAGATGATCAATCAATCAACTGCAAGTTGACAGTATCATGAACTCTAGTTGTTGCTGTTGTTTTCGTTCTTCTTCTTCTTCTTCTTCTTCTTTTTTTTTTTGGGGGGGGGGGTCTTTTAGACCTGGAAGTTGTTGCTTGCAGCTTCCTTTCAAGCCCCTATTAGTCACAGCTGATTTATGAAGAAAATTCTCACTTTTTTCAGTAAAATAATTCATCATTTCCTTTCCCACTCACACTGTAGCTTATTGTGAAAGCAAAACTGAAAGTGCAAGTTGACTTCAGACAAATGGACTCAAATCAAATGAACAAAATGGTAGAAGTTTCAATGAAATCAATCATGAAATTTAAAAAAAAAATGAATTTGAAATGGTTATATATTTTCATAGACCAGTAATATTTGTCCTCACTATATAATGCAACTCATGTGTGACCTTCTTGCCTTACAAAACTAGCAGCAAATTGAAAGAAAGATATTATTCAGAGGGGTGAAGGCTCAGGTTTGAGTTTCTTCAGTTTGTCTCCCTCTACAAATGAAAATTTGTTAAGATCACAACTGCTGATCTGTAAATTAACAAACATGTCTGAAAAAAGGAACCAGTGGGACTCGAACCTGTCATCTACTGCTTTCCGAGCAGCGACACTACCACCAGGCTGTCCCTGGTTGCCGGCAGTGACACGATGAACATGGAACAAATACCCAAGCTTCGAGATTCCGACATTGTTATGTTAAGTAGTCCAAGGAGCAGCCTGGTGGTAGTGTCGCTGCCCGGAAAGCAGTAGATGACAGGTTCAAGTCCCACTGGTTCCTTTTTTCCGACATGTTTGTTAATTTACAGATCAGCAGCTGCGATCTTAACAAATTTTCATTTGTAGAGGGAGACAAACTGAAGAAACTCAAAACCTGTAGCAACAAATTGTAATGTACAATCTTGAAAAGTGAGATATTCCATTCTCCGAGTCTAGAATGAAGTATACCAGGGGCCCGTTGCATAAAAGTTACTATTATGGTAACTTTGCCATCCAGTGGTAACTACCATGGCAACAATACTCAACAGCCAATCAAAATCAAGAATTCCATGGAAGTTACCATTGGATGGCAAAGTTACCATAATCGTACCTTTTATGCAATGGGTCGCAGGTATCTCATATAAGAAGTGGATGCTCCTAACTATCAAACTGAAATAAGTGAAAGGAATCCAACTACTGAGACATTTACCGTAAAAGTGGAAATTTTCGCGGTGTTGAAATTTTCGCGCATTTCGCGCAACCAGAAACTAGCGCGAAAATAAAAACACGCAAATATTTTTGCTTGCCATACGTTCCTGTGCATGATGTCTTGATTCCGCGGAATTAAAAACACGCGAAACTCTTCTGACCCGGCCTAGCGCGAAAAATTAGTCGCGCGAAAATATCCACTTTTACAGTACTTTTGAGAAAAATGGTAAGTATGAGGCAGTTTTCTCTCTTTATCACTCTATAGATCCAAACAGATTTCTGACTGGCTTCAGCCCCGCATAAAGTAAACCTTAGATACAATTACGAGGTACGTGCAGCAGTTGTAAAGAGCTTTTCTCAGCTTTCCCTATGATAAAGTGGAGATAATATCCCAACTCACTTGTCTTCTTTGAGTTATGAGTCATTGTACAAACTTTGATGTACACAAAGTCATGTACAGATTCTCTTTGTGAGAGAGCATTGTCTTCTTTTTTTTTTCAGTATTTGATAATGTTGATTCAATATGTGATTTGTCTACCGATTGGATTTTCTTTTTCCACCTGACCTTCAGTGTTGACAGTAGAGCTTTGAATAGAGTGATCAATACAATGCCATCATTTATGTCTTTTCTTTACACCACCACTGCTGGAAATCCCTCCCCTCCCATTTTACCTTTGAGAACTGCCAAGGGGCTTCTTTAAAGAACGTGTTCCAACATTAATTGCCAACCACCCTAAAACGTTGGGCTATATCTGGCTATATCAGGGAGTATTTAGCCTGTTGTCAAAGCATGTACGGTAACTGTATCACTACATAAAAAGACAATCTTTTCAAAAACAAAATCAGGCAAAAACCTTATCAAATCACTGTTAGCTGATATAAAAATGTGAAAGAGCTTTTTTAAGCACAAGTGTAACAGAAAATCTACTCATGCAATATGAGCATTTGTCCTTGATGTAATGTGAGTAGAGTTATGATAAACCTCTAAACACTTTCCATAAAATGAAACTAGTCACTCCTTGTGGCACTTCAAATACTTCAGTGGATATAAGTAAAATATTTAAAGGTCCAGTTTACCTTTTGGAGCAGTGATTTCAAAAATGTTCAAGATATCACATTTAATGCATATGTGTAGGTCTGTTGTATCATAAAACATCCTACCATATGAAATATTTGCAATAAAACCTAAAATATAAGGAGATATCAGGATATTTCTCAATAAACCGTAACTGTATACGATTTAGTCTGGAAACATTTTTATTATAACTATTGTTCACATTTTGTGTATTTAACAACACTTAACATCGATTATACGGATTCAAATTTTGACAGTGGTTGTTTCTATCCCTAACTCACATTTTAGAACTATTTTAAAGTACTAATGCTTTCATCTGCAAATGGTAAACTATGCCTTTAAGAAGTGGCATCATAACTTTCTTGTATGAGAATTGAAATTGATATTTTTAGTTGACATTTGCAGGAATCTTTCATATTTGTTTTACTGATTTATGAACTGTACTTACCTCAATAATTGATATAAATAAAATATACAATAAAAATACATAAATAAAACCAATGAACACCTTTAAACAGCTATACGACCCTGTACTCATCTTGGCTGTTATGAATTCAGTACAAACAAACCAACAAATTGGCAGAAGTTTCATTGAAATTGGACATGAAACAAGGAAGGAAGTTAAAGCACACTTCAGAATTTCAAATGTTTAAAAAAAAAACCAGGGATATCAGTTTCAAAAACATTATCTATATATATGCAAATGAGATTAGATGATGATGTTATTTCAAGGATCCATTAACCTACACTCAAATCTTCACTTTATTTCCTTTATTGATAAGAAATCAAGAAGGGAAACTAGAATAATGTGCATCAATGGGGAAAGAGGTGATAATCATAAACATATACCAACATGATTTTGATGACATCATTGTAGATAAACCAATAGGAGGGTGGTGAGGTGATGACATCATTGTATATAAAACAATAGGAGGGTGGTGAGGTGATGACATCATCATTTTAGATAAGTGATGTCATACACACCTAATGTGCAGGGTGAGACAAGAATACTATGAATGAATAAATATCTTGAGGATATGCATTTTGGTAAGGATGACTTAATTTCTTTTGTAATTATAAATGAATTGTCCTATTACATGCAGCTACATGTAGTCACCCTCTAGTGGTAGTCCCTATCAAACATTTTTTGTTTGTTTGTTTTGTTTTATTTTAAAAGTTGCCCAAATAATATGTCAATTTGCTGGTCTACAGAGTTAGAAAGGTATGAAAATAAATGCAACCAATCTCTCTCAAGAAATGTTGCTTTGTTAACAAATACCTGTATCTGATCACCAAAACCATAACAACAGTACAATAATAGACAGAAGGTCAATGCTGATTAACTATATCCAGAGTTAGTGGTATTGTTTGGATTTTTACAAGATATAACAGTACAACCAGGTATCTTGGCAGCAATTCCCTCCATACTCCTTCGACACAGAAAATCTCATAGTGTTGTACACATTGTTCAAAGTCCCTGGCACAGTACAGTACTGGTTGAGGTGGGGATTCATGTTTTGAACATTCCTAAGTGAGATAATGAAAAGCCTCTTATGAAATATGAAAGAGCATGTAATTTTAAGAAGGATTGAACATTTATTTGATGAAAATTGGTTTTCAAATGGCTGAGATATCCAAAAAAGTGCTAATAATAAAAGGCGACATGCCACAACTTTATTAGGATCTCTTTGTTTCACCTTGTTTTTGGATATCTCAGCCATTTCAAAACCGATTTTCATTGAATAAACTTTTGATACCCCTTAGGACTGCATGCTCTTTGACATCTCATAGAGTGATTTCTGAATATCTCGCAAAATGTTAAAAGCTAAATCCTCCCCTCAACAAGAACTGTACACACCCTTTAAGCAAGATACCCAAGCTTCCTTTCACTGACACACCTCCACTCCACCTCATAAATTCTTCACTGGTGTCATGAATATGCTACTATCCCACACACCACACACATTCTCTTTGAGGTGTGAGGGAATACACCAAATGACATCTCACTAGGGACTCACCAAACTCTATGCTAAAACTATCATGCATATAGATAGGCTTTAGCAGCCTGGTGAGTTACATGAGATCAGGTTTAGCTCACCTTTCAACTGTACTTTAAAGAATTGCAGAATCGTATTATAAATAAGTGCTAAGAGCGTAGATGCATAGTACTAGTAATAGCAGTTGACAACCTCACCGCTTGAAGAATTTTGCAGATTCTCTTTCATTTTATGATGGTTAGAGAGAAGACATCAAACCTATCACTACCAAAAGCTTGAGTTTTGAGAAAACAGAATGAGAGAGGCCAAAATTCCAGAAGTGAAATAATTCAAATTTTGTAGTATCATTGTATGTTTATACAAAATGCCCTGACCTGTGACACGTTACCCTATATACCACACCTTTGAAGTCACCAAGAAAAGGTCATATGAAAGATCTAAGGTAAGCAAGTGAAGCTCTGCACACACTGCAGCATTTCAGGGGGAATTTCATGAAGCATTTTGTCTGGCAAATTTGTTTGGCAGGGTCCCATTTTATCAAAAGATAAAATTAATTTTAAATTTCCTTACCACACAGGCTGCCATAGAATTACAGTTGAAATCATCTATATAATCAATTTTAGCTCTTTATAAAACAGGGTCCAGATATGCTCTTAGCCAATCAGATGCAAGGATTTCAATAGCTCATGACAGTTTGTCAAAAAAAAAAAATCTGACAAAACACTTCATGAAATGCCCTCAGAACATATGGCCAGGAGGAAAGAGACTTACCACCTCCCTGGTATGACCTGACTACCATTTATGTCATGGTTTAATAGACTTCTCCTGAACTGCAACTTCTTTGCCTAAATTTACATAGTATACATACTAAACACCACAACTTGAAATCATGTAGAAACATATACTTGTACGTTTTACCCAAGCAGTTACAATTTGAATACACTAGTAGGCCTATACAATGAACTACATACATACATTACATATTTGTTAGTTTACTGAAAGCTTTTTTCCTGACATCAACTTTCCAAACATGATATATTATCATATAATGTATAATTCCATGTAAACAGAAATATAGTAATGCCTTGTCATGAAGCTTCCATGTGTAATTTAATATATGGGATCCTGGACACAATGCATACCTTGCATTCTACATATGAAGAGTTTGTTTGCAAAAACCGATAAGTCCATGTTTGAAGATTTTGAAGAACCATCTCTGTCATAAAGTACAAAATAATACCTTTTAAATGATATATTGGTCACTACATATAAAGGTACATTTTTGAAATTATGGTCAAAAGAAGCAAAATTTTTCTTATTATTCTCTTTATTTTTCTTGACCTTTAATCGCAAATATCTCCATTTGGCAAATATGGACTTATCGGTTTTTGCAAACAAAGTCTTCATATTGTAGCCTAAGTGATGCATCATATATGATGCATGTACACATTTCATACCAAGCATTAGACACAGTCCTGCATCAAGACTATTAATAGCCAGTATAGTAGAGAGAGAACAATAGAATAACTCTGTTTGTTTAAGGAAAAATCCACCATGTTGAGACTCCACCAGCTTGAACTAATTAAAACAAGCTGCACACAGTTTTTGTCCTTATTTAGAAGAACACCATTCTTGCTGAGGCAGACTGTAGGTCAGGATAAAGAACCAAGTTTAATGGTAATCCCCAATTGTAAAATGGAATCACATACTGGAGACAAAGAAATTTTATATTAAGATCTGATATTCTGAAACCAGCGTTGAGTATCACAAAGGTTTGCAATCAAAAGTAGGTTTGTTCAAAACATGGCAGGCCATTCAGATGGAATTAGTATCACTCTTGATAAAATCAATCATCACTCTTGATAAAATCAATCATAACTCTTACGAGAGTATAGAGTCAAGATCAGATAATGATCTGCTTTGAAGTGATCCTAAGTGTTGACTTTAGAAGCATAATGGCATAAGTTCATTTAATATTTTCTGGCTTTATTTCATCAGACCTTATAACGATTAGGTCCCTTTCACAAGTTCTCTATTAAAATCTATAATTTTTCTTTAAAATCTTGCATTAGCTATAAGGCAATGAAATATTTCAAGCAAAATTTTGCAGCAACATGAAATCATTCCCCTCATTTTTTTTTCTCTGTGTGAGACCAAGGAGCTTCAAGCGAAGCTCCTTGGTGAGACTGATGAAAGCAAATCAGAAGAGAATCAAGGAGGGGCTCCATGGGTCTTGGCCGACAAACTATGAAGAGAATTATGAGCCAAAAATAACTGGGGTCAGAAAGGTACCTGGAAATTGTTGAGCATAAAAGAGCATCATATCATATTAAAGGGGGTCATTCATCAGAAATTATAATTCTTCAATTGAGTCAATCTTGGTTCGCTGTCCAATGCGATCTATTTGAAAACTATGATTATCACAGGCCTACAATAATAGAATTGACAATGATGTGCGAACAAACTTCGCACTAGATTTGGGCAGATTGAAACTGACTGTAAATTATTTGTTGTTCCTAGCAAGCTTTGTACAGATACAAACTCCTGTGTCCTACTACAAGTGCGAATAAGCTTCCAAACAAATATGGCCGTGCATATAACATTCATGCCTATCAGCGGCAATTTTTAACATTAACCCCCCTAGATCAAAGAAAGAGAGTTTGAGTTCAACATATGATATCGAAACAATAGTACGTGAATATGAGAACACTATGTTTGAAGTTGTTTCCTCCCCTTAACCTACTTATTGGCAAATGATACCTATTAGATTTCATATAGCTCAAAGTTCCTTGTTTGTACAAGACTACATCAAGTTGCTGTACTTCTGTCCGAGAGCCTCTCGCTCTTGGCTACACCTGACACCTTTAGCAGTATGCTTACCGAGCAATGTCAAAGCATCCTCAAAAAATTAAGGTGTGTCCCATTACAGATCAAGTCACATGACTAGTAAACTGAGCTGGTAGCAAAAGAATATCAGCACCAAGTCAGGAGAGTTGAAATTTCACGGGCGTGTCAAAACATCATTTGGCAAGACAAGAGTCCCGCTGTTTTAATTCCTCGGAAGTTTCTTGCATGATATCAGACCATTTGATAATCCTTTGTGTGAAGTAATTACATCATACTGTAAAATCAGAAACATTCACAGCATGAAACTTTTGTGAATTGGAGCTGACAGCCTTTTGTGTAGCACAAAACTTTTACAAATTGCCACTGGCATTCCATGCTTTAAGTGGACAGTTAAATTTTCAGGTGTTTTTTACTTTGATCTGTAATCTTGGCTCTTCACGAAATTCACGAAAGATTCATGCACATGAAAGGTCCTCCTGAGATCCTCCTGGAAAGGGGGGGGGGGGGGGGGACTCTAAATAGCATCTTAAAGTGATGTTGCCCTAGACAGGATCAGTAGCTTGGACACAGACCTATGACCTCCTCTCCATAATGCATTATACCACAGAAGAAGATTTTGTCACATGGCTAGTGGACTCTATACAGTCAGTACAGACATCCACACAATTCAGTGATATGACAGCTTTTACCATCCCCCCCCCCCCCAAAAAAAAAAAAAAAAATACAACTGTACCCTCCACAATGATAACTTTAAAAATAGTGAATCAATCCAAACACAATTTCAGGGTGTGAAAGTATAACTCATTTCCCACATCTTACAGAAAACCCCATTCAATTTGCTTCAGTAGTCAAAGAGAAATGGGGAATTCTGTAGAGCATGGCAGGAATCTCTTCCCTCCAAGTTCTCCAAGTTCAGTGTTCACACATAATAATGTGCAGTTCCAAGAGCATCCAAGTGCTAAACTTGGAAGAATCAGACTCATGACATGCTTTACAACAATCTACATTTCTCTGTAACTGCTTAACCAAATTGAATGAGATTTTCTGCAAAATAGAGTGAAGAATGATGTTATATCTTCAGACCCTGAAGTAGCATTTAGACAGTTTATTAATATTGGGTGTTATCAATGCAAAAATCTGATTCTATTTTTTTATTTATTTTTTTTTTTATTTTTTTTTTTTTTGGGGGGGGGGGACATACTGTATGAAGGAAGTTTACTTGACCAGTTCTTTATTAAAAACTTAGGAGATTGAATGAAACAAAAATCACCTCTCAAGCTAGAGCTCGAGTAGTTCATATCTTCCAGGTCTAAGCAAGCTTCTTGTCACAAAGCTTTGTGACTCCTTTGGAACTCTTCCACCTTTCACTTTGTTAAAGTGAGCTGCACTAACAGCTCTTGGACAAGGTGGCTGTAATTGGAAGAACAGGGAAGATTACAGGAGCCCCAAGTGATATCATGGGAGATTAATGACTTCCTTCAAGAGAGGTTAAGGTACTATTATTGTTTCAGTATACCCCATCCCCAAGACGGGATGTACCGGGATGCATTTATTTGATATGGAAATCAAAGCCACATTCACACACATCTGGAAGTTCAGTTTTTAAACATCAATTTTTGCAATGCAGTGCAACAACTGATAATAGTGTGTGGGTGGGTACAAAGAAAAAAATGTTAACTCTCACGATCCGCATCATGACATGAAAATCAGTCCCACTTGATTTTTTTCTGTTCCTCATGCCACTTCCCAGATTCGTTGGCTGACAAGCAAAAGAAGAAAAAAAAAAAAAAAAGCTTCAGTGCAATTTTCTGCTGCCACTACAATCGGCTGACAAAGATGGTTTCTTCAGAAATTAAAGGGGGGCATCTATGCCCCCTTTCACGTCTTTTCTTTTTATTTCTTTTGTTTAAAAAAACATAGGGGGCACGCACCCCATGCAGCCCCCTCTGGATCCGCTTATGAAGCTGTCTAATCGAGACAGGGCTCAAAGCAAAGCTGTGAGTAACCTCAGTATCTTACCTTTCTGCCTTGAATACTAAGAGATGTAAAAGTCTTGGGCCAAGGCCAGCGAGAGTGGATATGTCTGACGAGATTCTCAGCAGTCCAAACTGAAGACAAAAAAAAAAGTACACAATATCAAATCTTATGAACCAAGCATTCACTTACAGTATAAAAGAGACCATCATATTTATGGGGCTTTAAACAGCAATGACCTTGTTTTCATTTCTAGAGTAATGATGCCTAATGACACATCAAAAACATGTGATTCTGTGTCAAATCAAAGTTGAGACGTTAGCCAATTTATCTTGAATGAAGGAACTTTCATAAACACATTATAGTAGGTTTTCAAGAGAGAGGGATCTACTTTGGCATGACACAAGATAAATATAGCCATGTGTATAAAACACTTTAAAAAAGGTCACTGCCAGGAATTTGAATTAACTCTTACATCCCGATCCAGTCAATACTTACCCTGTTGAAAACTGCCTACGACTACATTAACTGATGCACGTGGGGAGTAGTGTGTGACAATTTGTGTGTTACTTGCCCAGTTCATGTCATTCCTGTTTCACCCAACTCTGCTAAATGATATGTAATTGACACATTAATCCCAATATACAAATACATTATCAATTTGTCTAAATCCAGAATGAAATTGAGTACTTCCTGCAATGTGAGAGGGGCTGATATTACAAGGAACCTTTCACCCTCCGAATGTTTAAAGGGTTAACTATAGTATGCCATCTACTCTGGGTAGAAGAAATCCTATGACATTCTGACATCTTAAAGAGAGATATATTTACAACAATTATTCCATTTTAGTTGGTTAAAGTGAAATTCATACATGAGATTTTGATGCCTTATGTTGTTTTTAGATACACTTTGGTAGATCTTCAGAGGATCGTCTCGGTTAGTTACAGCCTACAGGAATGATCATTCATTGATTTCAGATCAGAACATCAGGATATTTACTGCAATTTGTTTTTCAAAGCCATTTTCTTAAACTCTTCACAGGAGACCTTTGTAAAACAATTTATTTATATGATCCTATCACAAGCAGTCCCAATTAATGCACTTGAATTTGTCTTTGTATAAAATGCATCAGATTTGGCACAAACTTTATTTTTATTTACAGGCTTTTCTGTCAAAGGAATAGTCTAGGCTCATTTTTATAATATTATGCTGCAAACCATTTGCAAACACATTACATACATTTTGTACTGTAACTATGTCTTTGCACAGTTACAGCAGACAACAAACACATGGTGTATACTTCAAACTTAGTGCATATTTTGAAATATTGAACAAATTTGCAAACACTTTGGAGTGGTATCAACAGAACAAAAAGTAACTTTAAAGTTAGAGAAAAGCAATGAAAATTTATAAAGTAATAAAATTCGGGGAGACAAAGAGGCAATATGCAATGTCATGTGATCAGAGAGAGGTACCATGCTTCCGATGTCATGTGATCAGAGAGAGGTACAGTACCATGCTTCCAATGTCATAAACAGGGAACTGGTAACACACAAGCCACTTTACCCCCAACCTAGTTCACTGCTAAGAGCAGCATACATAATAATTATGGCACGTAGACCCAAGTCACCTAAACAAATGAAGAGTTATTCAAATTTATTTATTCATTTTTTTTTTTATTTTTTTTTTAATATTTACGTCGATGTAGGGCAATTTGTCAATCAGTTGAAATGAAGAGTTGGATCCCAAAATGAGTCAACTCAATCCTTGTCAAGTTGAGATATTTGCAATTAAATGTGAAAAAGAAAATGTGAAAATAATAAGAAAATATGGAATATTCTTAATTATCATAACTTCAAGAATTGTGTTGTTAGGTAAGAAGGGAGGTATCACTAGAAAGGTTTTATTTTATTCTATCTGATGATGGACTTACTTTAAAATTATCGAAAATGGTGTTCATCCCATTCTGAGACCCAACTCTTCAAATGTAGAAAGAGGCCATGAACTAGAAGTCCTAAACCATTATTGCAGCACTGGGAGGTACCATCAAATTCTTCTTAATCCGTTGAGGACAGGCTAATTTTGCTACAACACAAATTTCCCATAGACACTTGCCCAAGTATACTCGGGACTTGTCCTCATCAGGTTAAGAAATTAAAGAAATCATTCTTACTATCGTGATAGAATAAGTAGGCACTAAATAATACCATAGGCCATGAGAGATCCATCAAAGATAATTGGGAGGGCTTGCAAAAATGTGAATTATTATGTATTAGACTGCTTGCTCAGCAAATCTGACTCTTGGCACATATCTACTCACTGGTTGTGTTGAGTATTAGACATGAATACAAATATAATACAGACAGAGTGTAACTAATTCCTTTCAATTGGTATAAGAAAAATACTAACAAACTGAAGCAGACACTTTATTTCTAATATCAGCTTCTTGGTCATTCAAATATGTTGAATAACAGGGTAAGGCCAATTAAGAAACCCATTATAGCCAAGGCTGGAATCATGATGATTTTCTGTTTGGTACAGCATGGTGCTGTGTATGCAGTATGTTTCACTGTGTTTTTATTTTCACAATTGCCTCCTGTGCTGTAAGGCTCCAACATGAAAAATCACTAAAATGTAAGCTTTCTTCTTAAAAGATATAACATTAGGTTCAGGCTCTTCAATCATTTGCAAAGGAAACATTACAAAGTAAAATCTGTTCGAGATCCAGATTAACAATCCAGATTGACAATAAAAATGCAGTTTTGCACACATCCTGGATGGAAAAGGAAAAAACAAAAGCAATGACAAAGATTATGTGCTGGTGGAATTTGAAACAGAAGGACATGTTTTTCATTTGCCATGACCCTGAGCAGATTAGGCTCCAGGAAAATATCAGCTACATTAAAATGTGATTATTAAACACAGAGAAATGGAACAGTTGACAGTGAGACAAAGAGAGTAAGTAAAAGAAATGTGAGGCCAAATTGGGGGGGGGGGGGGGGGTAATCACACTAGACATTATGGAGCTGGGCTGTGGTATGAGTCATCAGTCATGTTCATACTCACTTTGGGCCCTGTTCACATTCTAACTCTCATTTAAAAAGGCAGAGCTGGAGTAACATATTGAAAACACATTTTACTCATGCAGAACTTCATCCAGCCACACCTTGTCTTTTTTCCAATCTCACTATCATTTCAGTCTAGACATCATCATGGTCAAATGGGATTCTTCACCAGCCTCACTAGAGGCCCATAAACAAGACCTCCTTTGATTATAAAATTTCTTTCACATAATAAAATGTGCGGACAGTAAATTTCTCTGTACTGCACTTCATGACAACATGGTTTCTAGGTCACTTAAAGGGGAAATCCAGTCCTAATATAAGTTAGTCTGATAAAAAAAAAGTAAAATCTCATGAGTTCAACGGTAAAAATTTGACTGAAATCGTATGAAAAATAAGGAAAGTAATATGACATTTTGAAGTTTTGCTAATTTCTTCAAAACGGTTCTTGTACAGTTGATATGAATATGCAAATGAGCGAGCTAACCATGTCATAACCTCACAATTTTCCATTGATGTACAAAAAAAAAAAAACAATGACGAAAATTCAATGTTTCTGTCATTGAAGTCTGAAACATGATGTTATTCCTGGTTGAATAACTTCGGAATAGTAATCAGTCAGATATACAAGGATTTGAGCCTCGGGCATAATTGCGTTCGAATGAAAACTGGAAATTTCCAAATTTTATGTACAAACTATATGGTAAGTTGTGAGGGGATGACATGCTCACTTTGCCATTTGCATATTTGTATTAACTGTTCAAGAACTGTTTCCCCCAAAAATATTGAAAATTCAAAATGTCATAACTTCCTTATTTTTCATCCGATTTCGATCAAAATTATACCGCAGAACTCATAATATTTTACTCTTTCTTATCAGACTAACTTATGATTGGACTGGATTTCCCCTTTAACTGATTTCATATGTTTTGAAAACAAAAACCCATAAAGATAATCCACTTCCAAATGTACAATGTAGGTCTATATATTGAAAAGTCCACACTGACGTATTACCTTCAATCAAAGACTATCGCCCTCGTAGACCAGATTAAATACTTTATGTGAAATGGGAGAGAGAACTCCAGAGTAGAGAAGCAAGCACGCTTCAGTGGTCCAGACATCTCCAGCTGTTTTCTTTATTCATTGAATGTCTGAAACCACAAGCTATGCAATTTTTAACAAGGTGGCAACCCTGGGAGTCAGAAATGCCAATTTAAATTCAATGTGTAACAGAAGGTGACTTTATATTTTCATGACCTATTTCTCACACCATTTTAACCACTTTCAATGTTGGGCTTTGAGCAGTTAACACACCCTGTGACTGAAGCAAAACAAATTTTGCCCTTTTGCCAAACCAGTGGGGGAGAACAACAGTTATCCATGCATTCATGAAGCACTTCCCAAGACAGGAGAGAGAAACATATGAAAATATTTCTTAAATGACTTTATTTGTAAAATTGTATTTAAATGGTTCATTTTCCTCACAGGTGATAGAATTAATGTTCGTATCAATTTCATTTCCACAGGAGAGAAAGTATTCCTGTGTGCAATTAACATACTGTCATTGTCTCAGGCTGTAAGCACCATGAGGTATTTAAAACTAGGAAAACATATTCAAAAGATGTCACAGTTATAATTGTAATTATTGTCAGATTATTTCAATCACTATCATTCTTATCATTCATCTTCTTCTTCTTTTGATTATCATCATTATTACTATTTTGTAATTATTATTATTATCATTATTGTTATTATTATCGTTATTATTATTATTATTATTATTATTATTACTACTACTACTACTACTACTACTACTACTACTACTACTACTATTACTATTACTATTACTATTATCATCATCATTATCATCATCATCATCATCATCATCATCATCATCATCAACAATGATGAGGACAATCTCGCTTAGGCATTATGCTGATAAAAGTCTATGATTATGATGCACCTTTCTACCCTGTATAGGGCACAAGCTGGATCATCTACATGGTGAGAGGTAGGCCCTACATGGCATCAGATGGGTGTTGTCTCTCTGATGTGAAGCAGATTCTTTTCTCTGTATCATAATCTCCTTCTACTCTTTCACTAGCTGAAAAACAGCCACGGAAACAAATCCAAACTCCTCACTCAGAGAGCATGTTATCACAACGCCTTTCCTTACAGAGCAAACAACATTTCCCTCCTTGTTTCACATCCCTTCTCATATTGGTAAAATATGACTGTGATTTACAAGAGGGATGGCAAGTCTTCGCCGCTCTCCACAATTCTCAGGAGTTTCATCCACCCTTAGTCTAAATTCAGTTATCAATTTATCACTTACAATCGGCATGACTGCATGCACCAGTAACATGGCTAAAAAAAAAAAAAAAACTGAATAAAAGCACTTACCCTCTCAAAGGAGGATTGCAGGGAAAAGGTCTAAAATAACAAGTATTTCTCAACTCTTAAAGGCATAATTTACCATTTGCAGATGAAAGCATTAGTGCTTTAAAATAGTTCTAAAATGTGAGTTAGGGATAGAAACAACCACTGTCAAAATTTGAATCCATATAATCGATGTTAAGTGTTGTTAAATACACAAAATGTGAACAATAGTTATAATAAAAATGTTTCCAGACTAAACCGTATACAGTTACGGTTTACTGAGAAAAACCCTGATATCTCCTTATATTTTAGGTTTTATTGCAAATATTTCATATGGTAGGATGTTTTATGATACAACAGACCTACACATATGCATCAAATGTGATATCTTGAACATTTTTGAAATCACTGCTCCCAAAGGTAAACTGGACCTTTAAATCATTGTCACAAAATCCATAAACTCTACACTGTTTACCAGAGTCACAGTCATCTCATCAAGAAATAAGCCTTGCATAAAGACTACTGGTAAGACAGGTGTGCAGCTTCATAATATGTTTCTCTTTTTTTTTCATTCTTGTTTTGTATTTTGTTTCATATTTTGGTCAGTATCAGGTATCTGAATACATGCATTACTATCAGTCTACAGATATGACACAATTTAATCACAATCCCTTTTCATGTTCCTACATATTATTTGACTTTTTATACAAGCAACTCGCTCATTCTTTGTTCAAAATTACAAAGTTAAAGATAGATAGCACATAGTTACTCCAGTAGTTTTGTATTGTGTCGCAAGGCCTATTTCGCTATGAAATCAGTCATTTCGTCGATTGGCGCCCCATAAAAAACTACGGTCTGTGTCCATGGTTAAAACCATGGACAAGATTGTACCATCTTCGTGAATTCGGGCCAATATGTTTGGACATTAGGAGCAAACAACGGTGCAGTGGCAGATCCAGGTGGGGGTGCACCGGGCCCAACCCCCCCCCCCCCCCTTTATTATTTTTGTCAAAACAAACGAAATAAAAAGAAAAATTGTAAAAGGTGCCCCCCCCCCCCCCTTTACAGAATTTCTGGTCTGCCCCTGGTGCATATTTTTTCAGATTTTTTTTTTTTTTGTAATCTATAATAGGAAATGGCATAGCACACATCACCACAGCAAAGAGTCATACTATTCCATAAAATCTCAAGGTAAAGGATTTTCTCTGGGAATGTAGAAGCTTATTTGCACATGTAAATTCTGAACACTTGTGAAATTATTTCTACAGAGCTTCTGTGCACAGACTTGGCCCACAATAATCCACTTTACATTGTTATAAACACGCACTCATACACTGTCTGCAGTTCAGAAAGATATTGAACAACCTGCTTTGCATGGAATAAAGCATATATAGCCAGGGAATTGCAATCAATGGAACAAGTTTGTGCAGACGGCTCCACCAAATATTGACATCTACCGTTAGGTTCCAAAAATACTTGTACATACTACTCAGACAAATTACAACTTACAAATAGTATTAAAGGCTACATTGGTAATCTTCAATTCCTGCATGTGCCACCATCAGTTTAAAAATCTGCCTTTATTGATCTCTTTTTTTTTCTCTCTCTCCACCCACAGATGCTAGACAAAGTATGTTACTAGGCGCTATCCCATACACATGACACATGAACTACACTGTCCAAGTTCTACGTGCACATCACATACTAACAAACATCATGCTATTATTGCTCCATAGCCAATAATCTCTGTTTTATTACATAAAATATGTTTCATAGTTCCATAACCTTGCTATTTTCTTGTATTCAGTTTTGAACTTGTTTTGCTTTGTTTCTTTGTATAATCAATCTGCTATGTAGTTTTGTTCATTCAGCATTAAGCAGCTGTTTATGAGGGGACTGCAAATAAAATGCCTCCATTTCCAACAGCTTTGTTTTGTACACTCATAAAAGTCACAGCATAAAATTGTATTTCTGTTCACTCTTTTTTCCTTTATTACAATGCTATATTGATTTTGTATAACTTTGTATAATTATGTTAACATTTTAAGGCATTTTCATTCTTGTTGGAAATGAAAATAAATGAAATAAATTGAAAAAAAAATGAAATAGTTTACAAATAGTGAATGGTCATGAGTGCAATGGTACAAGATTTCGCACGAGGTGAAAGATAGAGGCAAGCCGAGTTGAATAGTGCGCCTCATCTTTCACCGAGTGCGAAATCTCGTTCCATTGCATGAGTAAAGACCATACACTATTTGTTTTATACAACACCTCGAACGTCAACGAATTTGGTACTCACAGATTCTTGAATTTAGCACAGAAATGGCAACCATTTTCCGTGAAAGACGAATGAGTAGCCTCACAGTCGCAGTCACCATGTGTGTACATGTTAACGTGTACATACGTATGCGAAACGTTGTTTACAAAAAATAGTGACAAAAGTACGCGCTTGTAAGCGCACTTGTACTAGTTGTACTACTAGAGTGCGCGCGGCACATGTTTGTTTATTGTGACATCAGAGCGCGTGCAATAGAACATTTTGATCGAACCAAAATTGCACGCTCTGGCTGTCTCAGCGTGCAATAGAACCTTTCACTAAATGTCACGTGATGGGCAATCGACCAATCGGATAGCTACATTCTAAATAGGTGTTGTATAATCACTGTATAGGTCTCGCCTTACAAAGAGACGTGAGAGGGGAATGACACATTCATACAGGTGAGGTTTTAGCACCTCTTCATATAGACAAAGGAAATAGCAGTAGACAAAGAAAGTACTACTACTACTTAAAGTAAATGAAAAGCATTACCTTGGACAAAAATCAAATCAGTTTTGAACAATGAAGAAGAACAATTTTTAAACATTTTAGACAGTGGTTCAAATCAAAGAATGATAAAAAAAAAAAGATACTGGGAACAACACAGTTTAAAACATTTCTTGAGTCTGCAAAATGATGCATATTTTTCCTTCTTTGTGTTTTTAAGATGCAGTGCCAATGATGATGATGATGATGATGATCCACATCATTTGTATAGCATATATGTGGTGTAGAAACAGTCAAAGGTGCAGACTCCTCCAAGAGAGTTAGCAATATATTGAATGCCTGGTGAAAAAATGTGAGTCTTGAGTGAGGCCTTGAAGTGAAGTTTGTCAATTTCACATTTCAAATGCTTATAAATAAGTATTCAAAACTCATTCAAAAGCCTGGTTTGTTAGACTAGCAGACTGCTATCCTACTTATGCAGCCACAATGTGCTAATGTGCTCAAAACTAGGCCAATGGATTAACAACTAGGTCAAGACAGGCTTGGGGAGGGTTTCCGGTCTCTTAGCATTGAATGTGAGTCCCAAAACAGGCCCAGAGAGCACACATTGGTGTTTGGCTTAAAAGGCCTGGCAGTCATACATGTACATCCCCTGGCTCTATGGTAATGGCACTGCAGATGAAGTCAATTCATACATCTCTGTCTCATGCTAAGTAGAAGGACTGTTACAAATAAGGAGGGTCATTCACACTACCAGTAAGAAATCACGGCCTAAGAAACATTGCACCATGTTGGTGTGACTAGTTGCTAGGCAACTGGGATAGAAGCTACCAGAAACAACACAACAAAAATTGAAGACCAGAGTGGAATTTTTCTGACTAAATGTGAAGTTTGCTGTGACATTTTGCATCAAGAAAACCCTCTACTAATTGCAATATATCCATCTATCATGTGATTTCCCCTTAGTGTATTGCTCACTCCCCCACTCCTCACAAAATGTGTAGCTATGAAAGTTTGCTGCATTGACATTGCTGCATGTAGCAAAATGCCAAGCTACTTGTGGGCAAGCATTTGAAGTTCCCTAAAATTCACAATATTCCTAACTTTTATAGCATTTTTTTTTCTTGCAGTATGAATAGAACACTCAAATATTTTAATTTTCAGATATACATGTATATTGCAGTCTTTCCCTTTGAGAATAGGGATGTAACTGATAATTGTCACATTCATATGATGTTCCAATATCTGAATCTCAACTGTGTGGGAGATCAAACAACACTTTATTGCTGTGTAAGCCCCCATCAGACCAGAGTGGATATAAAACATATGGATATATGTTTTTATGCATTTGAAAGAGGATATATGAAATATGGATACACATCTGTACATTGTTTTCATACATCTGAATGCTCACATACTGATACATCTTATGGATGTACAAGTATGTCTTTATAAAATGGGTTCAAGAATGTAGCCAATTGGAAGCGCTGAAATGAGCCACGTGTGCGTGCATTAATTTCTTAGTAAATGCACTATAATTCCACCTCCCTGGCCTGACGTATGTCACAATGTTTACACTAGCAGTGCGCACTCAATCAGTTGTTACAAGTGCGTCACGTGCTACTATACACGCTGTCAATCCTGTAAACAACTTCTAGTTCGGGCCGCGGGCTGCCACAACAGCCGGCAGCCTTTCTTGTGCATAACACGTGGCGTACGCATACTCTTATACATACGCACAGTACTTATGTGCGGGATTTCCGAGTGCGACGTGCGTAAATGTTTGGGACGAACATCTTCGGACATCTTGACTTTTGAGCGAGTGCTACATGTAGCTGACTGGTATTGACCTACAAAGGTATGTGAATAATGCTGTTAGTTTTCGACCCATTATATAAAACAAATGATGCACAGGATTATTTCGTGGCGTTAGTGAAGGTGTGGCGCGCTCGAGAGTATTGACAATGGTGCGACATGCACGAGGCGCACACTAACACACTCTATCCTGTGCATCATTTGTATAATAATGTTTATCCATAAGTACCTGTCCATAAGACATTTAATCCTGACAATATGGTCTAATAATATCCGCATGTCGTACGAGTATATGGCTGGGGCTAGTAGGGCTTATTTACAGCACTTGCTAGGGTTAGCGCAAACTACCAGATGAATGCACTGCCAAGTATAAACATAATTTGCAAAGCCCACTCACTGTACATGCTGTGCAAGGTATAGACTCAAACGATTAATGTATACTGGGATGTTATGTCTGAATGGTGTCATGCTAATGCTTCGTATATATCCATTTATGTCATATGAAATATGATAATTCTCCCATATGACAGCTATTATACCCTCTGGGGTTTAGGGACAACACACCCTCACTTTAGTAGCAAAGTGCACTTACCTGAAGATCAGAGACATAATACGTTGGGAGGAGACAAAGGAATACACATCAGTACAGACAGCAGAGATTGAAAGGTATAATAGATTTGACAGTGTAAGGGAAAAAGAGTATGGCCAGGAGTGGCTCAGGATAATTCTGATATAATGGGCAACAAATACCAACTGGCAACAGAAAAATCTACCTCCTTGTTCCACACTACGATAGCATGGTTGCCATTTACTCCACTTAATTTGTCATCTCAGACTGCTAGGAAGAGACATAGAAGGAGAGAAGGAAAAAATATGAAACAAGGGAAGGAAAAGAATAGATACATATAAACACAGAGGGCACTGTCAATCAGCATAAGGGATTGTTTCAGTGCTTTCAGAAACAGAACTGATGTCAATGAAGGCGGCTCTATTCACTCGAGAGTAAACCAGAATCATTTTACTCTAATAATGTTTTTCATGGCTGGCATGGGGTTAAAGCCAATCATTGACCAGAGGTGTTTCCAAATCAAAGATTTGTTCACTCCTGTGTTTTTTTCTCATCTCAGCAGTTTGATGTCTACAATGCAGGTAATTAGGTGGAGCTTGATTTGGCCTTCATTCATTTCTGCCAGCAGAATATACACTGTACATCTGTGTTTGATGTGTGCATGTAAATGATAATTGCAAAACTAGAAACTTTCGTGGCATGAAACATTTTCAACTTGTCACTGGCATTCAATTCATTGTATAGACAAAATCTTTTGCATACATTCTTTTGGTAATCCTGGTTCCTTGCAAAATTCATGAAAGTTTCATGCTCACAAAAATTTCCGGTTCTACAGTACTCTTCATTGTATGTGTACTATGAGCTAGGTGTTTGAATGACAGTTAGCAACACGGTCTATGCTATATGGTCTGCTGATTGAAGTTTGCACTTTGGGATTCTAACAACCTTGATACTTTCAAATTTCAAATATAGACCTTTTTTTCCAGCAACTGTGCTTACAATAATTTAGTGACAAATTGTGGAGGCAAGGCACCTTTGAATGTTCCACAGAGAAATGGTGCTAAATAAATGTTGTTTATCATCATCGGCATCACCATCATCATCAAGTTCGCAGTTGACAAAGAGTCATTTCAGCATCCGGCTTGCCCAGCATTCTAAACATGACTAGAAACACAACTATATGACTACAGACTAGATAGCAATTTTGAAAACGAAAACAGATGAATAAGACATGTATAAAAGAAGAAGAAGAGAGAGAGAGAAACAAAGAAAAATGAAAAGAGAATGAGAGAGGAGAAAGAAAAGAAGACATGATGGACCAGAGGCTGACAAAGAGAAAGGCAAAAAGAATATGAAATTGAAAGAAAGAGAAAGACAGATTCTACAACAACATAATGCCCTATCCAAGAGAAAGAGAGAGAGAGGAAGAACTCCAGGGCAGTATGACATGATTGAAGAGTGGATCAAAACAATTGAATTTGATATGAGCAGCTGACTCATGGAGTATAGAGCAATACGAAGAAGTATTAGGAACTCACTTTTATATAAAACATAACAAAAAGCTGACAAGCCTTAGGATTGTGTTTGTCACTAAAAAGTAACTTGGTGTGAAGGTTCAATGTAAATCTTTTCACTGAGAGAAAAGAACAGAATGTGTTTCATTTCATGAATGAACTTTGTCTCACATACCAATAGGTCTGTCAAGTTTATGGTGATGATGTTTGGCTCCAGACCTACCCCCAATCTCAGCAGCATGCTAAAGCGCCATGAATCATCCGTGAGTCATGGACTGCTGTCCACCAGGCTCTCATCTGGCTGAATTAATTGGCCAGCCCTTCCCTCCAAGCGCCCACGCATCTTTGAGAACCTCCCAAGAAAGGTGTGGCATATGATTAATATGCTTACTATGCACTTCTACGGCAGGCATTCTTTTAAGCCGTATTTTGGTTTGGCCTTCACTTATTTATTTTCAGAAGACCAGAGAAGTCAAGAGGTGCATACTTCTGAATTTCAATAACATAATCTCTTTATTTTCCTCATCCTGTGATTTATGACACACATTCTCTCAAAATGGTTCTTAATCCTTCTTTTGTTATTTTGAGCTCTATGGCACTTAAGCTTGGGTTTCAGATTTCAAATCAAAATTCAACAAAACAGTCCTGTAGGGCTGAAATACACATCATGTTGTTGTAATGTGAATCATGATAGCATATGTGTTAAAGGCAAAATAAAATCACGACATGTAAAGTGGCTGGTTGTGGTAGAACGGCAATAAATCAATATGCAGAGTGCAATCATGTGCTTTTGAAGAAAGTACACTCACATATGCAACCTTGTGAGGTTCATTCCATGTAAAGAAATGATACAAAAGGTAAATATAAATATATGCCCAATCAAAGTGCCCCTTCCCAGGCATCACATTACACTGGACAGATCATCAATTTCTTGACTTCTGGTGCAGGCTTTCAGAGCGGCAGCCATCTTTTTTTTTTTCTTTTTTTCACTTAAATCAAAACAAGAAAATAAAGATCAGCATAGATGCCACAATCCTGGTGACATAAATTGTCTCTACTAAATCATTGAAGAATTGAACAATACGTGAAACAGACAATTTGACTTTTTAAAGACCGCACAAAAAATAAGGTGGCAAAATGGACATATTTTAAGCCAAACAAAGTGCATGGCATTCGTTTTGACTGACTGAGGCATATACTGCATCAATACAAACAGAAAAAGCTCTGTGTACAGTGAGTGAGCAGCAATTTGCAAATGCATTGCTTGAAAGGTCAAAATCTCAAACACTCTTGTATAAACAGCTTATATTATCTTAAAAATGGAAAGTTGCTTTCCTACAGAAGGGAAATTCAGCCTTTTAAAGTGCTGCATCTGCAGTTCACCACAAAAACTTTCCACATAAAAAAATGAATTATTTGTCAACAAGCTTCTTCTTATAAGCAGATGAAGTAATAAATTAAATTTTAAAAGAGAAATGAATTGTGGGAAAACAAAAAGCTGACAGAAATTTATCTTTTCAGAAGAGAAAAGTATTGTGGCATATCACTTCTTTCTTTCTTTCTTTTTTCCAGGAACCTTTTGTCGATAACACTATATTTAGTCTTGCGTCTTTAAAATTCATATTTACACAACCATATCTTCAAAAACTTTTAGTTTTGCAATTTGTTACAATATGATTTTCTCATGCCCAGTAGCTACATCAGGGTTGGTTAAACAATGGCTGGAAGAAAAATAGTCAAGGGCAAAGTATTACTACATTGTGTATAAGGTGATAAAGAATGAATTCAAATGATAATAAGCTTAGCAACCATCTTCAATTTTTTAAAATGTCTATATTCATGCAAATCAATGATGCCGCTGAGCAAATTGTTGGACCAGTCTAGTCATGAACATTATAGGGCACATTATTATGATAATGATTTTTTTTTTCAACTTTCACTTTTATAAGATTGTATGAGTCTGTTTAATTGCTCAAGTGAACGAATAGGAATCCATGTGTACATAGGTATGTATTTCTTATAAATCAAGTACACCTTGGAAACTGTAAAGATATCTTGTGATAGAGATTCAGATAGGCCTAACATTGGCATAAAAGATAAGGCAGTCTTGTGGGTAAAATGTTTGATACCTGAGAAAAATAGATCATACATGTATATGTAGCATATGGTTATATTGTTCTACATCCAATTATAAAAAAAAATTCCCCCCCCCCCCAAAAAAAAAAAAAAAAAAAATTAATGTAATATCATCAATGTTTAAACATGATCCCTAAAGCTACATACATGTACATCTAGACACATAAGCATTGAGATCTGCTGAATGTCTAGCAAATACAACTATACTATAGGTACTATTCATCAGTAGACCACAAGTCTGTGCTCAATATCATAAATACAAGTTTGCAATACTAGTGTGCTATGCCAGGCATTTAAATCCACGGTAGATGGAAAGCCCTGATGTAATTGAACATACATATATTGCATCAACCACAAATGTAATGTACTTTTCTGCGTTCCACACCCCATGAGATGCACATGTACTGTGCAATGGGAGGATTCTTTCATGTGTCACTCGCATACAAGTGATATTCAACACACACATTCCACAGCAAATGAAAGCTCCACATATTGAGGAGAGCTGTGGTGTGTGTGTGTGTGTGTGTGTGTGTGTGTCACATTCGTCCGCCAGCCTGTGGAGAAGATGACAGCATACACAACCCATAACATACATCATGAAGGCCTTAGCGGTGGCAGAACGAACTTTTCATCCTCTACACGGGGTCATATGGATGAGAATCATCACTTGCTACCATGGGGGTTTAATGCATCATAGAGATGGTATAGCAACTAGACGGGGTTTAGTGTATCATAGAGATGATATAGCAACTAGAGTATGCTAGGAGGATGAAATTATCACTATGGAATTAGGATGAAGAGAAGTGAGGAGAATGGAATGGACAGATGGTCCACAGAGACAGCAATGGATGATACTGACAAAAATGAAGCAAGGAGGGCATTCATCAAAGGCATAGGTATGCATTTAGGATAGGTCAAAACATGAAAAGAGAAAAGAAATGCAGGAAAGTAACAACCTAATCAGCATATCAATAGAAAATACATTGTATGAAGTAAAATAGGAGATGTAATTATGTAGAGCTTGCAAAATGAGTTAAATTTGTCTGCAGACTGAGTAAAGATCATTCCAGCTAAAGATGTTATGCTTGGATTGCAGCTCATTCATATGATTTGCCCTTCTTCATCACAAGGAAAATATTTTTAAAAAGAATTATAAGAGTATATCAATTTGAAGCTTAGCATCTAACAAATTTAAATCTGCCCCCCCCAAATAAAAATATATATATATATATATATATATATATATATATATATATATATATATATATATATATATATACACATATATTTCTTTGACATTATATGACTTTCGTAATGAAGCATCACACACACACATATTTGGGAGAACATCTCTACGAAGTATATCATTTCAATAATTTTTTTCACTTTGCTCCATTTGAATGTTATGCCCAGCCGTTGAAGAAAGCATGCTGGACAGTGCGCCATGAGGCAAGGCCATGGTGTATATCATTGATGGAAAGCATCGCCTGGCTCCAATTAGGGAAGCCCACTTGTATGACCAGCTGTCAGCCTTCACAGCAGTCATCTTCCACTGAAGCTTTCCAGATGAAATTCCTTCTTCAGAACTTTACATAAATTATTCCTGCCTTCCATTCACTTATCATGTTATGTGTGCACTTTGAGTGCGCCCCACTCCTTCCCCCCTCTCTCCCTCTCCCCCCCCCTTCTCTCCCTTGCAAGGCCCATTCACACTTAAGTGAAATACTATGATACTTTGTAACGTGAATGCAAATACCTCATGAAACACCTCACAAAAAAGGCAAAAACTTGGTATTTAGGGTGGTAATTCAATGTATAAAAAGTTGCACAAGATAAGTTGATCAGCATCACACACCAATTTACAAGAAATCTTGTGATTATTTTGGAATTATTGCAAAAAAAAAGTAATAGCATGCTAATTTGCACCATAGCGCAGTGTGCCAAATGGTATCTAGAGATTAGCAACTGATCTCTACTCAGTATTTTCCATCCAATCATTCAAAACACACACAAACAAACACAAGGGCAAGGGTCACAATTTCACATGCATGTCAAGTAGGTCGACAATATATCCCAATCTGCAAATTAGCGAGGTATTTCTTGCTTGAAAGGCTGCAAAAAGTATTTGGATCATGATCAAAACCCAGCTATTTTGTCTGTATGCACCTGCCTATTCTTCAGCAGGGAGGTGAGTCACCTCCCTGTCTTCAGTCATGTTTTTGTTGATGTTTTTTCTTGCTAAAATACCTCTAGACTATTCCTCTCTTATTTCATCACCTTCTTTGTTAACATTTTTTTTTTCCAAAACTCAAAAGAACAATCAAATCAAGCTTTGTTCTCATTTGCCCAAGTACTATATAGGCCTACACATTCAACTAGCAAAAACATATACTGTAAAACATGATATATTCGCGGCATGAATTTTTCGCGAATTGGAGCCGATGGCTCTTTTTGCGGCATGAAATTTTCGCGAACTGCCACTGGTATTCAATGCATATAGTGTAGACAAGAACTTTCGCGTGCATTTTAATTTCGCGAATCTTCGCGAAATTAAAATGCACGCGAACATTCCTTGTTTTACAGTAACATGAAAACCACACTGAAATCTAATTTTTGTCATTCTCGTTTCTTCTTTCATAGACATTCTTTCAATCCAGTTTACTTTTATTTCTAGTCATTACATAGGGCCTACTCTATTTAATTCATCTATTGCTCCTCCTTGCATCTGCCTGTTTTTCTCTACTATACTTGTATTACAAACCATGAAAGACAAACCATATTTCACAGATTGATTATGCTGGGATAAGATAAATGGTCAGACACGGGGGCTGGGGATGCTAGATTTATGTTCTCTCCGTAGCCCTTATTTACACCAAGCTTTAGGCTAACTCACTGCCAGCCTCAAGCATTCCGAGAGTTTCATGTAGACAGAAAAACATAATTCTATATACAATATGAGTAAAATGCAGCTTCTTAGCACTTCTTTAGATCTCTCAAAACTGCTCCTTATGAGACAGTCCCAGTCATTTATTTTTCTGTTAGTGCTTTGCATCTTGTCAGGGATGGCAATTTTGCAGTCTCTTCTATCTCCCCTTGGTAATTTGTGTTATTGTGAAAAGATCTGTTCAATTCTACAAATTGACATTTTTGTGTACAGCATAAAAATCTGAAGTGTGATGTACAAGTACAACAACATGCAAGATATAAAAAAGAGTCTTTACTTTGAAAGAAATATTTTAAACTGGAAATATAGAGTGCCATTAATGAAATAATAACAAACAAAGAACATTTTAAATTTGGGGAAATGTAGACACTTACAAGTGTGACAAAAGCACTATCAGAAGACACAAAATTTCCTCAGTTAAAGCTTTTTAAAGGTATGTATTTATACACCTGTGTCAGATTCATCAGTTTTTTTCTTGTATTGTTTTTATTAGCAATGATGAACAGAGACAAAAGTGTAGACAAAAAGAACTGTACAAGATTTAACTTCATCTAGGGAGGCTTCATCCCACTAAATGCAAGGATACTTTTGATCTGATTTCAAGAAAAAAAAATACAGTAAGCACTTTCTGGAAAGGAGGCTGTCAGTTGACCCAAATTTGTCATCATAAAATGTCCAAATAATGCAGGTCCAAGGTCAATTTTACACTGTCGAGCTACACTTGGTGTAAACAGGGTCTTAGTTTTCGTTCAAGCTGAAAAGATGTTTCTCTTTGTATTTACATGTTGATTTTGATTTTTTTTTTTAACGGCACAATACGGTATGTGCTACCAGTCAAATTAAAAACTGTTTCCCTTATTTTCCAATTTCATTCCCTACAATGAGAAAGAGGAAAGGAATTTACCTCCTCTGAACTGATTAGTTAAAAGTATATTGTACACTTGATTTTCAGATCAAATTTTGGAGACAAATACATTCAACTTAGAGCTTTGCCTGGTAACCTTTATCACACATGAAAGGTGGGCATTTGAAGATCAAAAATTTTAAGATAACTAATGTTTTCTATTACTATCACTACTTTTTTATCATACCAGTCACAGAATTATTAGTCATCAAGACTTTTCATAAGGATCCAAATTTCATGCCACATCCCTTAGCCATATCTACAGCATTCGAAATGCGCATCCACAGACAGCAGAAAATTACTTTATGTAGGTTAATTGTTCCAATCCTTGTGGGATTCATTTAAGAGTACATTATATATCTATTGTTGTGTGAAAATTATTTGCTTCAGAATGGTCTCATATTCAAGTAATGTTCAGTATAATGTCAATGATCGCCCCGTCACTGTACAGGCATGCTAACCTGGAAACATTAAACTGCACATTACTTGAATTACTTGACCATTCCGAAGCGAATAATTTTCACACAACAATAGATATATAATGTACTCTTAAATGAATCCCACATGGATTGGCACAATCATCCCCCAGCATTCCCACCGATTCCCACTGATCAGTTATTAGCCATCCCCTTTAAGAGAAGTCTGGATAATAAGACTACAAAATACATGGAAGTAATTTTAGGGGCTCCTCTAATTTGAACCTTGATAAGAATATCTCTTGGTACTGGAATAATGTTCAATATTATGTCCCTTTTGCAGGCCTGGGCTGCTAACATTATTAATTGCATCAATATCAGGAAGATTCCATCATTTACTATAGCACATCATGTAGATGCTTGTGTATTAAATGCATCAAATCTGGCATAGATATTTTTTTTTAATCAGATATTTTTATAAATTAAGTTTTCATGAAGCTTCCAGCAGGGTCTGGAACACTTGGCACCTCAGCACTCACACTTATCTTCTTTATGGACAATACACAGAATGAGTACTGTAGGTCTGTTTATTGTTCTGTGACACAAACACATGTACACACACTATAAAATACACAGTGGTTTGCTTTCATATTCATTCATTTCACTGCAGAAAAAATGTCATTTCATCCAAACACACACACACACACACACACACACACACACACAAAATGTAACATTATTTTGTTCATGGATTCAATGTTTGTCATCTTTAACAACAGCTACTTCTCTTCCTAACTATAATATGAAGCACAGAATATGCTTTGAAATTAAGAAAGTAAGTTTTCATCATGCATATTATCTGAAATTTTAAGGAAAATGATATTGGGGAAAATGGCAGTTCTCATAGGCTTTACATCATCCCACTTTATGACTTGCATGAGTTAAGTACAACTATGCAGTGCACTTCTTCAGAGAGTACACAGAGACTCCAAACCCAAGCACCTTCTGATCTGGAGATTCTCCTGCCTGAAACCCCTAGCAAACGGGAGACTCAAAATTGATGTGCGCGAAGCGCGAAATTCCTTGTGGCCAGGGTCCAGCTCTAGGGTTCTAGATGCTATTTCATGCTATCTAAGGCTTATTTTTCAACATAATTATGATGACACTAAGTAAGAAATCATTTCAAGCGGGAGAAATTAAATCTCAAGCAGGAGAACAGGAGATTTTGCAAAAATGGGCTTTCGGCAGGAAATCTCCCATCGAAAACGGGAGAGTTGGAGTCTCTGAGTACACAGACATGTACATGTCGTACACTAGCATGTTATTATCCTGCTTTTATACGAGTGTATTAATGTGAAGAGATTAGAATATTGGCAATGACATAAATCTTGTCAATGTTTTCACAAGCATCAATAGGGGCTAATATTTGATATGTTCCTATCTCTCACAAAGTAATCATTCAACCTATTCTCTCATAATAATCATATACACATGATACATGTATTCATAATATATTCCTTCCCAATAAAGGTGCATATGAGCATATGTCATATGTGCACAACGTGGTGCATGGTGGTGAATATATCAAAGGTGTGAAGTGGTAGCATATTGATAAATAATAAATCTGTTATTCCAGGAAGTCGCCTTTTAACCTTGAGATGTATTCTCGTCCACAGACAATTGCATGGTTTGTATGTAAATTCACTCATTTAAATGAAAGATTCCATTACGACGCTGACAGTGGGCGCGGTACGATGCGATGCGATGGGATGCGACTCTGTAGTCTGAAGTCCCTGTCTGCTCTGCTTCAATACAACGTGCATACACACAGCGCTCAGACGGTTTACACAGGACGACTCGGCGGGACTACGCCCGTCCCTTATCACTGGCAGAGACGACAAGAACGCATGAATGAACTGCGATGGGAAGGTAGAAATATATATATGTTTTCCATATTTCGATTTCAGGTCTTACTCACCGATTGGTATGAAAGTGTTGATGAAGTATAGTCCTTTTCACTTGCAATCTTCTCTGGGAAAGGGATCGAATTATCATCCAACTTGCCCGTGGCTTGAAGGATTCTTCGCGCCGGGTTTTCAAGATGGACATGGAAAGATCCCTGTGTATATTTTTCGTGTAAAGACTATACTGTTACTTTACATGTGATGGCGCTATACATATTTAGACGAAAGGGTGTTGTAAACCAGCTGCTGCCTATTTTGCTGCGTTGCAAGTATTTTGTGAGAGGTTTTGTCCGAAGTATTACCTCACCAAAGAAAACAAAAGTATTGACAAAAGTCCGAGTTTTGTTTGCATTGCTTTTGCCAAAATTAAAAATTAAAGAGCATATAATCGAGGTTGAAATATTAATCTGCTTGTCCTCGTGTTCAAGTTGACATTGACACATTTTCTCAACTCGGTCAACATGTGGTATAGAATTTCTAATGAAATCAAATGTTACATAAGGAGGTTCTTAACATTCAAAATTTTCGAAATATATTTTCACTGTACAATGATACTCGTTACACTCACACAAACAGAATAAATAGTGAGATGGTGCATTCTCTATGGAATAAAGGATCTGGAAGGTCCTGCAGTGATTGCCTTTTTATTTTCTTTTTTTTTTTTTTTTTTTACATTTTGGTCATTATATCAGATAATCATTTTGTTTTGTTAAGGTCAAAAGACTTCACCACACTGAAAGCACACAGTCATAAAATGAATAGTAAAGTATCGTCGTGATTGTTTTATGAAGAATTAAGAAAGAAATGACCATTTGATGAATCGGTCGTGTCATTGCTGGACCATCGTTGGTGTCTTCCAGCAAATCTCATGAACTCATTAAAGCGTGTAGTACTTGTAGTATAGAACCTGTACTCATTTGTGTCAAGACTTCTCACCACGCTTATTTATTTATTCATATATTTATTATTTACTTATTTATTTATTTATCAGTTTATTTATTTATTTATTTATTTATTTATTTATTTATTTATATATATATTTATATATTTATATATTTATTTTGTTTCAGTATAGGGTAGCTCCGTCAGTGGCTATACTGTTATTCTCAGAGGCCCTGCACATACATTGCTGTAGGGATCTACGTTACAATAAAAATACACACATTGTAGACACAAAAAAATAACATAATATACAATTACGGTGGACTTACGACATGGCTCGTCTGCTTAAGTTGAATGTTTTTCTTTTTTTCTTTCTTTTTTATTTCTGTCTATGGAATACAATACAGAGATACAGATGAAGAAATACATATTGTATAAACTGAAATATGAATGATCAAGCCCTCACTGAACTGAAGAAAGAAGGGTTCTTTTTAAACAACTATGTAAGAAATAGTTTATTATTAACATAATTATAGGGGGGTTTTTTATCAAAATGAACAATGAACAAGGTATAAATCAAATTTTAAGTTTTGTTTTGTTTTGTTTTGTTCGTTTTTTAAAGTATTGCATCTTTGCATCAACCTAATCAGTCGTCAGCCGCGAAGCAATGACTGACGTGCAGGTTTTATATAAAGGTATACACTTATCGCCATGCACATAATGCACACTTTCGGTTAAAAAAAAATACAACAACAAAATCCATGACTTTCCGGAGATCCCCCCCCCCCCCCGATTCTGCCAGTCGAAGCGGGACCAGATTTTTTTTTTTTTCTGGGGGGGGGGGGGGGGGGGGGAGGGACTCTTGGATCCGACCCTTAGCCCTCAATCCCCCCCTCCCCCCCCCCCCCCACACACACACATACACACACACACACACACATACACTAAAAAACCTTCCGCGGTCCCTGAAGAACACACAAAGTTAATGAAAAAGGAATATTAAACTGGACTATACACCGTTCACACATCAAGTAAGTTATTATCAGGTTAAAAGGGATAGTATAGTATTGGTTGAGGTGAGGATTCAGGCGTACAATGCCAAGATTAATTCAAAGTTTATTTGATGAAAACCGGTTTTGAAATAGCTGAGATGTCCCCAAAACATGGTAAAACAAAGCGATCGTAATAAAAGATAGGTCCCACATTTTGTTAGGATCGCTTTGTTTTGGATATCTCAGCCATTTCAAAACCGATTTTCTTCGAATAAACTTTGAATTCCTTTTAGATTATTATACATTTTTTCATATTTCATGAGAGATTTCTCATTAACTCATAAAAACAATCATCAAAACACCTTTGGAAACCTGAAACCTCTGGCATCTCATCCGAAACTGCATCATCCCTTTAAATGTGATGAAAGATTACCCCGACATGCCCGTGGTATTTACCCCACCCCCCAAGAAAAAAACCAAAACAACAACAACAAACAATCAAACAAAATACTGAAGAGAATTATGAAATGAAAGTCACGAAATAGTGTTATCAGTCGCAATGACTTTATTATCCACAGTTATAGCTCTACATGACTTTTGTATCCCTTTGATTTGGTCATGAGACAGAGATTCTTTTGTTTTATTTACAACTCCTTTTAAAATCATCACCGCTGAATCATTATAACTCACACATTATTTCATGTCAATTATTCAGTTTTGTTCTTTGTGATTTCAACTCAAAAGGTACATGGATTGAAGATATATTATATGAAAATAAGTGGAAGACGTGCGATGCAATTTTGATAAAAACCGTTTTGCTTCTAATAATCTTAGGAAAGCAACTACTGTATGAAATAGAATTTTCTCCGAGAAACCGTAGAAACTATGAAAGAGTAGAGATAATGAGGAATAACAAGGCGATGAAGGGAGAAGAAAAACAAATCGACAAAATGAAAGTAAAAAGCACGAAAAAAAAAAAAAAAAAAAAATTTTCATGCCGAAACCCGGGACAGTTCAGAACTCATGCGAGTTCTCCGGTTGACTTTGAACCAGGGACCTTTAGATCTTCAGTCTAACGCTCTCCCAACTGAGCTATTTCGGCACCTGCTGCAGAGTGTGCCTTTATAGTATAAGAACGTTAATGCGTTTTCCAATGCTCGTGCCAGTGCGTGCACACAGTACGCGTGGTGTGTGTGTGCACATACATGTCTACACGTATACAGCCCACTGTACACGCACGTACGGTTACGCAATGCACACGTTACGCGTTGTGTACAGGCCACTGCTGGCTGATGGCATGGCTAGCCGCTGTCTACGTCCCATTATATCAGGGAGGTGTGCCTCCCTGGTCCCATCCACAGTGCACCATGTTATGCATGCTGACACTACTGAACACAGGACAAGATCTGTCTACCGCACAATAGTACAAGTAAACCCGGTTACGTGAGCTCTACCACTGTCTGTACATTCGACTGCTGATCTTCCCAAAACGTCGGTCAAGTTTATACGAGCATTATGTGCGGTTTTGTTTTTATTAGCGGACATGCGCTGCCTTCTAATTCTAGCTTCTACTACTAGCGCTAGAAATAATGCAGTCGCTGGCTGGTCAGTCCCACATATGTTTTATTTTGTCGTTTGTGTGTAATGAGTGTGTGCGTTGTTTTGTTTTGCGTCTTTTTGTAGTACATTGAGTGTAGCTAGTGGTGTCTGTATGTTACACTCGCACTGCACTGTCCGTGTATTTGTCTATGAAAAGTGTAACTGCTCTGTGTTGATTATGTCTCGAGTGTTCATCTGAATGCACTCCAATTTCCATTCATTGGGCATAGTCTAGACTAACTATACACAGCCCAGTAGCGTATTAACAGCGTCTGGTCGGGCTAAGTCTAGACTAGACTATCAATCATGACACGTCTATGCACTGTCAAAAAAAAAAAAAAAAAAGAAGATAACTTGCAATCTAGCAAGAGCAACGAATCTATCTACTATGTAAAGAAAAAAAAAAGAAAATAAAATATAATTAGCCTAGCGTAGCTAGTTTAGGTCTCGAGTCTTGTTGGGTTCTGCCTCTAGAGTCTGGAGTAATTTCAAACTCAAACCTACACCTACAAAGGCAATCTCAAAAAGAGGGCATCCTTCTCTACCGTTAAATTGTTAACAAGTATGTAGAATAATAATAGCTGTAACGTTACATGTATTTGAACTGGAAACAAAGTAAAGGTGTATGTAGAAGTCTCAGTATTATGAGCATTTTTTTTTTGGATAATTTATTTGAACCCCCTATGTGCTTCTCTGAATCCTGATCCTGAATATCCAGATTTATCTAGAACACTACAGTAAATTTAGTTCACACCATTACATTCATCATTTGTGCCACAACCATAAATGGAGTGAACTATATGTAAATCTACATTGAATCTGGGTATTCAGTAACCCCATTGCGGGGCGCTACATACAATATGTGTTGGGGTCGCTGTTGCGGTTAGGTATTCAGGATCTTTCCTGTCCTTGAATATTGTTCTACATATTTGTTTTTCTAAACAATGTGATACGGTCGGTGCAGTGTGTGGTGGTATAGAGGCCTACTCATTGTATGTCTTTCTCATCAAAAAGAACAAACTACATGTACATCTGATGCTTTTGCCGCTGGTAGGATGCATCTGCACTAATAAGTGTGAAGATTGGTTTAGATTTCTCAATGAAAAATGTGTCATATGTTTGGTCTTTGGATTGCTCACTATTTTGGAGGTCCCTGCCTCTTTGTTTTTCTCTAAACCCCCCCCCCCCCTCTCTTTCTCTTTCATCTTCTCTGCTAGTTGTGTCCTGAGTAACAGGTTAGCGACTCTTTATTATGTCACAAAAAGCGTTTACCTGGACTCAGATGAAAATGACATACAACAGAATACATGCAGTAGGCCCAAGTAGTAGGTATGATGTGTACAGTTCATCCCATGCAGAAACCCACAAGGCTTTATTTTTGGAAAGTGCTACATAAAGAAGAGTATGAAGTTGCATATAAAATCTAGCATGCAGCTGACACGAATAAGACTCCTACAACTGCATGTGGCGATATCAAGAAAACATAGTCTTCAAACTGCTCATTTATCTGAATTTGTTCGAAGGCTCTACACTCTTATAAATCACATTTATTTACATATCAATAAAACAAGATATGATCCAATGTACATGTACATTATAATTAAAATCTTCAGCTAAATCAAATGCCATTACCAATAAACAAAGACATAATGTTATACAGGCTGTATAAAAATGGTTGGCACAATGAGAGTGTAAGGCAGCCTTATCGTTCTACGAAACAGCGCGACTTTCATAGACTGAAAGACTTTGGCATCCAAGTTTGGAGTAACTCCATCAGAGATTTCATATCTTTTATTAGTGAGAAAGCAAAATCTACAATAAAAAATTGATCATTATTGAATTTTCATATACATGAAAGTGTTTAAGTGGTGGTCATCTCTTATAGTGAGCCAGTTCGCAGGTATTTTTTTTTTTTATGTCTCTTTGACACTGATATATGAGTAAAATTTAATCTACCGAGTACAAGCAGAGTTTGCAGGTAGGCCTACTGAGGACTTCAACACACATTGTTTGTCTTGTTGCGAACATAGCTACTCTAACCACAGCTACACATTAACACAAATTTTGTCCATCTTCCAAGAGCATACACACGGACCCACACTGCAATGGCGAATGTTTTTGCAAAAATTGAAAGTGAACATTTCAATTATTAAATCTACAAAGCATATATGGAAAATTTGAGTCAAATTGCATTGAAATGTACCATACTGGGTTGGTGTCCCTCTTTCTAATACAAACACATGATTCGATTTCTTTCCTTCCAACACCTTGCTATAAAATGGAATGACATGAAAACGCTCAAGGCACAACTTTTTAAAGAAATGTTCATTAACTTCATATCAAAGCACCTTCTATTGCTTTTAATCTTTTTTTTTGTTTGTACATCAACGTAGTTTTGATCAATTTAATCTATCAAAGTACATGTACCTGTCAAAGATGGCACACGGAGCAGCATTTACTTATTTTATTACAATATAAGACATGGGACCAAAACAGAATGTTAGTAAAGCTTTTTACCATTGTAATACAATTGTGTCAAATGTTTAGACTATTCAAATTTTTTGTGTTATTATTTAGCAAATGATATCCAATTCTCATTGTAGTGTAAAATACAATTATGGTTTGACTATACATTTATAAATTGTGGCTTATGTCAGTGCAGCACCCATACTTATTAAGAATCGCATTGACCTCTGCACCAGTAGTCTCGCCATGTTTTCTTTTGTAATTCATCCAAAAATACATTAAAAATGTTTCCATCAAAATAGTTTGAAACTTATCTCTATTTATGAATACTGTTCTTTCACTCCATAAATTCCATGTGTTAAAAAACAGTCATAAGGAGTAGGCACAATACTTAGTAACCTATAGTCTATTCAAGATTATAACATCAGCTGCCATATCAAGTGCTGGATTCTATGATATCTGATATGAGTCCGCATGGTGGCATTTTGGGGATAGTTTCATCAACAAAATCACAACTGTGCTTGACAGCATCAATACACTCTACACCATCCAGCTCTTCCTATATACAATTGTACATATTCAGATTTATAAACTACAAAATTGTAATATAAACGTAATGTGCGAACATGGCTAAAGGACATGTTGGGTTCTATCACATGCAAGTTTCTGGATATCATTCCGAGCTAATCTTTTACTAGTTAAGTATGAATAGATTGGTGGAGAATAATATTATCAAGGGAAGTGTGATTACAAGCCTTGCTATGTCTATTACATTGTATACTACGTATTTCTCACGGAGGGAAAAGGTGAATGGAACGTTGAAAAAAGAACATCCTGTCGCACCTTCCTGAATATTTTGTGGTGATAAAGGAATTTTCAAACTTTCTACATGGTTAAGTAAGCAGCTAATATAACCTGGGATATTTTGTTTCCACGCCCATGACAACAGACTAATAAAATAAAGAATATTACTACACAGTACAGCCTAGGTAGACGAGACGTCACAGACCAATTTAGAAAATATCCAATCCATTTGGCAAGAGTCGAGTTGTATTGATATGTGATTATCATGCCAATGAAACCCTTTAATGGAAGAAAAGGTATAGTCAGTGAATGTTGAAATGTACAATACAATTACAAACCAGCCTTTAGATGTACGGCAAAAATCACCCGTGTTGATTATAGTTGGAAGCGGATCATGCTTTGCTATGACTTTTAGTACTCGGCGCATTCACCTCTTTGGAAACTTCAATCTATCAGTGGTGTATGTCAGCGGGATTTAGTACGTTTCTGAAATTTGACTGTGAAATACGACTGTCGCCAGAGGTCCACGGTACAACAACTTTTAGTCACAATATTTTTTTCAAACCATGGCGTCATTGACCCGCAGTGCTTCACTACGGAAGCTGCAAAATACAAATACAGTATCTTTAAATTACTTGCGCAGATCAAAACCCATACTCGTTGTTCGTAAATAATGTTGCCAATGAAACCAGACAAATGAGATGACAGTCAAATCAGATATAGAACAGTCGCTACATTATATTGAAGAATATTACTGGGAAAGTACAACTACGTAACATTTCGTAAGAGCGCGTAATACACTGTACAAGCCTTTGACAGGATAACATAATACCTTCAATACCATTTTCATTCATTGTCATCATCCATATCGATAATCAACGTAAGTGGCAATACAGATACGTTCCATGCTCAGTGATGCTTGTGACAAGTTTTAAGTGATTTTTTTTACTTTTTTTGTTTGTTCGGTCACATCGCCAATCTATTCAATGATTCCAAAAGCAAGATTTACAGTTAACGTATTACATTGTATACCAGGTAATCAGTTTTATTGTATGATGGAGTGAAAATCACTACAGTAATGTTGACATGACGTTACAGGTAAAAACAAACACACAGACAATCATTTTATATTTGTACATGTCTCCATTAGTTAAAAACGAATGCAGTAGTTTCGGTTATTTCTTCAATGACTTTTGCTGCAACTATGAAGCGATGCCAGTGAGAATGTGCCGTTTTGACATCTGGTTGAATTGATATTACATCTGTATGACATTAAGTATAACAAACTTGTAAGGAGGTTACCAGCTGGAATGCCTAAAAAGGAAATTATTTGTATGGGCTACCACAAGTGAGTTCCGACGTCGGTTGTTACTGGGCATTGATTTTATAGTCGTAAACTAATACAGCATTCGGTACTTATCTCCTTAAGTAAAATGAAGTAATTACGCAAGATAAAATGTAGCTTAACGTACTTTTAGTGACAACCACAAATATCACGACTGAAACCCTGTATGAAGATTTAGAAAATGTGAGGTGACATCATGAGTCCAGGGGCGGATCTAGCTTTTTATAAAGGAGGGGGTTGGGGGCGGTATGCGAGGGAGCTTAGCGACTGAGCCCGAGCGAGGGGGGGGGGGGGGGGGAGGGTGTGGGAGGGGGGTATCCCCTCTCCCACAGTAGGGAGAATTTTTGAAAATCTGTGTGTTAAAATGGCGTTTTCTTGCATCTAAAACACCACTGTTTTTGGTATAGAGGTCATTGCCAGAAATAGAAAAAAATAGAATTAGAAGTTTAAAAAAAAGTTAAGATAAAAAAAATGGTCCCCAGATTTTTTTTTTTTTTTTTTTTTTTGGGGGGGGGGGGGTTGCAACCCCCCCAACCCCCCCTCTAGATCCGCTTCTGGAGTCGTATCTCAATTTAGATGACTTTGGAAATCAACCCGTCTGTTGCCTTTTCAGAATCACGTAGGGCACGAGTTAACCATGTGCCCTTAACCATATTCGACGTGGGAGAACATATCAATGAGTGTATAAAGCCTCCTATTTTGATGCTTTCATGATTACGTCCATAACATATACGCCGTTCCCGCCTTCTGTAAGGCGATGTCTTGTCTGTAGTTGGAGTTGTCAGACCTCGACCAGGTGGGGAAGAAATAGAGACCAGTGATTCGTTCTACGTCCTGGAGGCTGGCTCGATGAGCCATCAGATACTCGTCCATACTCATCTAGGGAAGGAGCGAATGAATGGAGGCACAATGATTACATCATCTCAAAGGACTGGAGGATGTAACAATGAATAGTGAAAGAGAATTGTATAGTGACGTTGGTTTACATCGTATTCTCGTGTTGGTATTGGGTTACATTAACACTGTAGAAGACAATATCAACAGCTTTCAAACATTTTACACTTGAATGACACGTTTGGATGCACGGGATGATGGTAAGCTGCACAAAGAAAACCTGTACAGGAAAATGAAGTGAGATTTTAAATGTGACTTGGAAGGGGAAAAAAGACAACTGCCGCATTTTATGACCATTCTACATCCAGAATGTGTACCAACAGACTTTATCATTCCGATGAACTTTGACCTTGGAAAATGAACTTCGGCAGTACTATGACATAAAGATCGCTCAGGTGCATTTCTGACCGAATTTGGCTCGCATATTACGGAGTACTCGTCACATAGTTATTCTCACAAAGGAGTCTTTATTTGTTATTTTAAACTTGACTTAACGACGGACGGACGCCATGTGCAGCAGGGGCATTTCATGATAGGCCTACATGTTGTCATATATTTTGTCTGATAAACTGTTAAAAGCTACTGAAATCTTTGCATCTGATTGGCTGAAAGCAAATTTGTCCGACAAAGTTGTCGGACAAAATGCTTCATGAAATGCCCCCTGGTCTTATACTTTCACTGGGCAGAACAAACAAGTGTTGCTCATTATTGCTATTAAAGCCTGACAGTCAAAATGTCGCTTTGATCTAATACGATGATGTCATACCTGGCAGGGACGACCCAGGTTGTTGTGTGGTAATATAAATGCCATGATCTCCACATCCGAAGGCAAACACGACCTGACCTCCGTACGATTAGCACACCGTGAGGCGACGACGAAGTAGTGTGACGGGACCACCGTAGGACCAGCCCATGTCATTCTGATCAAACAAATCGAACCAAAATCTGTCACAGTCTGGAAATATGTATATTTTAATTCATATGCAATCGCTGGATGATGGTATGGTGTCAACAACTTCACATTATGATTCCTACCAAGCACAGAACTATCCGGATTTGACATCAAAATTTGTGGATGTTGAACTGCAACAATGAAACTTCAGAGAGTTCTTTCCGATAAGGTTTTTTTGTTTGTTTTGTTTTGTTTTTGTTTTTGTTTTTTATTTTTTACTTTCACGTCTGTCTTTCTATCATCACCACCTCAGTACTTGATGAAAAGTCGAGATGGATAGTTATCAAAATGCTGCAAGAACATTGCCCATTATTTTTCTACACTTATATGAACAACTTAAACTTTACTCAAGGAATTCATAAGCGATGGTGCTCACTTTAAACCATCTAGATGTTTCAACACGTTTGTAATATCGGTACAATAATGAGCGACTGTTTATTGAAATGATGGGTTTGTTGTTTTACTTGGTAAACTTACGCTTTGGCCATGGTGGAAGGATTGTCAACCACGCCATTGTGATCGAGGTCGTAGACGGGTCCCTGAACGATGTTGATGTTGGCAGAAATGCTCGTCCAGGCAGAATACTTACTCACCAACTGACTCCAAATTTCTACAGAAAGACATTATAACGTTTATGATTATCAAATGAAATCTGATTACAGCGTATTGGGATAACTAACTAATGTATATAAAGAATAATCATTTGCACACATGTGTATTTCTCTTCAGTAAACGTTCATTCATTTGCTAACTGACCTCTGCAACCTTCAATACATGTTGCTGCACGCGGAGTGAAAACAGCAAAAACTCCAAGCGTGAAAAATGTTTCTTTTAATGAACGTACACGTAATAATTGACCTACAATTATACGTTCATATGAGTATAAAAACCGCAAACGCGACCGAGATGATTGTGTAGGCGTACACTTCTGTTCAACTCACCTGATTCAAACATGGAGTACTGAGGTACGATGTTTGACGAGACGATAGATTCATCGGGTTTTCCAACGGCTGCAGCTGAGTAAGGAATGAAAATTATAATCATAATAAACATGAGACTACTTCAGCAAACAAATGATTGTAAATGTATCATCCATCTACGTAGAGTCGAGAGTGTTACAGAGCAATATTATCATGGATTTGCGATATACACGTATACACTGTATAAGCGTTTGATTGAAAGATCACCTAAACATGAAGTAGAGATTGAAACTTGCTGAAGTTTAGTTTCACATTTAACTCGCCGCAGAACAATTTCAAAACGGCACCTGTCACAAGCTAGACTAAATAATCCAGGGATGATATGAGCAGCGATATGATGTTAAACTTGATGTTTATTACAGTTCCAAGGGATACATATTGATGATGATGATGCGTGCTGAAGACAGCAGTCCTGTGGACTATTCACCAGTCTGTCGTGACGAGCATGAAATCATCTTCAGTAATATAGCCCTACTATTGGGAGCACATCCCACCAAGACATAGACAACATAATTTTCAAGGAGACAAAAACAAACAAACAAATCGTCACATGAATTAAGTTTTAGTCTAATACATGTATGTAATTTGCAAACGCAAATTCGTTTATAAGTAACTTGGCAACTGATTGAGGAAAAGATCATGTACCAACAATACATGTACGGTGCCGGTATATAAAATCAAGGAGGTGGAAAGAGAGGTTTCCAAACACCTCCCTAATTGAAAGTAACACTGATGGTCACTTGATGTTTTCATTCGGGAGCTTTTTGAGTGTGCCGTTACAAGTAATTTCCAAGGGTTTCTTCTTATATAGAGACCCAATACATTTGTGGTGCAATAAGGTGGTAATCTTACTCGGCTGGAGGAGGTACGACTGTTTGATGTTCAGCGCCACGTCTCCGGACGTGTAAGTCAAACAGCGTGGGTTCTCGTCCATAGCCAACCTCGTGTCGACCAAAACACAGCCCTGCGGGTGGAGACCTGGGAAAAACTGAAAGTGGAAAAAGAATACAAGTTGACTAAAAATGAAATTACTTCACTAATATATGCAGTAAAGACACAATCAACTAATATTTTAGAAAATGTAAATTAAAAAACATTTCTGTAATAATAATAATAATGATGATAATAACAATAATGATAAATAACACTTATAAAGCGCATAATATTGACGTTTCTAAGCGCATAATGATTATATTTCTCAGGACAGTGATTGAGCAGTCGTAGTTGCTTAATTTAGGGCTAAATTCTATTAGGTGATAATGCCAATTTGCAGTTGATACAGTATCATAAAAGCTAATTGAGCACATCTTCATTTCAGACTCACATTAGATGCTAGTGTGACCGAGACGTATTTACTAATGACGAGAGTTCGGTCATAGGCCGTCACGTAAGACGTGTGATACAGCTTACAGACCGACCCAGAACCTGGACTGGCTGACTCCAGGATCTCTGGCGGCCCGAAGGGAACGTGCTGCTGGACTGAAGAGAGGACGAAAACAACCAGTTAATAAGAAATAGAAATGACATGCGTCTTGGTTCGGGTGTGATTAATTGTGACGTCTTTTTCATAGGAAAACATTTCTTTCTTAAAGAAACTACAGCGAATGAAATACACTGTTGGCCCTACTTTATTAAAAAATTGGAGTCAACTGTATGACACCTTAAAGGGATGGTATAGTTTTGGTGAAGATGGAGATTCACATGCTAACTTTTTATGAGATGATTAGAAACCACTTATATGTGAAATATTAAGAGCATACAATTTTAAAGGATTTAAAAGTTTATTTGAAGAAAGTCGGTTTGAAATGGCTGAGAAGAAAAAAAAGCAAAGCAAAACAAAGTTGTCTTTTAAAAAGGTGGGTCCCACCTATTACTAGGCTACTCTGTTTTTGGATATCTCCGCCATTTTAAAACCGATTTTCATCAAATAAACTTTGAATTCCTGCCAGAATTGTATGCTCTTCAATATTTCATATAAATTATTATCTCACAAGAAAGTTAAAATCTGAATTTCCGATCTCAACAACTACTATTCCATCCCTTTAAAAAAATGAAGTATAATGTCAAATCAATTCCAATCTCAGGATGACACAGCTGTATTTTATACCAACGTGAAGGGATTAATGATATGCTCTTAGAGTTATAGCGCAAAATAAATACTGTACATGTGTACTTCCTATCGATCGGAAAAAGTCAGAGAGAACAAAGCCCGTGCCACATTAATTTCCCATCTATGCGAGTAATGTGTGTGACATTTGGGCATATTTGACTCGGTGACACAGAATGAGTTAAGGGTAAAGCTGACGCACCTGTGCTTTCCGTAGTAGAAAGGGCAATATTGATGCGTTCCGTTACAGGAACCGTAGTCGAGCACGTACATCCCAGTTCGTTCATGTAGTTATCAACGCTCACAGATGCAACGTAAGGACACGTGCCCTCCGAGGCGAAGGCCATAGAAGGGACGGGGAAGGTCCCCGCGTTTCTTAGCAGGCTGTTCAGACCACCCTCCGTGCCATTGTGGAGCTCTGGAGTTAAACCCAAAATTTCTAGACAGGTGGAACCGGAAAAAAAGAAGAAGAAAATAATATGAATAGATAAAAAGAAAAGAATAGAAATAAATGATATCAATCATGATGACGACATTGAAAAGATAATGAAAACAGTAATAAAATAGTAACGAATGTTTCAACTGCTGCCGAATACAGCGACGGTTGGTAGAATAATAAAAACACTTTAGCTAAGGTCAACTGGAATAGAAAAACATGTTTGCCCAAAATAGAATTTCGTTGACTCTAGGTATACCTGGCGAGATGAAAACATGGCATTAAAATCGTTGTGTCTTCACTTAATCATACTTGATAGTCACGTAAGATGTTTTGTATATAGTTTTATACATATAGATATATTAATGTATATGTATATAATTTTATACATATAAATATATTAATGTATATGTATATGGAATATCATATCAATGTTACCTATTTATCAATTGAGCTAGAATACACAGGTGAACTGACCAGCCCGGGAAAGGGATCTAGTAACTCCCAGACAAAACTTCGAAATCGACGATTAAAACTTGACACACTGAACGTACAGGAGGTCTAAATTCTAAAATGTGAGCATGATGGCATGAAAAAAAAAAAAATATTCAAAAGACATGCGTCGCCTTGGGATTTATAATAATCGCCATTATCACACGTTATCACATCACACAAAGTTATAACACTTAGATAGATGAAAAGCTACAAATCATATTGGATTTAACTTTGTAATGTTGACTGCTATTCAATATCTATATGGTCGAATACATACTCGTCATCATGTTGTAAATGTCGATGTTGTTGAAGTCTCGTACGCGATGGTTAACTTTGAAATCATGTCCAAAACCGACGAAGAACCCCTGAAACGAACAAATAAAGATACACACATACATACAATTAATGTTGCCAGATGCTCTTGACGTGGTCGAGGTAATCTCCACATTGCCTATCAAGAGCTAGTGCACACATATGCAACGACTTTTCCGTCTTCGCCGTCTGCTTATTTTTCCCAGATTACAGACCTTATCAAACGGAAGGATGACATTATCTAACACCATATCATGTTCAAATTACAAGTGTACTTCGAATCGAACTTGGTTTTTGGTGTTCACATATTTCTTTCTAGCTCTTCAGACTTTTTGCTTTATAGATACCTTTGTCCGTATAGGCCTATTATTAGGAAGAAAGATTTGCGGTGACACCATGTGTATGTAGTCCTTATGTAGTATGGTGTCACCGCAAATCTTTCTTCCTAATTAACTTCACCATGCAAACCTTCAAACAACACATAAGGCCTATTATTGTCGTCTTTCAACTTTCTCTCATTTATACTAGAATGTCTTTCTGCTGGGACTACAGTAATTTTTTCATGGCATGATGATAAATTTGGTGTTTATCGTAAATAGTACATAGTCCATTATAAACGTGATAACTCTTGAAGTGAATTGCTAATAATTCAGCTTAACTATGTTTGAGAGCAATACGTTCATTCAGTTCTTACCTCCATTCCGTAGGCCAACGTATCATAACCGTTACTGGCATGTTGGCAAAACAGTTGGCTGTAATCAGTGCTTTCTCTGCAGTAGGTCATGATTGGGAAAATGACATTTTTCATTGTTTCTATGAACATGACAATAATTCAACTTTGCGACGATGCTTAGTTTTTGTCGACGACAATGTTACATCCACCGCCATTTAACATAATTGTTTTAGTATTATCAAGGTGTCTTTCCCCTTCCCCATCCCCTCTCTTTTCCTATTTTATCGTCTTGTCGTTCCCCGTCTTCCTACCTGCACAGTCAAATACACACTGGATCAAAACTTAGTCATATTAATATACAAGAAAGGGACAAAGAGGCATATACAGTTAGATATCTATGGTTTCGGGAAAAAGGCAAAAATATGTGTGTCTTTGCAATAAATGCTCTGGATCGAGTGTATGAAATGTAGTAATCGAATCAAAATAAATATTTCACGATAAATTACAAACGTGGTGCGAAATTAGAACTAACCATTATTTTTTCTTGATCATGGCTACTACTGAAAACATTGAATAATAATTGGTGATTATTTAAATACGCAGATGAAGTTGAAATTTGTCAAATCAGTTGTCATGGTATACACTTTGTTGAACATAATATTTCCAATGCCTAAGGGGGAATTGCTACATTGAATATTTATTTTATTTATATTATACCCTACGTTCAAAACCCCCTCCCGCTCTTCAAAATCACAATAGTCGCCAGCTCATCATCATGCACTTCGACAGACAGCTTAACTAGGAAGAAGAAAGCGGTGCACGTCACGAGACCGACACCCACGAGTCATACAGCTCACGAGTCTTAGACCTCACGAGTCATACAGCCCATGAGTAATATTGTTATACAGCTCACGAGTCATACAGCCCATAAGTTCGACACTAAGCTAACAAGGCCCACGAGACCGACACATTAAGCCCAATGTTGTATCTGTCGAACTCGTACGTGGGCTGTTTTTATCTAGTGTCGAACTCATGGGCTGTATGACTCTTGAGCTGTATGACTCATGGACCTCTTTTCAATGTCGAACTCGTGGGCTGTATGGGTGTCGGTCTTCTGGGATGAGCCCGAAGAAAGGTATGGAGTCAGATCAACATTGTTTATAAGATCATAGCCTAATCTTACCGTGCAAAGGAGAATCCGCTCTTCATCAGTACGTACACATCATTAGGCACGTGTTCGTAGGAGTAGTGGAAACGAGTCGGCAGCTCATGACGCATGAACACGGAGCCTTTGTCCGAGAACTTACACTGGTGGACACGATTATTAAGATACTGTAAACATGGGGTGACTGAATATCATTTCAGAAATTGCCTAACCTTGCTGAGAGAACTGTTAAGAGATATCCAAATTGATGACGGAGTTCTGAAGATTATTGTTCGGAAGATCGTAAAAATATTCCGTGAACGAATCCGTACCATTATGCCAGTTAAAAGTTTTTTCGAAATGGTATATTTCAACACAAGTGTGTATGGTAAAGATTTGACTTTTGTGAGTTTTCTCTTTTCTCAGCTTTCAAAAATTAATTAGAATATCAGCGACAATGAAAGCAAGGAGAAAAATGCAACACGTTTTGTTTTTTGACTTATAGGCCTACACCGTCTTTTCTGATCGGCGAAACAGGGACGTGTCATCATAATTCTATCGTCATCTTAACTACGATCATAAATTTTCTCAGATTTTTGTTTGGGGAAAACTTGGAGAAAAGTTATGCGCTACTAAAAGCGTTGATATAGTTTTTATTAAAGCATCAGCAGTGTCACTGGTTAAAACACGCGCGCGCGCGCACACACACACACACACACACACACAACAAACACACACAAACGACATGAATATGGCTTTTTTTTTTATCAGACCATTGCACATTATGATGGCCTGGTCTTGGTTGAGTTGGTATTAAAACACTAGAGAATGGTAAAACCCCAAGTAATATCTATTCTTATATTATTATTTCTACAGTTGCCCAGCACTGTGATAAAATGACACGAACAAGACACAACAACGTGCAGGCGACTAACAATACTCACCCGGAAGAACTCAGTGAACTCCTCATTTGTGTTGTAGTTTTCATCGGCTGTAGAGATAAGAGTATTTTACAAGATGCCGTTAGAATGTCTTGGAACCCACTTACCATTTGTGAACAAAGTTAGTAGTTCTGTCATTCCCTCTAGATACTATTTGATTGATTGGCTTTGCTGACTAGCCAGTAATATAGGGAGAAACTATAGCTTCTAGCTTTACCCCCGAGCCATAAGAATTTGGAACACTCTCCCTGCCAAAGTAGTAACATCAGGTACTTTGATGACCTTTAGGAATGCAGTCCTACCTGTCATTAGGCAGATGGTGCCGCACCTCCTCACAAGATGTGTATATCCTATCAATCGATACAACACGTCTGCACAGCCCTTATAACAGATGCAAGCACAGAGATACTCTGAATATCAGAAGTAACATATTTTTGTCATTGCATAGCCTGCTGTCCTCATAAGTTTTCATCTTTCTTTTTCAAGAACAATGTTTATAGACAAGGCAAAGAATCTTTCAGAAATTCTTTTCCGTTTCATATTGTTATTCTGAGTTATATCTGAGTTATACCTGAGCTTGAGACGGAGATACTGGCGAAGGTATTTAGGTAGTCTGGTGTGGTATCCAGCCCGATTACACTCGTCACCTGTAGCGATTTAACAGATAGAAAATTAAAAACACACACACACACACAATACGCGGTATTGTTCTGTGCAATGAAAGGCTTCAACATCCCCTTTTCCCATCTAACAATTAGAAAAGGACATTGTAGTCACCTCTAATCAGGTGCAGGCCTAATAATACTTTTTATTTCTTACTGATTTGGTAAAGCAAGAGTTTGCTAATTGTACGCTGTGATGGTAAAATCATGCAGAACTAACACTACAGGGTTTTACACTGGAATGGAAATGATACAATCAATACCACTGATAAGATGACTTGTACTGTTATTACTGTACCACGACTGATACTCCTGAAACCAACAATACTACAAATACACCAAATGTTGCTCGTGGTATACTTCCACACACGACAACGGGAGTCTGTGGTTCTCTAATACCCTGTTTGACGGACGTTGATATACCTTTAGTATGGTGAAATAAGTGTAACAGAAGAAAAGCAAATAAGACTACTGATTTGGTTGAAATGTTGTTACCATACATGTCGTACTGTACAGGCCTGGTAGACTTAGACTTACATGACTTGAGAGAAACTCCACATTTTCGTTGCCGCCGCCACACATTGTAGGCGTGAGGCCCGAGGGGGATACCACGATGATGTTGAAACACGCTAAATCCTGATTCCACATCAAGTAGTCCAACAGGCTCCCGATAGCATCATCGATTTCCTTCATAGTTTCGTTGGCCTGTAGAGATATAGTATGGGCAAGACAGATTTTGGACAGCGTGGACATGGTGAAACTTACACTTTTATGTTCTTGAGTGTTTCAGAATGAATATAATCTATATTACTTGCCAACTCAAGATGGATGTGTCCTACAATAACATTGATGAGACTGTTCAACTAAAGCCAGCTAATAATTCTAGAATTCTACCCTTGAATGCAGATGAAACACTGTCTTAGCAGATAATCTTCGTTTTGCATTTAAAAATGTATGAAATCATAAGCATCTATTCCTTCTGGAGTTGCTGTCCAAACTAACAAAATTCTGCAATAATAGTCACAGTTGGTGTTCTCACAGAGGCAATGTAAATCTAACTCTAAATAAATCATGTAAACACTGGCAAAGAAAATGTCGAGAATAGTGCTAAGGCAGGGTAAAAAAAAAAAAAAAAAATTCATCCAAGTCATTTATTTTTCATTATCGTTTTAAGCGTATATTTTTCAGACGAAATTCTTGATGTTGAGATCGATTCTGGAATTGGAAACAGATTATTTAGTAGATTAATATTTATATTTCTATTTCAATTTGGGAAATTCTTACATTTTTCTTATTTCCAGGAGATTTAATGAATCTAATCCGTTCCATAAAAATCTTTCGCCAGCGGAGATTTTACCAGACAGACGGTGAGTACAGAGGACTTGATATGGGCGAGCTGCTGAAAACGGTAAGACACTCACCCGTTCTGAGTAATGTTCGTACAGCCTGATATCCTCAGCGAGTTCATTGAAGAACACGGTGATGAACTGAGGACTGGGGAAAGAAAAGAAATGTCAATGTCACGTTTAGCTCTGTATGAAATGATTATTGTTTGTTGTTGGAAGGAAATTTCATTTCATTTTCAACAACACAAAACATTTAGGCCTACGTAACACAAAACTCAGTATAATGTTGTTACAAAGAAAAATATTGTGAAATAACAGTAAATACTGTGACCTTCTGACGATACTTAATAAGAATTAAAATTGTTGGAAATGGAGGAGAGATGCTGAAAATTAAATCTATTAGATATCACAATGTATCTTAATTTCTGTTCTTTTGTGTATTTCGTTATAAGGGACAGCTAGAGGGATGTGGATGGAAACGCAGGAAATTACGTCCTTTACATGCCTTTTTTTTCCAATTTTTTCGTTTCTCTCTCTTTTGTTTGTTTGTTTGTTGTTATTGTTGTTGTTGTTGTTGTTTTGTTTTGTTTTGTTTTGTTGAAGCCGACAGTATATACTATAGTACGTGGACGCTGATCTACCCTTTCGTACTATTAGGCCACTATACTACAACTTCTATACTATAGTACTGCTACCATTACTAATACTACTACTTCTATACTACTACTACTACTACTACTATTACTACTACTACTACCATTTCTACTACTACTACTACTACTACTACTACTACTACTACTACTACGACTACTATACTACCACGAAAGCACTTCTTCAAATGAAAGAAGTATTATAACTCTCACATAACGGCGAATTCTTTAATTCCATTTTCGCTATTGCGATTAGTTTCGCATACAAAAAAAAAAGAGACAAAGATTTAGACCATTAATGATCTTATAATAAAGAAGGACTCGCACGATAACATTGAGTACTATGTTATTGCTGCAGGCTACCTTCATGATCTGTTATGCGAATGTAATTCTCTGTAACTGACTTACATCTTTGCCACGTCATCCTGATCAATCCATCTCTTGACTGTATCCATCTTATCTCGAGGTGTCAACAGTCTGCAATGGAAAGTAAAATCGTTAAATTCATGCGATTCTATCAAAACATGTTTACACTTTCATCTTGAATTTGCAAAAAAAAAAAAAATAACACGTTTTGTCAATAAGCTAAGACTGACGATAAAAAAACTTGATTTATTTACTCTTTTTTAGATTCTATAAGAAGTACGAATTTAGATTCGACCAAAGAGAGGAATTAGAAAGGAATATAAAGGAAATATGAGATGACGAATGAGAGAAAAAAAAAGAGTATAAGAGTATAAAACTCTGAAATTTGGAAGATTCTTCGTGTTCTTGGTCTTGGCTATAGCTTGTACGAAAGTACAAAATTGAGTTGCAAGGAACCGGAAAGGACAAAGTATAATTTGACAGTTGGATTTCAGTTTATAGGTCGGCTCTACTGATACTTGCTGAAAGAAGACAAAAGAAAATGAAAACAAGGCTGAAAAAGATCTAAAGAGATTATAGATGAATATTTTAGAATAATGCTTAAAAGGAAAGGGGGAAGAAAGACTACAGCACGCGTGAATCATGTGATAGAAGACGGTTCAGCGGATTGATCTCAAGCCATGACAACACTGTCCGACATCAACCGACTGTTGATTGAAAGAAAAGTAACTCTGTCGTGGCATAAGGATAAATGTATGCTTGTTGCAAAAGAAGGGTGTTATTTTAGTTTAGATGAGCGACGGACTTTTCGGGGAATTGGATTTGTTGTTGCCACTGAGAAAATACTGTGTGAATGTTGACAAGCAAACTATACCACTAGACCGACGGGAATTATTCCTCTCCGAATTAGGACTATTGTAGGCAATGAGGATAAAGAGCCTTGCTTAAAGGGACACAACTGCTACAGCCAGGGGACTCGAACCACTGACCCTAGGACTGACAGCCCGTGGTCCCAGTCAGTGAGACACAACGGATATTGAAAGGAAGAGGCCTTACCTGTTAAAAGACTGATAGTAGTTTGGTCGTTTGTTGATGGTTTGGCCCTCATCATTCTCCATAGTATTCATGTCACCACCGAGCCACGAATGGCTGGCCGTTATCACACCTTGCTCTCGGGCCGTAGCCCATAGCTACGAAGAGAGGAAAAGAGATGGAAATGGCAAAGGGAAATGAAAAAGAATCAAGAAAAAGTAAAGTCGGATAAGGAAACGAGAGGGAACAGAAAAGAAAAACTTCAATGACTTTTCGTTTTACAGGAATTTCATAATGCAATACAGGGAAACACGGCAGCAGTTCGTGTCATGTGGTTTGGTACCTTTTCTTCACTTTGCACCAGAATTTCATCAAATCGATATTAATCCTTCCATCAACTCAAACACGAATGTCAATTTGAGATATAAGACTCAATTTCCAAATCAAATCTATATATATAAAGACCGATGTTCATCACGAAGAAAAAAATACGATCTTTTGAAAGTCAACATGATCAATATTGTTGATGTATCTAACTGAGACATCAATCGAATTTTGGCTTGTAGATTGATAGTCCCTCGTGTCTTAATTGTATTGCTTCATGCGAAGTACTTTGCATGAGGGGAGTGCAGATTACATAAAATCACAAATTATTGATGAGTGGTAAATAACTCGACAGGGGAGCATATAAAATGACTTACTGGTGTGGCTTTGTACCATTCCGGGTCTCTTAGGTTATTCTGTGACACTCGAGGGTCGAAGACGCTGAGCCCATCCTTCATGTAGTCCGACCTCACCCCGTGGCTCTGGGGATACCGACCCTGTGACAGTCGCAGCACAAGACAACAATCAAAAAAAAAAAAAATGCGAAAACTATACTTATGAGCAGAAATTCCTCTGAAAATAATCGTTCATGGTTTTGATGAACTTATGCTCAGTGATGTACAAGGGGCATTGTTCTAATTTCCTCTTACTTCAATATCATGATGTTTATTCAAATTGTTTACAATGTAATAAAACTGCATTAACATTATATCATATGTTTCAAGATAGGAACGGTTTCCCAACGAATAGCTAATGATTCCTTCGCCTGATGGGGATAACTTGTTTTCCAGGAGCGGGGCGGAACTGGTAGGGGGTTTTAATGGGGAAGGGTTTATCACTCGGAGCGGGTGAAGCTGTAAGTAGAGTTTGGGGAAAGGATTAACTAGCCAGAGCGGGGCTGGTAGAGAGTTTTGGGGAAGGCTGATAGAGAGTTTTGGGAAAGCGTTGATCAGCCCATGGACCTATTCGTTGTAGGTCCATGATCAGCCGGAGCAGGGTTGGTAGAGAGTTTTTGGGGAGGGATTCTTACCGTCAGCAGTGTCCACAGGTTTGGGTAGGATGTACTGGCAAAGGAGCTGATGACGTCGTAAGAATATGTACCACACTGGCCTAAAGAAGGAAAAAAGTATAGGAATTCTCAGTCAACACTGCTGTATCACTTTTTAAGTCTGTGAAAATAACTCATTTTTTCATAACTTCAAGTTATGTACTATGCTCAAGATCATAATTATAATATTCTTCGATTTTTTTAGGCTTTAAAGATGTGTATCTAGAGGGAGCATTTATACTATTTTGCCTCGAAAAGAGGACGAATTTCTTGACTTTACATTGAGAGTATACTTTTAATGATAAAAGTCCTTACTCTTTGCAATTGCATGATTCTAGATTTTTGTGAAAACATGAATACGACAGAGAGAAATAAAGCAAATGTTTCTACATAGTCTGATATGAAAGCAAAATTGTCTTCAGTATATTTTTTTCTGCACATGTGTTATTTTATTGAAAGCGATAAATGCATTATATATGATATCAGCAGTTCGCTAACCTGGATCAATGTGCACAGAAACAGACCTCGTGCGATAAGGCTATATTATTTCAAACATAGAAACTTTTTTTTTCTTTTTTTTTTTTTTTGGGGGGGGGGCATTTCTATTACCCTCTATCATTCTGGTATTCAAATAATTTTTCATTAATTCTACGTCTCTCGTCATCCCCCCCCCCCCATCCCTCCTGTACCAACAATAACAACAAGTGTACTCACTCAGTCGTTTGATGTTTATCGCGAAATCCCGAGACGTGTTTCTTAAGTCAGTTGGCAAACCGTCAACGGCTAGGACAATGAGAGGACTGTGATTCCTGTTCGTGTATCTGGAAAGCAAATACATGATAACAAAACCAACTGAATCATAGCAAGGCGAACCAGTGGAAGATTGGTCTCGATGGATCACTACAAAGCTCAGCAATGTGTGATGAACTTTCTAAAAGTCGAGGGTTTAAGCATGTATTGTAGTTGTGATGGACACAAATTAATTTCTCACATGTCAAATGAAGAATTTTAATTATTCCATAGTCACATATCAACACTTAATCCTTGTACATTGACAGCCGCAAAGATGGTTTCAGTACATTAGCAGAATTAAGGAACCAAGCTACATGCCCCTAGCCCGTTACAGTAGAGATGATGTAAAAGCATAAATCAAGATGGAATAATAATTTCACGTATAATATTTCTGAATAAAAGAATATTTTGATTAACTCAGACATTGCATGAAAATTCAGAAAAGATGATGGTCTTCAAAAGCATAATCATGTCACAATTGAGCAAGTAAGAACAGGAGAGAGCGTTAAAGAAGAACAAAATAAACCAAGTAAACTTACCTGGCTCTGTTACGGCATCCAAATCGACACTCCTCTCCGTACGTTCTCGCAAACTCACCGTCACGGTAAAGAGCTTTGAGTTTGAAAAAGACATGTTCAAAATAAATTGTACCATCTCAGGGGCAAAAACGTGATCTAGGGGCCCGTTGCAATAAAGTTACAGTTATGGTAACTACCATGGCAACAATACTCAACAGCTAATCAAAATCAAGAATTCCATGGGATGGCAAAGTTACCATAATAGTAACTTTTATGCAACGGACCCTAGATCATACTTGACGGAGGTCTTTTTTTTTTAATAGCAAAGATAGCTTTAACCGTCTTCACTAACGTGGTTGCTCATATCGTAAAACAGCATTTTACTTATCCAGTCTACCAGAACGGGACACTGGATAACGAAGCAAGATACAGATTGTGACAAAAAGCAAATAATTGTGACTAGATGTAATTTCAGTTTTGATAGAAATCAAGGAAATATAATGCCTATGCCACGAAAAGGGCATTTTAATCCAGGATATGTGATAGGAAGATGAAAGTCAATTCTCAGGGGCTGACCTCTCAACTTTGATATCTCTTTTTCTATAAGACGTTTTTCGATTTTCCGAAGTATACTGCATAAGAAGTATACCCTAACATCATTGCACTAGAATCTCAATATGTGTATTTTTTGTTTTTTGTTTTACCTGTTTTAGTCAGTATTTTCAATTTCACGTATATTTGCGAGAGATAAATAAGCGTAACAGTATGTAGGTATATCATTTCAGCAGACTTTTAAAACCCATGACTGTTACAAAACCATTGCAATTGTATATTAATTTTCTAACTTTGAATGTATACATAACACCATAAGAAAGACCCTCTCCAGGATTTCTCGTTTATGGTTCGCATGGCATTTGAGAGTACAGAGAGTTCTGTTTACTAACCACGTGGTATGTATATTTTGCAGAAAACCCACCCAAAATACCAAAATATTCATTTTCAATATATTCATATAATATGAATATATTATGGATATATTCATGTAACATAAATATACGAATATATTCATATAATATGAATATATGAATATATTCGTATGTTCATAATATATAAATATACGGATATACGGATTATACGAATATATTCATTTATTCATATAATCACATTCGAACCATCCTCTTGTTTACTCACCAACACCGCCGAGAGATAGGCCAAGAGCGAGGGCCATGAAGATCACAACCAGGAAAAAGACGAGCTATGCATGGCAGCATCAAAGAAATGTGAAACATACACAGTTTAGGTAATTGTATTATACCAGGCAATAATCATATATAGTGTGAACTTCTTTTGTGAAAGTAGGCATTCTTTATAGCCATGTCATTATTTCAGTAGCATCACGGTATTTGCTGGCATTGGAGGATTTGGATTATCATCTCTGACGGCAACGTCGAGGCAAAAAGTAACATGGGGGGGGGGGGGGGTCTTTGAGCGAGAGAGGAGATATTGGAATGAGGAAAGGGAACAGGTTAGTTCAAACCTAAAGCAACAACAATTCCCTGTGGTATGTATTTCACTAGTGCAAAGCTTCTAATATAAACCATATCCCGTTGAAAAAAAAGAAGATATCTGTATGTATACGTATTCTTTTGGTATGTACTCATGTACGTGTAACTGTATGGGTTTGAACAATTGCTTTTGAACCTACAGGTGTTTACGAACACGTAAACCATTCTTTTGATAATATTGACCTGCCTGTTGCTAAGTAGTAATTTGTGATGTCGGAAAACATTTATGTTCACTTGGATGTGATAAACAGAAACGTTTCATGATCACAATTCCCTCTTGAGCTGGCAGGTAGTTCAAGCTGAACATTTCTTTCTTCATTTAAAATGTGCATGTAAATACCGTACATAGTTACCATACACGCAACTATTTTGCCCAAATAACATAGGAAAATAAGGAAAATAAGTAGTCAAGTGCAATATTTGTCAAAAAAGCATGAAATAATTTCTCTTGATGATGGCGGGCAGAAGTGTCTTAACTTTGTCATTCGCTTATCTGTGTATTATCAAATCTGAATGTAAGTTGCATGTACACACACGTATGTTTGAAATGGATTCTTTCACTAAGTCAACACGGTACACAGGTGGGGATATTTTGAAAAATAAATATGCTACCTCATTGATTTTTTTTTTTCAATGGAGGTTGCGTTGCTACGATGATTTTTTTTTTTTTTGATATTAAGCACACAGCTGTTTCACACATCCCAGCATTACCCTTCACCTTTGCGCACATAATGTTTCTGAACTGATGTAGAAGTTCAGGTGATTAATGAGAAAACCATAAATTATACTGTGAGTAATAACACTTCTTGCATGTCATACTTCAAATCAATAAATCCGCCTGATTTTAGAATTGTTTTGAGACATTGCTGCAGTACACTGTGCAAATTAACATGGGGACACATTATGGCGTTGGAGTAAACAAAAGAAAAAGAGAACCATTACATAGGTTCAAAGTGTACCGCACGGCCAACATCATAGCTACACGTATGCTGTGTAAAGATAGCCGAGGGGGGGGGGGGGGGACAAAACTTTGTTTCAATTATATCAGCCAATGAAAACGTTGGTATCCGTATTCCTCGGAAACAAGCAAAACTTTTTTTCCCATTATATTGAGCTTTAAACGTTGACCAAATGAGATTTAAATAAAGTTCTTCATGGTGGAGACAGCGTATGATTGTTTCGTTAAACTTTTTTTCATGAAAAGAAATGATTGAGACATTCGAATATGAATTATGTTAATATTATCGACTGGCCTTTCATTCAAAGACACAATATATACAATGTTGCCCCAGAGAAGCTCATTGCACTCGTCTTCTGCTCATGTAGCCTGAGTTTTGCTATTTGATTTTGTTTTCAGAATACTTTACGCCAACTGTATATCACAGGGCAATTGATGACGATCCGTTGGTATTATAGTTTGGAAATGTATCCAATAAAGAACTTTTCGCATATAGGAAAAAGTTAATTTTACATCATCACCAATCATTAATGACAAGCTTCTAGTATCCGTCATTTGCTTTTATGATATTTGCAACCGTAGTGGTATTCATGGAATATACATTGTATGTTTCATGTGAAATTATGATAGGAACAACGATTGGAAAATACTTTACGGATCATGAGCCAAAGAAGAGTGCTAAACATGATTTTCCCCCCTTTTTTTTTAGGATGAAGCGCATGTTTTTTTTTTCTTTGAAGCAATCTGGAACTGTCCCATTAAAGATATTGATTTCGACCATAGTGATAAAAAAAGATTATCTTTCGTTTCATGATGTTTTGCTGTATTGACGATGTATTCCTCACGCACTTGATGACACTTACGCACAGGATCTGCACCGAGACACACCAATATTAAAGAAAATGTCGCCACAGCAGCGTACGTTGTGTTAAGTAGGATGAGTGAGAGGGTTTGGTCAGTGATCACGTGATAGGACATTGCGGAGGTGAGCAGAATTGGTTGGTTGATGGAGAGTAATAATGTAGTCTCCTCATAAAGAATGGTTGGAACATTTTTTCCAGTGATGAGGCACATGCAAAAACATAGATGTGGAAATGAAAATCGGCAAGTTAGAAAACGAAATACAAACATTCAAAACTAGATTCAGATTGTTTAAGAACGTCAAACATCTAATTAGAAGATTTATTATCTACTAATCAGAACAGTCGTAGTAGTGTACAAAGCCATAATTAGAGATTATGAGAGAAACCAAACGTCCACAGTAGGGTATCGTTAAAACCAGTAACTTCAGTCTTTCTGTGTATCAATCACATGCATGAAATGTAGTTTTGATAAAGCGATATGGCATTTGCCTGAGGTCAGTTGAATTGTTCATACAATAAGAACGTCTGAGCATGCGTGGCATTACTACTCTATGGGTCACAGCAAAATTCTAGTCATATCAGATTCAGCGTGTCAAGAGATAACCAGTCAATGTGTCATCAGTCACAGCTTTCAAATAGTACCAGAAAATTAATCTACGTGCATTCCTCGCACTGCTTAGGCACATTGCGTAAACCATTACTCGACTTGAAGTGTGCAATATTCACACATTTCTTGACAGCGCGATTTGTGTGGATGGGTTAATGTCATTAATTCTGTTACACTTTCAAGAAAAGCAACGACAGTGCAGACTCCAGTCAATGCTAACCGTGCTGAATTATGTTACAGAGGCCTTTAAAAGACAGAAAAACACACACAAAAGCAGAAATTCTCGTATATTTGATGTAAATGAGTGAATTGAGAAAGAAGAGTCACTCACCCATAACTTCCTTTCGTGGCGTTTATACCACGGCCTCTCATCCTCCTCCTCCTCCTTCTCCTCCTCATCCTTCCCTCTTTCCTTATCCTCCTTTCCCTTCATCCTCTGTGAAACGTGAACACACACATATACCAATAAAACAAGAAACCCCGGCACGGTGTTAGTGTGCTACCATAACCATAGCAGTGCAGTCACCGAGAACCATATAATTTAGCGATGGTCATCCTTCCTAACCATTTCTCTGAATATTCGAGGGGGGAAATAATTACCTTCACATGACTTTGCGTATAATTCTCTCTTGTTACTTTTGGCGTCTTTGAGCTACTATCGCATCAAGAAATCTGCATAATCAAATATTTGCTGAATAAGTGTCATCATAACAGGAATTAGAGAATATAGAAATGACATCGTTATGTCTGTCAATGCAGTTGTGCTCTGTTCTTTTGGGTACTTCTTAGTTTTTATAGCAAGAATTATTGCATAGAATTAAAAAAAAATGATAATAAAGATGTCATATTTTTATCACTCATTTATGTCCGTTTAAAATGTACGGATCCTCTGATTTTATTTCATTTTTTTTTTTTTTGCTATTTTGTAATAAACTCGGTTTGTCATAATCCTTTCGAATCCGTTGTAATCAGCTTTCACCAATTGCAGTCGTTTACATAGCACAGTTATAGTTGACATTTTATTGGTCCTTCATATACATGGAAGGATTATTATAGATTAGTTTGTTTATCATTTTCTGTTCAGTAATATACTTTATGCCCGGCTTTGGAATATCATTATTAACTAAAAAGTACAGGGGTATGTCTACACTCAGAGATGGACTGAACTAACAAACAGACAACGTGCCCACACGGGGAGGTAGTGGAGGAGAAGGATTATGGGAAAGGTCTAATATCACGTGACACTATAGAGTTCATTACCATTATCAGACTAGGGGGAGGTATAGGGGTGGTGGTGGGAGGGGCAATGGACGGTTTTTGACACATGCGCTTACAATCTTAACAACATTATCATCCCAAATAATTCAAACCGAAATCTTAGAACCTGCTCGTGATGTCGCGGCGGCGCGCGGCGCTTGCCTGGCATCGTAAGAGTGAGATTTCACGGAGCACGCTAACGATTTGCGAAGGACGCGAATGACAAAATCCAGCATTCGCATTTTGGTCTGCAAACGATCGCCAAACGAACGTGAGCGTTCGGAAGCGTCGTCAATTGTTCGCGAATGTCGTTTTTACTTCGGCGAGAATTTCAAAAAAAGTTTGAAATTTTCTGCGAACCTTTTCCGCACACTTGGTCGTGATTTGCTCGTGAATTGTTCTCGAAAGTGTCTTTAAAGCCTCGTCATATGCGCAAGACCTTCGCAAGACACTCGCGATGTTCGCAAAATGTTCGTGAAACCCCAAACAGACTCCGAAACTTTGGAGAATGTCTCGCGTATGTTACGCGAAATCTGCGAAGTTTTTCCGATCATTTTACGACGTAATCGCAAACTGTTCGCGTACCTTTTGAGACATTCTCGCGAACGTTTAGCGCACGTTTGGGGGATGTATGACCTGTACGTTTTATACAAATAAAAATCGTAGCATACACCTAAACATCAAACAATTATTAACAACTATATTTAACAAAAGAAATTAAAGACTAGCAAAGAGAAAAGTGTTTGATATACAAAAAAAAAATCGCAGAATATACAGTTAAAATTAATCTAAAGTATGTAAAATTTCATTTGAAGTATAGACATTATGTGGAACTGCAAAAAAAAAAAAAAAAAGATCATATGCTTTACGAGTGGAGATACACCTTTATAGGGAAAAAAATGTAGGCAAGCACACAATAGAAAAATGAGAGAAAAAGAAAGGAGAAATAGAGGAAAGAAACAAAATCAACTCAAGACAGCTTCCACCTCTCCTTGGGTACATTTTCTCCCATGATTATTGAAAATTTTTCGTTGTTCGCATTTCCGTCGCGTGTTCTTCGTGTACGTAACATGCTGTACTTTAGCAATGATACACACGACATTCGCACATACGTCGTGGAAACTTCGCACAAATTGCGCAAGAATAGTTTTCGACTTCATTGTCGGAAAACATTCGGAGAAAAACTTTTCCGAATGTTGGATTTTGTCATTCGCGTCCTTCGCAAATCGTTCGCGTGCTCCGTGAAATCCCACCCTAACACATAGGACCAGGACGTGATTTGATTAGCAAATATGCATACGTGCGTATTATCCGGGATACATATTTTGTGCAAACACCTTGCCCCTATGAAGCTCACATAACTCTGCACGTTGGATAAGAGGCAGAGGTATTGAGACACACATTACCGGTTATCAGCAGGATACTGCCAAAAAAAAAAGCAAACAAACAAACAAACAAACACAGAAACAGCAAAACAATAAAAACAGAAAATATGAGTGCGATCAGTGAATATAACACCAACACCACGTAGCTTGGTGCATTTTTATACGTAATTATAATAATCATGAAAGTTGCGATTTAGAATGATACCCAAAACTGTTAGTAATCTCCTCACACCAGGCGTGTGGACTGCTGGAGTTAAACTGCTTTGCAATAAGTCATGCTGCCCCAACGGATGCCTTCAATGTATTATGGCAGTAATATATTTGTCAGAATGATCGTGGATATACAGTACGTCAGATTAACACTCGCTGTGCAGGAGTTAAGCCTGTACACAAACGTTGACCATTCGTAACAAAATGTTTATATATTCTATATGAAGGACATGAGTTACGTCCGATAGATATTTCTTCTCCTTTTTAAGCTTTTTGATTTCATTGATTTTTCATCAGCTTGTCTGTCGGTTTTGGGTGTCAAAATGAATTGTTTTTTCTTCTTTTTTTCTTTCTTTTTTTTTTGGGGGGGGGGGTTGCTTTTTCGGATATACCAGTGGTTACACTTGTACGTATAAGAACAATTAATACGTAGGTTTGATTCCCTGCGCTGATCTCGCATTGATATCACAAAATAGATTATGATGCATGCCTCATCTAGATGACTGCCATTTCACCATTTCGATTCATTTTGTCCCAAAGTTTTGTTAATACTTTTTTTTAACTCTGCTTCATACAATGGTGGTCCAGCGTATAACAGCTGTGTATAGGATGCAGGCTGAAGGTCCATCTTGAATGTGATTTTCCTAGGTATCTTAGATTGGATACGTTCCGTTTTCTTTCTTATTTAACCAATACATTGTTATTTGTAATGAATACATGAGCAATTCTGTTTGTTAAAGCAGATGTTGAATAATCTCTCTTTGCACTCTCAGGTAAACGTGGTTTTACAGCATAAAGAGATAAAAGACCCTGTTACCGTTGGTTACTCTACTGCAAACGGTGAAGCGCAACACCCACCTCCCTGGTTAGAGCTATGATTGTTAAGGCTGAAATTCTGGGTTATTTACCCTGCCATGACTACAAGTGTAAAGTGGTGGAGTAACATGCCCACTTTACTGTATAGATAATACTGGCGGAAAGCTGGAATATAATAGCTTTCCTGCCGAGACATGTAACATAAGTTTATGGAGCAACTTGCCCACTTTAGTGTACATAGAGTTTGTAGAACCAGAAAGCTCTTTCATGGTTAAAAGAGATCAAACTGGTTGCTCTGATGCCTGACTTTGAATAAATCTCAACACCAACAAGGTGATTAATGTAATCCAATGTGTACTACATTGTCTTTGCCACTGCTTTGGCGCCCACATACTTAGTTTGTTTAATGCTTCTGTGTGTTATATCCATTTGGATGAAATTATGTATTCGGGGTGAGAATAAGCCATCCTGACAAGTGACTTTATTCTATACACACACTCTAACACACCCCCTTACACAAGTATAATAATTTAACTTCTTTTAAACAAAAGATGTCCAATGTCCCATGAGTAAATGGATGCTGGTTAGTAAACTGCAAATAAAACACTACAAATATAAGAACTGAACAATAAATTGACCTGTCAAAAAACTCTTACCCCTGCTTTTAGTTGCTTCTCAATCTTCTCTCTCTTCGAAAGCTTGGGTTTGACGGCGAGCGTATCCACAGCAGACTAGAATAAAGGAACAACAAGATGAGAATCATTATTTTCATTGCACTGAAGATGAGATTATCATGATTTTCATGAAAGTCGTATGAATGCTAAAAATAATCACAGTAATAGTAACGTGAATAATATTAATGACAATTGTGATGAATGTTATTATTATGATGACACAAAACTATGTTATTGCAAGATGTCGATTTTAACAGTTATTATCGTGATTATTGGCATTCTGGATTATGATATAATTTGTGACTATAACTACACGCATTGACATAAATGCTATAATTATTTCAAAAATCGTATATTCATGATTTTCCATTACAATCTTCCAAATGCATCTCCTTGCCATGGATTGTGTAATGTATTATACAATAAGTGTGAAAAAACAATACATCAGTGGAAAGCGACCAAAATAGTCAACGGGATTTTACTCCGAGATCATTCCGGAGCTTTACACAATGTACCTGCATGCGACGCTTATGACGTGCCTCCCTGCGTCCCGGGCTGGACAATCATTGGTAGCATGTGCAGATCTTTTTTTTTTTTTGTCTGAAATTTACTGTCGCAGACCTAAAGCTCGTTAACGTCAAAAAATAACCGTATTGGTCATCATGTGTACCATCATGATATTTCAGAATACAAAGAAAATAATATGTTCACATTTGACAACACTATTTCACGGCATTGGAGTGTTGAGTTTCATAAGCTGTACTTTTTACAATTCATTCTCACGAGTCATGAACTCTCTGTCTATTTATTACTTCAATTTATAAACATAGGGGCCTACTTGGCGCACAACAGCTGAGATGTGCATTCACTAGGCCTATTATCTGTATATATACTGCTTTCCATTCGACTCTTTAAGCCATTGCTCTGTCAGGCAAAACTATACCAGGGGAATCTTAATATGGAGGAGAACCTAAAGATTGGGATAAAAAATTATTTTACCAGTGGGAGAAGGTGATGCATTATACACTGCCGTTCCTAGCTCCCACAACCAGGAGGGAATTTTGTTCATAACCGGCCGCAAGTCGCAGTGACTGGTGGGGAACAACTGATCATCACCCGTGGTAAGGCGTGAGTTTTGCCATCATCTCCGTTGTGTCGGAAATATGCATTAAATTTGAATACATCACGGCGTTTTACTCAACTGATCGTCATGAATTATGTTCTGATGGAGATTTTTTCTTTTTCGAAGCCGGGCATCTCGTTAATACCTTTTGATTTTAAATGTAATGTAACAGAAAATTATCTTATTCTTGGACACATTGAAAAGAACAAGAATTCGAAAGTGATGCAACACGGTAAATAATCAATGCACAGGAAACGAAAGCGCGTATATCGTGCTTAGATTAATTATGTCTTGAAACGTCTTGAAAGCTAACAACGAAGGAGTTTCTCAACATCGAAGTGAGCAGTGTGTTAAATTGTTATCCGCATATCAACCTTGATGTGCTATAGAACATTATGCACTTTTTTGACAAACTTTCGGTATTCCTTCAACGTGGCAGATAAAATTCGCGTTAAAACAATTATTCATAACCGGCGATGATGCACAAATCTGAGTCAAAGCAAAATGGACACAATAATAAAACCTGTTTGAGCTTTCCATGCAGAAAACAAAAATATATTTTTGTTGGTATCTTGATAATAATTCAATGTACCGTCATTTACTTTCTATGGGCTCTAAATAGACGGAGGCATTGTAGACAAGAAGCAACCCTCGTCTTCTTTTTGAAGTGAATCTGGAAAGTATTTCCGCATTCTCGGAGAAACAGCCCGCCCTCGCGTATTGTTTAACATGGAATATTTTTTCTTCAGCCAACAAACATCTGAGTTAAGGACCACGTAGACATTTAGGTAAACTTTTGAGAGTTCATAAGACATTTGGTTATCAGACTTCCTTTTCCAAAAGCATTTCCAACCATGCTTGATTATATATTTGACTCAACTTCAAACAAATAATGAACTGCTTATGTACATGTATTCGGTATCTTATTATGAATGATTGGTCTCTTTCTTATCATCATTATTGTCACTTTGATGTTGTTTTATGAGCAAGCAATTTACATCAGATTAATGATATATTGTTATTGTTCATCATCACATTAAGTCCTGTCCTCAAATTACTTACTATAGTAGTTACTGGTCATCTCTCTTAGACGTCCTTCGATCCCTACTCTGAGTAAAATCAGAAGTTTCATAGGTTAAAAAGCCGATTGTTAATTTGTATTTAGGTGTATGAGAGACAGAAAAATATATGACTTTACATTTAGGTTTTGTTTTGCGTGCTTAATCAGATATAATAACAGTCATGCCCATTAAACTCAAACAGTAAAAAGCTTGTATACCCATACCATACATTCAAGCACTAACGCACACAGGCATTGCACAAGGCAAGTTTGGGTAATACAGTGTGACAAAAAGAAGGTATGATACATCTATGTAAAAACAGGGCGTTGAATGAAATCAGTAAAAATACATTTTGCCGCCCTCCATGCTTGTGCGGTGGGTGGGAATCCCGCATACTCACCACCGTCCTCCAACTCTGAACATTGTACATAGTGCAGTACATATACATTGGGATAAAAACCTTGAACTGTGAAACGACGCAATTTTATTCATGAGAAAAGAACATAATTAATTTAGAATAGCAATGAAGAATTATTATATCTGATTAAGCACGCAAAACAAAACCTAAATGTAAAGTCATATATTTTTCTGTCTCTCATACACCTAAATACAAATTAACAATTTGTTTTGCGTGCTTAATCAGATATAATAATTCTTCATTGCTATTCTAAATTAATTATGTTCTTTTCTTATGAATAAAATTGCGTCGTTTCACAGTTCAAGGTTTTTATCCCAATGTATGTACTGCACTATGTACAATGTTCAGAGTTGGAGGACGGTGGTGAGTATGCGGGATTCCCACCCACCGCACAAGCATGGAGGGCGGCAAAATGTATTTTTACTGATTTCATTCAACGCCCTGTTTTTACATAGATGTATCATACCTTCTTTTTGTCACACTGTATTACCCAAACTTGCCTTGTGCAATGCCTGTGTGCGTTAGTGCTTGAATGTATGGTATGGGTATACAAGCTTTTTACTGTTTGAGTTTAATGGGCATGACTGTCAGATTGTATGTAATTAATTTATTGATGACTTTTACAAAGGCATCTTTTCTGCTTTTTTTTATGATTGTGGGGTTGTGAATTTAAGTTCCCGCTGGAAGGGTTTTTAACTCATTTTGTACGCAAATGGTTTGATCGTATATAATCTTACACCATTTTAGTCGCTGTTTTAATATATTTTTTTATTACAGTGTTTTGTTATATCGTACATTGATCCGGTTATTTCTGATTTTAACTGGACGTTTTGCTCCTTTTAACTCTGACTGTTTGTTTGTAGTGTTTTTTATAACTATATTTATGATGATTTTCTATATTTATGTAATATGATTTTATATTCATATATTTGGATTGTACACGACCTTTATGTAAAACAGCACTCACCTGCTGATCTTGTTATCCTGTCAAAATATGTTGAAATAAATAAATAAATAAATAAATAAATAAATAAATAAATAAAATTTGAGAAAAAGAGAAAAATGAACAGGTTTTGAGTGTATATCTGAATCAACCCACCACGACTATTGTAAAGTAGGGAGCATTAGAATAATATACTTCCCAATTTGGAATATTCATTTTCGAGAACAGTTTTCATATAAAATGTATGTATGTATGTATATATATGTATATATATATATATATATATATTTTGTTACGACCACAATCACTCTGAGAATGATCGCACAAAAGAAACCATCAACTAATGTTCAGGCGGTTTATTAACAGTGATATTGTGGGTACAGACTCGTAATCGGTTTTCACATCAGTACAATAACGATCAATACAAACAATTACAAATCGGTAATAGAATCACTTACGTGCATTACAGTCCAAAATTTGAAAGCAAGTAACCCTTTGACAGTGTCCAGATACGATGTTCGATGCACAGATGAATGATCCGCGATGCACCGATGAATGATACCTCAGACGTAAATCCAGAGGCGCAGGTTGTGATAATCCTCGTTATTAATCCGGGGTAAAAATCCAGGATATACGTCCACAGCGAAACGTGCAGAATCCAGACGTTATGACGACCACGTCCAGTTGATGCGTTGAATGATGATTCACTTTATAATGTCCAGCAAGGAATCCAGCCCGTCACAGCTTTGCCGTAATAATGTCCGTTGACACTAAAATATGGAGTCTCTCTCCAATGTAGGCAAATTAATTCTCTGCAGGCAAAATGTCTCCCAGGCCTTATCTCCACAAACACAATTCGTAAAGCAGGTCAGCAGGTAACACAGGACTGACTATAACAAGTCGCTTCAGAGCCAGAAGTGACGTAACTCTCAGAGCAGAGGTGTTGGGTACTCTGCCTACCTCAGAATTTCTCCTGCTTATATACCATCCATTCACCCCTTTCTAGTACATTCTGTAATTTTCTCCAACCTGGGGCTACATACCTGAACATACTAGCAAGTCCAAATTCCAGGAATCCTGGATGACTCACTTCCTAATATGTGCATAACATCATGGCCAAAATTAACTACCAATCACATTAGGCTACAAGGGCAGTGCCTCACTCAGCCAGCACTTCCTAGAATTTTCTGGAATGGGTTAAATCATTCTAGATTGAGTGAGCATTAATGTATTTCTTGTCAGATGCATACATGTACTGTAGCTACATTGTATACCACATAGAAAATTCTCCACTGATCTGGTCAGCCTGTATGTACTATATCTAATATCATATAGAAGGTTCTACATTAATCTGGTCACCCTGTGTACATACAATGTACACATTAAAACAACCATGCACACAGCCTTGATACATTAAACATGTACATAACTACTTGTGTGTACATTTGTGACACCATCCCCCATGGGAAAAAGAAAGCCTTGCCGTAGCAAGGGTTTCTTTTACCTTCACAATTTCTCATTGTTATTTACAATGAATGTGAGGTACAATCCAAGTCAAGCAACAATAATCACATACTATCACATGCCTTTTGAATAGCTGCATTAATTCCATGTTCTCTTTTCATGGATACCATTTACAATGATATTGCTTGGATTCTCAGAGCTTATACAATCATGTCAAACTGTTTTGCATACATTAATGGATATGCTAAACACATACACTGTAAAAGTGATATGCCGGTGAAAACTTTTCACCCTTAACTTCCACTGTGCTATCCACTACCTATGTAACACCAACTGACTTTCTGTCATAGCACTCTTTCAACATATTGACATGACACATTCTCTGTTCTTGGCATCTGTCTGGTGTACTGATCACATAATTCACATCATTGAGTTTCTTTTTGACACAGTATGGGCCACTGAACTTGGCTTTCAGTGGTTCACCTTGTATGGGCAGCAGTACAAGAACTTTGTCACCTGGTTTGAAGGTTCGGGCTTTGGCATTTTTGTCTGCCTTTCTCTTCATAGAGTCTTGTGACACTTTCAAGTGTTCCCTAGCTACCTCACAAGCCTTTGAAAGCCTTTCACGAAACTTTGACACATAGTCAAGTAGGTGGACCTCATCATCCTCAGTCATGAATTTCTCTTTGATGAGCTTCAGTGGGCCCCTAACTTCATGACCGTACACCAACTCAAATGGGCTGAAACCCGTCGACTCATTTGGGGAGTCCCTCGTTGCGAACAGCAGGAAAGGGATGCCCTTATCCCAATCCTCGGGATACTCCTCACAAAATGCCCTAATCATTGTCTTTAGGGTCTGGTGGTAGTGCTCCAACGCACCTTGGGATTGGGGATGATAAGCTGACGACTTCAGCTGCTTCACACCCAAACGATACATCACCTCTTGAAATATGCCTGACATGAAATTTGAACCTTGGTCAGACTGCACTTCCTTGGGCAACCCATACCTAGTGAAAAACTGCACTAGAGCATCTACCACAGTCTTGGCAGTGATATTTCGCAATGGGATAGCCTCTGGAAACCGTGTAGACATATCCATGATTGTCAAGAGGTACTTATGACCCGACCTAGTCCTAGGCAAAGGTCCAACACAGTCAACTAGAACCCGACTGAATGGTTCTTCAAACGCAGGTATCGGAATCAATGGCGCCGGCTTCACTGAATGCTGTGGTTTACCAGCCACCTGACATGTGTGACAAGTCTTGCAAAACTCAGCCACATCCACATTCAACCCTGGCCAATAGAAATACCTCATGATCCGATCCTTTGTTTTTCTGACGCCTAAATGGCCGCCAACAGGTAACTCGTGAGCAATCCTCAAGATCTCACTGCGGTAACTGGGAGGGACAACAACTTGACGGACCACCGTCCAATCCTCATCAGCTGGCCTATGGGGAGGTCTCCACTTCCTCATCAAAATGCCATCTTTGACATAATAGCACTCAGGGACCTTTTCAGCCTCAGCCTCAGAACACGCCATCTGAGACAAGCCTTTCAACTCAGAGTCTGCCTGCTGTGCTTCAACCAAGGAAGACTTGCTAAACAGCCCATCACTGTTAGCCTCGGAGCCTAATACAGCAACCCCATCATTCAAATCCTTGAAAAAGGTTTCTGCCAACCAAACACCGGAATTCTCCTCCACATCAACAGAATCCGCATCATCTTGAACAGCTCTACGAGCCTGAGACCTAGTCACAACACAATCTGGGAAAATCCCAGGAAACTCCTCCTGCAACTGCTCAGTTTCAGCAACCACCACTGGTTTATCCGAAACAACTGGAGACGCAACCACCTTATCCCCAGCCAAGTCATTCCCCAACAAAAAGTCAATGCCTGCCATGGGCAACTCAGGAACAACTCCAACAGTGACAGGACCAGAAACTAGGTCACACTTCAAATCCACCCTATACAGTGGTACTGACATATAACTGCCATCAACAGTCTGAATCAAGACTTTTGCATTCACTGCACTATCTGGTGGAAAAGTCATACCGCCATCCACCATCAACGACTGAGAGGCCCCCGTATCCCGCAGGATGACTACTGGTTTACCTGCCTCACCAGAAGTACATGGGGTCACCTCACCACCAAACAAAAAGCTACGATAGCTCTCATCCACCTGCTTAGTCCTATCTTTGAATTTGGGAGATCGACTTTCAATGGCCTGTGTTTCACTGAACGGGACACTGTTTTCGGGTAGGACACTTTTTGACATGACAAATCCCACCTCCTTCGTTGCACCATTTTGCAACTTCCAACATTGCGACTTTATGTGCCCTTTCTTGTGACAATGAAAACATCTGATGACATTTGCACTTGTACTGGACCCTTTGTCAGATTGAGGCTGTGGTGCAGACAACATTCCTGAACCAGCATTCTGTTGGTTGCTCGAATGATTTTTGTCTCTCCTATTTCCAGAGAAATTTCTGAAAGGTGGTCTGTTTTCATGTCTGTGAGTCAGCTCATACTCATCAGCCATGAAGGCTGCTTTATGCAAACTTGTCACTTTGTGATCTTCCAGATGCAACCTCACACTGAAAGCAACACTCTTTTTGAATTCTTCCAAAAGAACAACCTCACGTAGGTTATCAAAATCATGATCCACTTTCAGGGATCGGTACCACCTATCAAACGTCATTTCTTTTTCACGAGCAAACTCAACATGTGTCTGGCCTGGTTTGCGGTACGAATTTCTGAACTTATGTCTGTACGCTTCTGGCACCAACTCATATGCATTCAACACTGCCTTCTTGACTGTAGCATAGTCACGTGATTGCTCTTCAGAGAGAGATGAGTACACATCAGCTGCTTTGCCGACAAACACACTTTGAAGGAGCAAGGGCCAAAATTCCTGTGGCCAGTTCAAACTGTTAGCCACTTTCTCAAATGACACAAAATATGCATCAACTCTGTTTTCTTCAAACTTTGGCACCAATCGAATGTTCTTGGCCAAATCGAATTCAGGGGGAGCCCTTTCACGATTTTCAACAATCTGTGCATGAGCCAATTCAATCTCACGCAATTTCATTTGGTGCTCCATTTCAAGTTTCTGCATTTCCATTTCCATTTCTCTTTTCTTCATTTCTATTCTTTCCTTCATTTCCATTTCTCTAGCCCTTTGCTCTCTTTCTATTTCTAACCTCATCTTCTCTTTCTCCAGTTCCATTTCTTTCTCCTTCATTTGCAATTTAGCAAGCTCAAGCCGTGTTTGATCAGAAATTTGAGCTCGATCTGGAGTGTCAATTTCTTCTTTGAGCTCCATGTGACCAGCTACTAAGTCAAGAATCTCTGCCTTTCTTGCACCTTGTGGAACATCAACATTTAAATGCTGAGCAATGGCAGTCAAATCACATTTGCGTAACCTTTGCAAATCTTTGAGGGACAAATCTGTCCTCTGAACAAATGACTGAACATCCATTGTACTGATTGACATTGTCACATGTATTACACACAATGTACAATTGAACAATCAACTCACTGGTATTTTGTCTGTACCAATATTCTGGATTCCGGAACGTTCCAAATTCTAAGTTTTGGCTTTAAATTCACTTCCCGGACAAGCCCCCAATTTTGTTACGACCACAATCACTCTGAGAATGATCGCACAAAAGAAACCATCAACTAATGTTCAGGCGGTTTATTAACAGTGATATTGTGGGTACAGACTCGTAATCGGTTTTCACATCAGTACAATAACGATCAATACAAACAATTACAAATCGGTAATAGAATCACTTACGTGCATTACAGTCCAAAATTTGAAAGCAAGTAACCCTTTGACAGTGTCCAGATACGATGTTCGATGCACAGATGAATGATCCGCGATGCACCGATGAATGATACCTCAGACGTAAATCCAGAGGCGCAGGTTGTGATAATCCTCGTTATTAATCCGGGGTAAAAATCCAGGATATACGTCCACAGCGAAACGTGCAGAATCCAGACGTTATGACGACCACGTCCAGTTGATGCGTTGAATGATGATTCACTTTATAATGTCCAGCAAGGAATCCAGCCCGTCACAGCTTTGCCGTAATAATGTCCGTTGACACTAAAATATGGAGTCTCTCTCCAATGTAGGCAAATTAATTCTCTGCAGGCAAAATGTCTCCCAGGCCTTATCTCCACAAACACAATTCGTAAAGCAGGTCAGCAGGTAACACAGGACTGACTATAACAAGTCGCTTCAGAGCCAGAAGTGACGTAACTCTCAGAGCAGAGGTGTTGGGTACTCTGCCTACCTCAGAATTTCTCCTGCTTATATACCATCCATTCACCCCTTTCTAGTACATTCTGTAATTTTCTCCAACCTGGGGCTACATACCTGAACATACTAGCAAGTCCAAATTCCAGGAATCCTGGATGACTCACTTCCTAATATGTGCATAACATCATGGCCAAAATTAACTACCAATCACATTAGGCTACAAGGGCAGTGCCTCACTCAGCCAGCACTTCCTAGAATTTTCTGGAATGGGTTAAATCATTCTAGATTGAGTGAGCATTAATGTATTTCTTGTCAGATGCATACATGTACTGTAGCTACATTGTATACCACATAGAAAATTCTCCACTGATCTGGTCAGCCTGTATGTACTATATCTAATATCATATAGAAGGTTCTACATTAATCTGGTCACCCTGTGTACATACAATGTACACATTAAAACAACCATGCACACAGCCTTGATACATTAAACATGTACATAACTACTTGTGTGTACATTTGTGACAATATATATATATATATATATATATATATATATATACATGCACATACATACATTATTTTGGCGTTCTATCAAGCTTGGCCCCGAGAAAAATTGTTCAGCATCCATGCATTCACACGGTAGCAGGGAAATTAGTCACTAAGAAGCAAGAACCCCTGGTGCGAAAAGAAAAACAAAATATGTTTCCTTAGAGGTGCGTGAGAGCCCCTGATGCGAAAAGAATAACTACGTTAACAAATTATAATGCTAACATTTGGCAACACGAAAAAAAAAAACTAACAAGAGCGACGAATTGCAAAACTTATGATATTTCTTTCGCTACGAAAGTCGTGCTCTTCCACGCAAGTACGACACACCAGAAAGGACCAGAGCGTCAGTTTCTCTCTTTTTGTGAAGCAGAACACTGTAAATTGTTTGCTGCTGCTGCCCCTTTCCATGTATTGTATACACGGTACTGGTCACAATCTGATACGACGAATTCCTCTTGTTTTGTGTCACGTCTACCTCTATTCAGGCATTTTGATAATGGTCTGATCACACACGGCAGTCAGCATTGTTGGCTCGCATTGTACACGGCAGTCAGCATTGTTGGCTCGCATTGTATCTGTTTTCAATTCAAATTTGATTCGTGCCCTTGCATTGTACTATGCAGCAAACACACCCTTAGCCTTTCACCTCACCCCAAGCCGTATACAGAAAAAGCAGCTCTTTATGAAAGTACTTCAAGAAGTCGTGAGGTTTGAAATTGTAAGCAATGCAGAAATCGCGTCCCCCTTTTTTTTTGGGGGGGGGGGAGGGGGTTGGTTGAATTTTTTTTCCCCTTTTGGCTGGTTGATTTATTTGTGTGTGTGTGTGTGTGTGTGTGTGTGTGTGTGTGTGTGTGTGTGTGTTTGTGCCTGATGTCGAGGAGGAAGAAAAAGGGAGCAGACAGATTTATCATAACAGTGCCATGCAGTGGTTCTACACCAAATTATCATTCGGAACATTTTTTTTTTCATCTTCCATACATTTTATCTCGCAAAAGAGGAAAAGCAAACAAACAACAAAACGTGTGTCTCTTCATTTGTTCCAACCTTTCACCTTTCTCATCCAGGGACCCAACGCTATACCTTTTCCTTCGCTTTTTAAATCACTCATGCGATAATCATGCCTGTCCCCATTGTGCTGATTAGGAACAGCTTTCCTAATGAATGTTTAGATCTACTCCGCTTCATCTAGACAATTATTGTCTAGACAAACCCTGTCGCTCGTCCACATGTCGCGCTTTATTGCAATGTTCGTTTATACAATGTATTGTCAAGCAAACATTGTCTTCATCAACTAAATGGTTTCGCTTCAGGCGAGTACTCATGGGTGTCTGTATTTATCTCTTAATTCTTTTGTAAATTGCGACTTTCTCCCTATAGCAAGGGAAATAATGTGTGATATCAGGAATTATTTCAGTGATATTTTGGAAAGTAAAGTGAATCAGCTTAAAATGCACATAATATGCCTATGATAATGTAATCGCGCATTTTCATTTGAGAGCTTAAACGTTAGTCGTTTCAGCATTCAATTTGAAAAGAAAACATTGCTGATTAATTTTTGTTTTTGCCTCATCAATGCTCATCAGAGTAGGCTAAAAACAATGATTTGAAAGAAAAAAACACGCAACCACTCTTTTGCTAAAAGCCTGCTCTTTCTCTGATCTGATTGGTATTTGAACGAATTTTTATTCTTTTTGAAAGCTCTCTTTGGAAGATTTAAAAAAAAAACAACTATATTCTTTTGTCTGTTCCTGTAATATTTCGATCCACAATCAATTTGTCAATAGTCCAATTCAGCCTATGGCACCAAATAAATTGATATTGTTTTCACAGTCAATCTGAGCAAGTTGAATGCCAAACAGCAATATCTTTAATTGGAATATATAACTCATAATATTTCTCTCAGATATTTAAGAAGGGGTTCATCAAATTTTCATTCAGTAAATGAGCGTCATTTATACGCTCCTTGGGCATATATCATCATGAAATTTTCCCCCATTTGAAAAGATTGCTTTTTACTGGAAGCAAGTTTTACCGTTGATGATATAATGATGTCTAACAGCCCTCTGTTATTACAGGTAGAAATGCGGTGCAGAATTTCGAAGGAACATTCTCCAAACTAAACATCCATATGGTCCATGATCTGAAATCTAGCATGATATATATATATATTCCTTTAAAGCGTCATCAGGCTTACACTGCTGTAGATCATGGCATTATAATGTTATATAAGATACATTAGTTTATTTCACTGATTGTTTATGAAAAAAAAAACATAAATATAGTGGAATCAACCTTAAGCTAAGTCCGCATTTTCATGATCCTCATGTACATAAGACAAACTTTTGAAGTACATTGACCACAAACATGACGGTCATGTAGTATATAAGTTAATTCCAGATTATACCAATGAAACATAGGTGAACTTTTCCTTTGTTTTAATTGTCTGTTTCGTTTGTCCTTTAATATAATATAGAGCATGTATATATACTCATTTTTACAAACATGTACATCTTCGGCACGGTATGTATGTGTGCATGCATGTGTGCATTTGTGTGTGTTTTTACTAAATTGATATAATCACAACGTGGAAGTCTTACATTTTACATCCTGAGAAAATAGATTTAACTGACTTGTAATTTGCCTTGAAGAAATTTGCATGAACAATCCCATTTTTTCCTGATTTTTCATGTTCATGTTCCCTTTTCGATCCAACAGCATCTCCGAAAATTTGTATCCATGTCAAATGAAGGATCTGAACCTCTCTGGGGTTCAAAATAGCCACACATTTATGTGCTGCCAAGTTTTACATGAAATACGCGATATTCACTTTTATACGCTTTAAACAAACTCGATTGAAATACATTATGTTTCTCATTCGAGTTTAAAAAGGCTTTGTTTAATATTATCACCTCTAAATTATCCAAGGACATGGAAAATGTAGACGGCTATTATGTTGATTGTACGTGCCCTTTCTGATTGTGTGTGTGTGTGTGTGTGGTAAATCTGATTCGATTTCTCAGTTGCCAATCAAGTTTTTATTGTCATTACTGTTGTGTTTGAAATCAAAGTTCGAAGAGACAACATACAGGTGTAAATCATTTTTATGATGTCTGCAGTATTGTTATGACATCAACGTGAAAAGAGAGCATTCAGTGTGATACTAATAATATCACAAGGAAAAAAAAGTCTTGACCTATCGTGTTTATATGATGGGGACTCATGGTAGGCACCATTATTTCTCAAGCAGCAAACCTTTGGAGTGTATATACACTCTTTCGTCATGTAGTTTTTTTCATTTTTTGGCAGCGATTTGGAGATATGACTCTGGTGTAAACGTTATTTTGAAAGCAATGTGGTTGATAATGAAATGCGACATAGATTTCTGTAACCTTGTTCAAACGGCTGGATGCACACAGTCAATAGAAAGACATGGTTCAAAAAGCCATCACACCTATTGAAACAACGGAAGGCATGTATTGTGATGTCCTTTGTCGCCAGGAGTTGCCTTGAATAGGTTGGATTCTTTTCTTGCTCTCTAGTTTGTTGACACAGTGGCTTTGATAGATGCTTTATATAGCTATGATCTTGTGTTCAGTGCCAATGTTGCAACCCTATCGTTCAAAGTTTTTTTGAAGACTGACTCGGTGTCAATCGAAACCAATACTTCATGTTTATTAGAATTTCTGTCTCTGAGCAAATCATGCACGAGCGCTTTATAAATCTCATGTCTGATCTGATGTTGTCTGATAATCTATCAAAGTAATTCTGTAACGGGGTTTTAAATCTAAATAATCGCTAGACAACAAATACATCGCATCTAGATTCATATCTTTGTGAATATTTTTTTCATCGTTTAGATCTCATCAGATTGTAAATTCTCAAAAATGAGAATCGCAAGAAATACCACGGAGATGATTTTTTTTTAAACTAGAACCAGTGACTCTGACTTTCATAAATCTTATAAGGCAAAACCTACAATGACCAATAAACTTCTCAATACATTTTAGAAGTACTTGGAATGGAATTGTTATTCAGGTAAGATCAATTAGTGAACATACATTTTGCATCATTTAGCAATTCCTGGTATAAAAGTAATGATTCATACGCGTGCAACGTCACTATTGGTCTTTTCCCCCGAAAATACACATAGTTTTAACAAAAGAAAGGTGTCCCCTGTATATAGTCCTTTTGGTTAGGTTCTATAATCATAGGGTGCCGCTTCAACATCGAATCTTGTGTAAATTAAAACGTTTATTATAGTCTCTCTCTCTGACTTTGTGTGTGTGTGTGTGTGTGGGGGGGGGGGGGGGTCTTTCCAGTTGGTTGGTCCAAGGGTGAATCCCCCCCCCCCCCCCATCGATGGGGAGAATGTGGTGGAGGAACCCTCAAAAGTCTTTGCCATGGCATTTGTGTTGGGGGGGGGGGGGGGGTTCAGACAAAAATCCGGGTTTTCTTCTATTTCTCTCTCTCTCTCTCTCTCTCTCTCTCTCTCTCTCTCTTTGAGAGAGAGATAGCCATACAACCCCCCCCCCTTCTGCGGCCCCTGGAATAAGTTTCTTATGTATCCGCATTTTGTAGCAATTTGTTCTTTATTGGCTTGATGACAAAACCCTTACTTTTGCATCATAATAAGGTGAATCATAATAATTATTCTTGTAATTTTCAATACCTTATGATCTGCATTCTCTTCGATTTCCTTGTATGTTGGTTTTCCTGCGTCAGGTCCATCAAGGCTTGTGGTTTTGTGAGTCGGTGTAGACTCATATCTCACCTCCAGTGTAGGTTCGCTCTTGATGGGATCTGTGTCCGCCATCCGTAGAGTGAGATCAATGCTTGACACCGACCCAGCTCTAGACTGCTTTGGCGTCGTTTTAAGTTCGCTGTCGCTCTGAACTGGCGTATTACCCTGCGATGAACGAGGAGTATTTTTTGTCTTCGTATATCGTTTGTTTCTCTGCTTGTCGTCGCCATTTTGTGTGTAGGTTTTTGGTTGTGCCTTTACTGGTGTAGGTTTCACCACATCGCTTCCACTTTGCCTCGGATAGGGTTTAGGATTTGTGAGTTCAAGAACCGCCGAAGGGGTCGTGGGTCGACTCGAGTGTTGGAGACTCGACGGCGGTCTCGAATACTGCCTTGGTCTCGTGAGGTCCACCACCGGGGTTCTTGCTCGACTTGGTGGGTTTGATGTGTCGGAAGTGACCGGATATGGCTGCGGGTTCCGGATTGAATCCAAATATACTCTCGACATGGTTGCAGGTAGGCGTTAGTTTGCTGTCTGCACCAGATAGCGATGTGTTGTTCAACCTGCGTTCTTCACACGTACGTCCAACCGACGTCTGCAATTTGTGAAAATATCCCGGATTCAAAACCCCCGGAACATTCTACGATGTGATGCCACTTGTTCCTTCCAGCAGAAATACCTGGTTCAAATAAGGTTGTATGTCACAATCCTGTTGTGCCTATCTGGAATCGAGGCCAACCGTTGCGAGTCAATAGGTATTTCGTAAATACTTTGTCACTGTGTCATGCACTCGGGCTGTGCTCCGGTGTGCACTGCGAATGATTTGCATTTGAATTGATCCGTCGACGCATGACTAATCGCCAGGTCGTCAGAACACTTTTTTTTCGTCGCATCTCCCGTTTTGTAGCATCCTGCGTGCACACAACTGTTTGGGGTTCAGAAGTGATGCATTGTGGGTTAACAGGGTTGGTCATAGGTGAATAAAGAAAAAAAAAACTGAAGTGTACAGAGAAATTGAATTGTTGGTTTTGCGGTTCACGCGTGAGATGCATGTTGTACACACATTGTGATTTACATAAGTCTCATAAAGGGTTCTTGAATGTGCTGTTCGCTGTTCACGAATGTGATAAAGATTAGTGCAATGTATACACGCAGGGATGTCTTAATCAGCCACGGAATAACGTGGTTTATATAGTGAAATATTCTAAACACTGCCAATGTTGTGATAAAGCATGCCTTACGTCTGTTTACAAACGTAGTGTATGCTCACATTGATAATTTAAACTATAAGTTCATACAAGAACAAACGAACAGACACGTATAAAAAACACACACACAGCATTCATACACCCGAAGTCATGTAACACATCAGCGCAGGCTTGATTTGTTTGATGCAACTGTCCCGATACATCGTGTTTTTTGTTTTTGTTTTGTTTTTTTTTTTTTTTGGGGGGGGGTTGTTTGTTTGTTTGTTTGTTTGTTTGTTTTTTTATGCGGCAAATGCTGCACATAGTCATTCCGGTAATTTACGAAATTTCTCCTAGAAATTCAAACCTATACAGGAAATCAGAAGTGCTGAAAGGAGCAATCATGCATTGTGTATATGGTGGTCATGGTGTATATGGTGTATCGATGGGCCCTAAAACTATGAAATTACAAATTACAAATCGTTCGCAACGACATAACAGTGCAAATTAGGCTGTAGTCATAATTCACTTTCGCCCATAAATTCCCTTCTCAAACTGAGATCACAAACACCAAAGTATCCCACTTGGAATGAATTATCGCAGGATCTTAACAGATTATCGATTATGGCTTTTGAGAGGAGGATTGTAGCGGTATCATTGATGTGTGAAAAAGCAATCAAACAAAATCTCATTTAAAGTACTGTAGGTTTACGGTTTATCAAAAGTATGCAGAGTAATTGTACTTCACTGGAAATAACTGTGACACGAGATAAAACCAAATACATGTAGATGTAATCAAGAGAGAATAATACACAGGTCATACAAGGTGCATCATAGGAGGACATAGTATGCGAAATAAGAGAAATGCTACAAACACATTGATATGTTGGTCGTGTTAGTGCCTAAAATACGGTAATATACCGAGTATGGTCGTATACTAAATATGGTAGTACAGTGTATAGTAAAAGGCGAAGCGGATCATGAGGTAGTGATTTTCTTTTTTACGTGTAAATCAAACGGAGAGTTTTTATCTTTTTTAAGACTATTGCATCGTTGTATCAGTAAGTATTAAGTGCGACCAATACTACTCTTCCGTTAAACCAAGTGAAAGTTTGAAATTCCAAAATTTTCTTATATTCATTCAATGTTAATGATACCATTAGAGAGCCTTTGATTTTGACCTTACTCCTTGCTGAGTCAATTTCAACAAGTTGAGGACTTTCCTTTAAATTTTATTAACGTGACAAACATGACAATGCTTGCAACTGATTGACAAATTGCCCTACATCGACGTAAATAAGCACTGAGTTGATCAGTGTTTTAGTAGTAGCCATGATAAAAAAATCATGGGCGTACATACTCGAGCAGGATTCGAACCTACGACCTCCTGATCACCGAACAGGCGTCATCTCCACTAGACCACCGAGCTTTCGCCCGACAGCAAGTGTTGGTTCTAATCCTTATAGCATGCAGCGGGTACTGCTTTGTTATTCAAATTCATGAAATTCTTCCGTCGAGATGTTTTCATTGCAACTGATTGACAAATTGCCCTACATCGACGTAAATAAGCACTGAGTTGATCAGTGTTTTAGTAGTAGCCATGATAAAAAAATCATGGGCGTACATACTCGAGCAGGATTCGAACCTACGACCTCCTGATCACTGATCAACGCAGTGCTTATTTACGTCGATGTAGGGCAATTTGTCAATCAGTTGCAATGAAAACATCTCGACGGAAGAATTTCATGAATTTGAATGACAATGCTTATCGAAAATGGACTATGGAGAGAGAGAGAGAGAGAGAGAGAGATTTGTGGCTAAGGTCATAAAGAGAAAACATAGAACAAAAAAGAATGTGTCAGACAAGTGATTCAGACGGAAGAATAACTTGAAGCACACCTGTCTAAATGGAGTTTTGTGAAACATTTTCATATGAAGATGAAAATTGGAACGGCTATACAAACGTAAAGAGACAGTCTGGCGGATTTTAAACGAAGATCCAAAGAGAATGAAAGGAACAAACGTAACTTCATCACAGAGTTGTGGAGATACATAGGGTTAAAGGTCATCCAGGACAGTGTAGTGATGTTGAATAGTATCTCGCCCTCCCCCTCTCTCTCTCTCTCTCTCTCTCTCTCTCTCTCTCTCTGTCAACCTAATTATAGGAATCATAATCCGTCATCATCTCGAATGCAGGGAAACAAGTCCCTGAAATCATTCCATTTTCGAAATCATTACTACCTCATGAGGAATCAAACTGGTATGAAACACTTTAAAGTAATTATAGCAAATCTCCATCCACGACAAATACCGAGTGTGAGTGCGGTTCTTTATTCTCATAGGTGTATGAATCAGTATATTACCCTTTTAAAGGAATTTTAGTTTCAAGACATATTATGTCATTTTGATTTTTTACGTCAGATTAATCTGTAAGGACACTAAGCTGTGATATGTTCTTCTTTAGTCATCAACATCTCCATACTTTCCAAAAGTGGGATTTAGAGTTCAAAACTACTTTCTCCATTCTTATAAAGATAACCTTTTGCTGAAAATTTTATATTCAAACATTTATTTAAGTCATACTTCATAGCTCAGAGGCTAAATTGCATATAACATTATACATGATATCAACATTAAAATTCGCACATTGAAATGCATGTATATACTGCAAACAAAATGGCAAATATTCATGCAAGAGATAGAAGGCCCATGCATGTCGTAACAAAAATGAGAGACCTTAAACAGATACAAAACAATAATTTATTAATCTATTATGGAATAACTGAATTGAGACACAAATATACCATGTAAATCAAGGAGGACACTCCGATATACTTAATTCTTGCGTTTTGAAAATACCAACAAGTTTAAACTTTCATACGATTACAAATTATTGGGCATATATATCATATTCAATAATAATTGTCTGATGATAAGATATTCAAGAGGGAAAAAGCAGAATAGATACAAATTGGTAGTATGACATTAACCGATCTTGTAAAACAAGTAACAATTAAAGTAACAACGTGTAGACAAACTACCTTTTAGGAGAATCAAGGAAGAGAAAAAAAAAGGAAGGGAAGGATGATTACTTTAGACGTTGTAGCGGAGATAAATGGGGAATGACATGCATGTGTACATATCAAAACAAGTTAAGCAATGAATATAAAGTACACGGTACAAAACACATCGCAACTTCACTCCATCACAGCAAACTGAGCTAGAAGTTCAAGTCTTCTGTGCCAGGACTTTGGACAGTAACTGTGCCAACCGGCACGCAAATCACACAACGGGTTGATATATTAACAGGTATTCAGCTAAAAAATGATATGATTCAAGGTCACGCTATATAACAATTCTTATTAACAACGGAAATGGTTCTCTCTTCTATAAACCCCTCTCCTGAATATCGAGGCAGTTACTAAATTCAGCACAGATAAGAATTAGGGCCTACTTGCCGCACCTAACCCAGTTACGCTATTCGTGTCTCTTTGCATGGGTCTACATGAGTGATTGTGGGAACTTAAATTTGTGCGTGTGTGCGTGTGTGTTCTCGCAAACGGTTTCAATCGCGGATATTGCAGTGTTTCACTTCAGTGTTTATGTGTGTGTTTGGTTGTTATTGAGATCTTTATCATGTAGGATTAGGAGGAAGAAGATGAAAACGGGAAGGAAGAAGAAGGAAATAGAATGAGAAGAAGATGAGTTAATGGAGGACACTTATGACATTGATAGTGAAAAGGACAACGAAAATCTTGACGGGGTTAGGCAACTGATGTTTGTAATGAAATAACCTCATTTTACTACTATTATACTAATCACCTGATCACTCACACACACTCACACACAATTTTGTCTAGACGCGTTTTTCAGAAGATGAAAAGAGGAACTAGACAGCATATCCGTGGCAATCAAGCCGCTATTCTTATGATGTTCAATGTTTTGAAATAGCTGTAGGGACCCCACCTTCCCTTCCTCGTTAATAAGAAGACGTATAGAAAGGCTGAAGTCAATTACGGCAGGTGCGTCCTGGGCTGATGGCTCTACTTTGTACTGTTTCTATGGAAAAGAAATATTGCCGCAAGATCGAGATACCGACTGTATGAAGACGAAACATTTAGTAAAGGCAGATAAAGTATGAAAAAGAAACGAAGTACTAAGTAGATCACGCATGAAAATCTATTTGCAAGTCGGAATAATGTTCATAATCACAAGACAAGCAACATTCTCCGAAAACTCTGGAAGTTGTCATTACATCTTTTGTGGTCTGATCAAATAACAAATAATTGTGAAAGACGTTGGAGACCTGTAATTCGTGATCATGAAAAGCAAACACAAAAAATGATTTTTTTTTATCCAGGACAACTTGTAGATGTTGCTTGCATTCAAATGAAATAAACGAGCCATCCAAACATTAATATACTTGTTTACTGCAGATTAGATCAGTACCTCGATTCAGAAGTTTACAAATTTCTGTCTTTCCTTGATGCCAACAGCAAACTATTGATGAAATGACATGACCCCACCCACGATCTACAATCAGAAACGACAACACACGACTGTAGTTGTTCTGCTGTGTATAATTGATGATGACCATACGTGTATAAACTAATACATTGCTGAAGAAAGGAGGTTTCTTTTCGATGTATACCTTTTATAATTGATGCTATAGAGTACAGTTTAAACGCTTTGCTTTCTTGTCCTGCAAACCATTAAACGTATTCGTTAAATCTAACTATTTCTTAGAGATTCAAATTAATTATCCCCTTCTTCTTCTTCTTCTTCTTTTCCTTCTTTTTCTTTTTTTTTTCTTCTTCTTCTCCCTTATCGTGGATTTCTTTTCCTTCTTCTTCTTGCTCATGTTGGCTATCATCATCTCAACAATAGTTTCATGAATTATTTTATCTATGTTTTCAAAGTATGATTAGTTTTTTTTTTTTGCAATACAATTTTAATTAGTTTCAATATCATTTTCGTCAACTGATTTATTCCCCAAGTTTTATTTTTCTGTAGGGGTAAACACACTGTATAACCCTTTCTTGATATCACCTGACTGACCAGGACAAAAAGCAGTATATAGATGTAGAGATATAATCTTTCATAGCTAGACGTATTTGATGTTTTACTTTTTATCTTAAGTAAAGATGCCAATCATCATCCTATTGAGTCACATAGGTTTTTTTTTCTTTGTTTGTTCCGCTTTCGAATCAATGGCATTACGCATTCAGTTATCCATGGTGATTCTTTCTATTTCAATTTTGCTTTGTTTACGTCACAAAATCTTCTTGTGTGTCATGACTGTGGAATCGATATTTCACAATTTACATTTCCTTATACTGAATAATCAAAACCAGTATCATCTAACTTCTGTAAAATTGCTTCAAAACTTGCAAAACCGTGGTGTTATGTTTGATGATCTACACCATTTAGCTAATGAATAACAATCTGTAAAGCGCATTGAAATTCTTAACAAGTCTGAAATGCGCTATATAAAAACTAGCTATTGTTAGCTATCACTACAAAGAAAAGGACTTAACATTAAAGTAGGAAACAGAATCTCTGCGACAATCATTTCAAGATCCTTCTCTGAATTATTTCATGTGTTATACTTGAAAACAGCGTTACGTTTAAATGCATTAAATAGCTGCTCTGTCATCCGCGTGGTATCTGTCTTTTTTAGGAAAACTATACGAGTCAATGTTTAGTCGATTTTCACTGTCCGTACTCATATTTTTTTTTTGTATTACACTTTATGACTTGTTCTTCCTTCAAATTTTTTGACAATATGAAGTGACAGAAGTATACTTTGAATCATGTATTACATTTTGTTTGATGGAAAATAAATAGTATAATTGAATTGAATTGCATTGAATTGAATTATCATCATTCAAATACGTTTCGCTTATCGTGTAAATGTCGAGGTCTGTCAAATGAGTCAGATGATGCATTTCATCTACATATTAACTGAAAGTGACAAACTGTTGAAATGAACTATTTTCAAGCCCTTTTCTTGTTTCAAAGTTTGGATTTATTCAACGGGCATAGCAAGCGACGGTGATGGGCACGCTACCGGAACAACTGACAATTCTCTGACTGAAGGATCAATACGTGATGGTTTCATCCCATGTAAATGGAAGCTGTTTCCATATCACTTTTTTTTTCGGGTGGGGGGGGGGGGGTCCTTTTCTTCCTCTGAGCAAGGTGACACTATTAATTGCACAGAATACATAGGATGTCCTCTTGATTGTCATATATACAGTACTTCTATTTTCCACAGAAGATTCATAGATATTTCAATTTCACTTCGAGAATTAAACACGGCGAAAGGACGCGTAGTCACTGGAGTGCGAGGTCATCAACGTTCTAGACTAAAACTCGTTTCTTTATGCCATCTCGGCCTATTGCTTAAAACTATGGTAGCAATAAGATTATTAATGGTAACTATCATAGCGATACTACTCCATATCAAATCAAATTCAAGAAATTACTGATGGTGATCACTGAATGCAGGGTTGCCATTAAGGGCTCACGAGTAGATATCAAGCCGTGATTCTGCCACCGTCGCATGGTTCGGACACGTTTCACATCGGGCATATTCCTCGCTCTGTTCATCAGGTCTCTTCTGAAGGGAGTCCAGTCCTCCTGAACGAAGATGTCTGAGCCTTTCAGCTTGGTCTTAATTCGCTTCGAGAATCGAACGAGGACAGGATTTGCGTGTCTTTCCCTCCAGCCGCCCCTGGGAGGGATTCGGTGGCCCTTGGTGATGTGGTAATGGCTAGAGATGTCTCGAATGACATCATCTATGTTTTCAGATTCGTTTCTGGGATGCCATAGAATCTGATTCCTTCTTTGCTCCTCACCATTGAGGCTAGTTTGCAGGTGTTTCTGTGTGGGTTTTCTTTTTCTGCAGCTAATAGACATTAAAATCCATTGATTTTGTCTTGTCCATTTCGTATGGCAGCTCTAGGACCTACACTATATACTAAATCCATCGATATGGCGCCGTGGATATCTGGAGTATATACTCCAATAATATAATTGTCTTGTTATTGTCTCCATTATCACGTTCTTGATATTCTGTAGTATGTCATCACAACACAAAAGCTCCTTCATTCTCGGTTGCATTTTAAGTCCAAGTTCGTCAATTAGAGTAAATGGAGCTCCTTCGTTTGGTTGATCAGTCGCTTTGTCCGTCGTAAACATCGTTCAACATTACTGGGAAAATACCTCGAAGTGTGTCGCTCCCATGTCTGTCTGGCATCTTCAACTTTGTTTTGGGATTTCTCAGATTTCTTTCCGGCCCAATTTGCCAAAAGCAATAAAAAGGGAAGTTATAGCTTACAAAAGAAAACATAATATCTAAGAAAATTATTCTATATTGCATTATGATTGATTATTGTCACAAATAATGTTTAAATCCTTCTTCGTCTGTTTCGTTGCCTGAATTTAAGTGCATTCCGTAAACCTTTTCGATGAAGTAGATATCCCTGCAGGAGTCCGACTGCTAAGGGGCGATTTAAGGTGTGCTGCCGAGATAAGTTACTATCGCCATTAATTAATGCCATTACAAAGTTGTAAAGATAAACAATAAACATATTTTTAACTAAACGTAAACAGTCACTCATGTAGGAGCTCTTTGTGTTAAGTTAAAGTCAAGTGAAGGAATTTCATTGATAATCTGAAATTCTAGGCCAATATTGTCGACATTGTATCTTATCTCCGCAGAATTTCTTTTTGCTTCACTTTCATGATATTCGACACACATTATGATTTGATTTTACTGGAATTTATCATTCAATGTTCTACTATCTGAATGTTTACGGAGGAAATATTCTTACTTCTTCTTTTTTTTTTGTTCAATAACATCCATTTTGCTTTAAAAAAATCAATTGTGCCATTTACATACGTGCATATGTGTATAGGTATCTGTATCATCAGACAGAAATAGAGCAAAATCTTTTTCCAGGAAAAAAGAAACAGATATGTAAAACTAAAAATCTATCTGCCTCGACATTGAGAAAATAAAAGTGTCCAGAACTTTCAACACAAATGGAGTAACCCAATCAAGGTGACATACTTGTTTTTTAATCTTTTGATTAACACTACTGTGAATGCTCTTAAGAAGTCTGATTATCATAATAGTAAAGTGACGACTGGGAAAAAAAACGTAGAACATAAAGACATTATCGTGTTTCATACCACTTCATTTTACCAGCAACAGTCTGAAGTGGTCCACCATCCAGATCTTAAGTTTGTAATTTTCGTTCTAAGGATAACATTTTTTTGTACTACTCTCGTGAAGAACACAAGCATCTTGTAGGCAAGTGCATCTATATATACTGAAAAAAAAAAAACACCCTAATATGGTATACATAATGTATATACAATCTTTCAAATTGCAAGAGACTCCCATTTACTCTTTGTTTTTGCTTTTTCTTGCACAAACTTCTGCAAAGACTGTTCAAATCAGTAGAAGAAAATAAGAAATCAAGACACGTCATTGCATAAAGGACGTAAATCACACTTGTTTCCAATTGTTATGATCAGTAAAGTAGGTTACAATTCGTTATTCAAAAGGTTCGTTATTTCAAAGATTCGTTATTCAAAAGGTTAGTTATTTCAAAGATTCGTTATTCCGAATGTTCGTTAATCCATTTTTTTTTTAAGTTAACGAGAAAAAGAAATAAGGTTCGTTATTCTGAAGGTTTGTTCTATATACCCACTTTTTCCCCGTTTTCGAATCAACAAACCTTTATATCTATTTTCATGCACTATCCAACCTTCGGAACAACAAACCTTATTTCATTTTCGGATTAACAAACCTTCGGAATAACGAATCTTATTGCTTTTTCTTACTATAAAAACCTTCGGAGCTATACGAACCTTCGAAATAATGCTTTAAAAAATGGATTAACGAACCCTATTTCATTTTCGGATAAACGAGCATCACTATATGCATGGAATCTATGTGTATCAGAATAACGAGCCTTATCTAATTCTTGGATTAACGAAGCGTCGGAATAACGAGCATAACCCCAAAATGCGTTATTGAACTTCATTTCTTTCTTGTTTTCACTGGTTTTATGCTGTGGCATTGCTTACATACAACGATCGTCTGTGGCAATCAAGTCAGTATTCTTATTACAACCAATGCTTTGAAATAGCTGCATTTATTAGACTCCCACCTTCCTTTCCCCTATTTGGAGTACAAAACGTAATGGCTGGATATGGCTGGAACCAATTACAATTAATGTGGAGGTGCGGCCTGGGCTGATGGATCTACATTGTACTGTTTCTATGGAAGATATATTGGCGCGAGATCAAGATACCAACGGTTATCAAGACAACTATTTTAAGCAAAGCCTGCAAGTATAATGAAGAATTAAAGAATCGAAGTAGACCACGCATGAACATCTATTATAGAGTCGGAATAGTATTCGTATCACAAGAGAAGCAACATTATCTGAAAACCCTAGCAGTTGACGTATCATCTTTTGTGGTGTGATCAAACAACAAATGTCATGACAGTGAGACGTATGGACCTCTTATTCGTGATCATGAAACATAAGAATAAAAAGAACGTGGCATTTTGTCCCGAGGCAACTTGTAGCTCTAGCTTGCATGCATTCAAAGGAAATAAATGAGGCATCCAAACATTAACAATAATATTGTTTACTGCAAATCAGAGCAGTACCTCGATCCAGAATTTTACATATCATTGCCTTTAAAACTGACAGCGAACTACTGATTTTATGACCCCCTCCCCCTCAGAAAAGGCTTGAGTATAGTGGATTTGTTGTATGTAACAGCGATGATCATAGTGAAAGTACATAACATGTTACATATTATAAGAGTAAGAAGAATAATGTTTTTTTCGTCGTACCTTTTAAAACACGGCATCAGACAGTGTTGAGGTAATATTTACACAAACAAATGTTTCAGACCTCAAAAGCCGACAATCAGCTTGTTGATCATCAACGAAAAAAAAAAACGGTGCTAAAATAGTGTTGAGATGGGTCCTCTACATTCTCATGAATAACATGATTCTAATTTTGTATAGAAACATTGGCATGAACACATGTTGTTACTCTTGATATCATCTATAATACTTTATTAACAAAATGAACTTTTAGTGAACAAAGTCTTGTTTTTATCCTTACTTACACCTAGATTACTACTACAAAGGAGAGATTTCCTTCTTTTCATGCTAATCAAACGTATGTCTTAGCACTAATGAAACCATGACTACACGAATATGTGTAAATAATTTTATAAATGATAGATATACTTTTCAATTCTACACAGAATAGAAAGAGAGTAATTGAAGAATATTAATAAGCATTGTCAAGACATGTCTTCACTTTTGAAATTATCCCTTGATTTGAAGGTTAAGGTGCATACTAGATGAGGAAGAACAATCATAAATGTTATGATATGTAGAGCAAGAAGGCTTGATTTCATGTCAAATATCCCACGCCAACAATTGGACGAGGTAGGAAAACACTTGACTTCCAAAGCAACACAACAAAGGAATTAAAACGAAAAGGAAGCAGGTTCTGAGGAAAGAATCCCAGATTGATTATCAAATATTGGTTTAAAAACTTACCACTGACCGTCTGGAAGTGAAGTGTCCGTTAAACTTGATTCAAGTCCTCAAACGAAGATCACCTCCAAGCCTTACGAAAGGCGAACAAGAAGGCTTCATCTCTGACATAAACATAGGGAGATTTCTTTTAGAACTAGAGACATTTTGCTAATATACTTTCAAGAAGTTCCCAGAGGGCTTTCTTTCTTTCTTTCTTTTCGTGTCGGTCCCTGTGCACGTATTAGCCTTTTGCAACAGGTTTTATATTGTAACTTTGAACTTGAAATTGGTCTTACGGGCAAATCGTTTTGAGAGACATTGTGCCGAACACCGAATTGCTGTTTCTATCAATGTTTTAAACATCAATCTCTTCTAAAATTACTTTCCCATTAAGCACCCTTTTCACGTCTTTCCCCTTTATATTCCATGAAGCATCGTTTCTCTCTCTCTTTTTTTCTTTTTTGCTCTAACTCCTCGGAAGTGTCTCTGCCTTTTATTGAGACTACTTTCTTCATTTACTCGTTTTTGTTCACTTCTGTGTATCTATACGCCAAAGCAAAATAGTTCCGCCATTTTTCTTGTGCGGTGTTGGTGGTGGTTTGTGTGTGTGTGTGTGTGTGTGTGTGTGTGTGACACTCGTAATATTGACAGTGTGGAATTTATGTTGTCATAATGAAATTTGTATTATTTTGCAATTAACTAATTCGCATATTATTGTTTATATGAAAAATAAGAAAAGATAAAAGATTGACCAAAAAAATGCTTTAGACAGGGAGAAGGAAGAAAGATTTTATATACAATTTTTTTTTTCATTCGTAATATTGACAATGTGGAATTTATATTGTCATAATGAAATTTGTGTTATCTTCAATGTCATGAATTAGTTTGTACATTGTTTATATGAAAAAGAAAGAAAAATAAAAGATTTGACAAAAACAAAAAAGTGTGTGTGTGTGTGTGTGTGTGTGTATGTGTCTGTGTGTATATGAAAGACTTCTTTCATACTATTTTTGAACATGTTCCGTCACCAAATAAAGCTAATTTTTTTATTTTTATTTTCTTTTATAGAAATAATTGCCAATTAAAAATAGTGTACCCTTTCAGGATACTGACCGTCTAAAGGAGTTTTAAATTGTGTCACCGAGAGAAATTAGAATCGATAGCACTTCAATTTTTACATCAGAATGTTGTAGTTAAGAGTTAGTATTAAACGTACTTTTCTTTTAATACGAAAAATCTAACTGTGGGAGGTCGAGGTGACAACACCGCTGCAAAAGCTCTGACGATGGTCCTGACAATAATATGACATCAAAATGAGAATGTTAGAGTCACGAAAGCAAAATGACGAACACATGATGGCGCTGTTGAGTATCTGTCTACTTAAGCATGAATTCTTCTTTGCAAGCCTGGATGTCTCGATCACGCGAGTCCATTATTTTCCAGGCATCGGTGTTGGGACCAACTATAATGTGGCCAACAAAAGATGGCGGTACAGTGTATTGAGTCACGAGGTAAGAGCTGTTGGTTTGGTTGACGGAATACCATCTGATAATAAAGTCAACGTGCTGATTTACAAATACCGTTTGTCATCACACAGCGTCTGGTCACAGATGAATGCTGCCTTTTCATCATTTAAATCATTTTATTCTTGTGTGTGGGTGGCAGAGTAACTTGACGAATCGATAAAGAAATACAAACAATATCACAATTTAGATGATTTTATCGTGCTGAGACAACGAGATTTTTTGACAATCATGTTGATAACACCTGCTCAGAACAGCTCTATCACACTCAGTATGAATTCCATGCACTTTAGTATTCACAATAACGCCTTTGATAAATGGCCTGTAGCTCTCCAAACAATCCTACATCTGGGATTTAAGTTGTTTCCAGAAACTGGTGAGCTGAAAAGTTAAGCGCTGAGCCAAAATAATAATAATGATAATAAAAAAATTTCATATACTCACTGTGTGCAAGTAGGTATCCAGTGGCTAAAAGAAAATAAAGTGACAGAGGATACGCCACGAACTTTTGGGTGAACTAAAATGTTAGACTTACATCTCGTACAATAATGACTTTATGATCTCTGCCTTTTTAATACATTTTCTGCGTTTATTTCTATACACAACTTGCTAAATCATAAAACAGGTTTGGTTTTCTCAGCCATTTCTTTCTGTCAGATGTATTAATAATATTCCATGACTACAGATAAATACACAATTGTCATGAGTCCTGTTACATCGCTTTGGGAAGAGAAGATGTAATGTTCACATTTCAATGAAATTTCTATAACACCCACGCGATACTGGACAGTTATAGCTGCTGCTGGTTTGCACGCACGCACGCACGCACGCACGCACACACATTCAATTCAATTCAATTCAATTCATTTATTTTCATTCTTCTTTTTCCAACAAAACATAACACAGAATAAATCAGGGATTATATCACCACATAGGCCTATACACCTGTATAACACAAGAATATGCACATACATTTTTGATAAATGTATGCATGTTTGAGTACATGTAATAAATAATATAAGATATGTAATATATAACAAAATATATAATATATGATATATATAACAACATATAATATTTTTTTTTCTCTCTCTCATATATGTATATATACATACATTACATTTACATAGGCCAACATACATAATGATTACAATTATAACTATGTCAAAGGGCACCATTTTATTTTTATTCATTCCATAGGACAGTAATTATGTTGTGCCCCCCTCCCATCTCCATTTCCTATGTATCTTTACAACCTTCCTACGATGTGAAAAGTTTTGCTTGTAATGTAGCTGTTTTGTAAAAGTATTATTCAGTCACTACTTATTGGTGAATTGGGCTACCCCGACAAAAGATTAGATTGGAAAGATGAGAAATCATAATGCTTTGACATGCTGTATCTTTGAAAGATCGTATCATACAAACTCTTGTCCTCAATAATACGATTATGTTTAACTAGACATATGTTTTCTCGGTTTCCTTATGAATGCGATTGTACATAAATCAAGTGAAGAAAGCAAGAATCTAGTCTATAATCAATCGGTCAATATTAAGAAGAGATATTTTACACGAAGGGTAATAGGTCCTAAGGTATTTAAAATCGTGTTTGCTTGTGCTCGATTTTAAAATCTGCTGTGATTTCAAGTGTTTGACAGACATTGGCGGGATCAGAGGAGCTTTAGCTGTAGAGGAAAGTGGGCGAGTGGAAGCAATTAAAATCAGATCCAAAGTCCGGTGAAACTTTGTGCCAAATCAAACAAATAACCAGGCTGAAATCTAATCGATTTCATATGGGGTGCTCCCACAGTAGGGGAAGATTCATTTACTGATGTAATCTGAGCATAGAAGTCAAGTACTTTCGAAAACTTATGAGATGAAAATAAATGCGAAAGCTATACAGATTTTTCAAATAAGAAAAGAACCAGTTCTATACGTGGCGCGAAGACGTCAATGCAACATGTTATAGTGACATTATTTTTTTTCTGCCTTCTCAAAATTACTGTCCATGGCAGCTTACAATCCCAAGGAATCCTACAATAAGCTGTTTCCTCTTTTTTCGGGTACCATCATTTCATTCTGATTGCGGAAGTACTAACTTTCAGGGCGTCCTTAAATTTCCACCAATACACTTGTTGAATATAATGCTTCCCTGCTTTGCTTTGCGATGAGTTGCTCTTTGGCATATACATGTATGTCTATAAAGCTATGTTCTTCTTTAAATTTTATTATCAGTTCCTGCACTGTGACAAAATCATAATGACACGCATGAAAAGATATTCATACCTACTGATGACGCAGACTTTAAGGAGAATGAAACCAAAATGTATGCTGATTAAGAACGCAGCTATAGATGAGTACTCAACATATCAGTGGATATTGAGGAAATTGGAAAATGCGTTCAAATCTTTTTGATTAAAAAAAAAAGTTTCAGTGCCGCCGTTATATTAGATGAGAATAGTACTACATTACATGACGTCAAGCATAAACGATACAACGAAAATAAATAAATGTCAACATTTTCTGTCATGATAAAAAATTCTGCTCTATACTCACCTCTTTCATAAAACAAAGGGGAATCACATATCCCTTAACATATTATGCTATATCAGGAGGAGGGAATGTGCACTTTTCATTTTTCCCCATTTCACGCAATAATTGCATTAAAGCTTGAGTTGCGGATTCGAGAGTGGGCAAATTGTCAGTTGTCACATTTTTCGTATTGTCAGCTTCTTTCGGGAGCACGTATGATTGTGTTTGCGTCTGTCTGTGTAAGATCCGCTTTTAGAATTACAATTGTGACAAACGAGTACATACATGTATTTATCATTTCTAGCACATTTTATAAGGAACGAATTCTAATTTTTAAAACTAAAGCAGCCAGTATGCGCTCGATATTCTTTTTTTTTTCTTTTTAAGAGAGAGAGAGAGAAAAAAAAACCCACCCACGACTTTGCACTCTTCCGAGTTTCAAACTGAATTCAACCTTGATGTAACCTCTCTCTTATCCTACCTGCCATTTTCCCGGGTTTTTTTTTTTTTTTGGGGGGGGGGGGGGTGGTGGTATAATCTAGTTAAACACAATGCACGTATACACAATCCAACGCACCTGTTCTATTTCCCGATATAATAGATATAAGATGATTGTTTTGAAAATGTTTCTTGTTTCGACCCCAGAGAAATCCTAAAACCAAAGACCACTATAATTACTTTAGGATACGTCTACAGGATGACACACGCCAAATCTGCTCAAATGGCCTGAAGAAAAGGATGAACAAGTTCATTTTCCTGCCCCCACCCCCACCCCTCCCCCTCCCAGCCTGCTATGAACAACTTATATTTTCCCTGTGGTGTATTTTGACACAAATCACTTATATGGCGCACGTTATACTTCCGTAAATAGATCATGCAGGGGAAATGTTGTAGGCACTGGACAATATACTTTGGTCCCACTCATGGGCCTGTTGGGCCCGTCCAGGTCCCCCCCCCCCCCCACACACACTAAAGTATCTTTAACCACCTTCGTAATTTTTGTCATTTGAACATGTTTCCTTTTACCCCATATTCAGTAGACTGATCCTGCTCCACGAACTATGGAGAACATGAAGTTAAGCAATGATGAGCCCAACCTGGATCTTGCTACATCCAATCCGGTACTCACTTTCCCTATCGTGAAGAAGACACAATCTCAACCTTTATCTTATACCTTTGATAAGATTGACGATAAAAAACAGAAAAGAGATACTCTTGTTTTGACTTATTTTTGCTTTTTGGGGTGGGGATGATGGGGAAAGTTTTCATGCTCCCTGTTTGTTGACCTCATAGAAACTCTGTAAGTTGACCTCACCTTGCTATAAATGTTTCTTGTGGAGTAAAAAAAGTTTCTACTTGATGGTCTAGAAATCAACGACTGTACAAGTTTGCGGGATGATGCACCTGCTTCGAATGAGCACCAACAAAGCGATCATCATGGATAGTTTCGGAACCTATCGACAACCTACTTCGGCTATCATTGGCTGATCGCAGCAAGCTCTACCAAACAGCGAGCAAGGCATCTGCGCGCGCAGCCTCAATAGCTTTGATCGGTGTCTGATCCACAGAGAGCGGCTCGCTGAAAGAAAAGTTTCCAAACTTCAACTGTACAGCTGTCACTGTGTTTACCGGTATATATCTCTCTGCAGCATTATAGCACAGACCGGACTGCTGGCCGCGAAGTCGTGGATGTACTCGCGCCGCGCCAGTGAGCCAGGCTGGTGGTGTACACAGTGCCCACTCCTAGAACCTCATCTTTTGATGAACTGATTGAGTTTTAGTGTTCCATCTCTTAAGCTGTCTTAAAGCGTTACTGTGATCTGTATCCCTGACACTGGTTGTTGCTAGTGTTCCTGGCCTGGACCATGATGGATTCTAAATTTGTCAGCTCTATCGTGCTACTCGGTGTGCTGGCGGCTGCACTACCGCTGCTGGTGTCAGCTACCTGCCCCAGCCGATGCCTGTGCTTCCGCACTACTGTCCGGTGTATGCACCTCGACATGCGGCGAATTCCGACGAGTGTGCCTTCTAACACCCAGATCCTGTAAGTTGAATTATCACTCATGTCATCGACTGCTTTGATGATCTACTATCATCTATCATTATGTCAAGTAGCCAAGAATAGATGCAGTGTAGTATTGGATTTACTAAATTGAAACTCCAAGGAACCTTCTGCAATAGTAAGCTAATAAATTAGTAATTCTGTGAGATGATCTCTAAGGATTAAACAATTTCTTTGTAAAGTGGATCTTGCAAGGTATTGATCATGTTGATTAGGATCTACAAGCATGTCCAAAATTCTGTCAGGGTCAGACACTACTGCCATTTTTTAAAAACATAGTGCACCCTACCACTGTGTATATGGGATGGGTGAAGTGAATGAAGACACTGACTGTGGAGGATGTGATTTCTTTTATAAATCAATTGCACAGCAGTGAAATAGTGAATAGTGTACAGTCCAGGCCCTTCAATAAAAATCATTGCCATACACTACACAGTATGCATTCAAAGATAACTTTTCACCCATATTTTCATTTCTGATTCTGAAAGTCTGACTGAGTTCAGGAGGCGGGTTCTACTTTATAAAGGGTACATCAAGTATTTTAATGAACTGTCGTGTTGTGATCGGATTGTGCGTGCGAAGTCAGGAGCTCACAGTGTGTAGTGTGGTTGGATATATAAAAATGGTCAGAAGGGTGTCTGTCACTTGATTTGTGTATGTGGTTTGCGTGACTTCCCGCCTTTGTGGTGCTTTCCTGGTCACATGATGACCTTGGTCATGTGATTTCACTGACTAGGGCCTACATACATATCCCCTCGTGGGCCAGGTGACCCAGGTATATACAGTACGTCATACTGCAGCCCCATAGACTTTATACAGGAACCACCAAGGTACATGGATTCAGTAGGTTTCAATAATAAAGTAATCACACTCACATTATCCATATGATGCAGTTAGCAGTGGGACATGCACAAAGAGTGTCCTCCTTATTGACAAGACTTCCTTTTAAAATGTTCTCCCACTATCATACATTGTACCCTACCACATACCAATTTATGTATTATGTTTGCCTGCATTAAAGCTATTCTCCAAGAGTAGGGCATCGTAGAGTGTTGTGGTATAGACTATTAATTGTAAAATACACATTCATGCACATATTCATGCACACATTCTTACAGATATGCGCACTGCTTTGGATAAAGAATGTCTTGCCACATCAGCACAGTGATTATGTGCACTGAGTTCGATGTTAGCGTGGCGCTCAGCACACACGACTAATGAGGGATAATTACTGTATACGCCGAATATTTCACGAGGTTTTTATTTTCACGAATTTCGCGAGTTGGGTGCTATTCGCAAAATTAAAGACACACAAAAATATTGACTCTGATCCTGATGTGAATGTGACGTACGTGTGTACACTTCTCCCTTCAGTACAGGACTCCACTATCGTGAATTTAACCACTCGCGAAATCATCAGGAATTCCCGATTCGCAAAAATTTAGACTCGCGAAATATATGGCGTATACAGTATCAATAAAGCCAAATGTTCGTATTGTAATCTTTGACATTCACACTCGTCTCATCAATTGAGTATACCCTGACATTCTGTGCTGACGATACAAACTTGGTAATACGAAGAATGGTGGCACACCTCTGTGATGTTTCAGTCCGCTAATATGTAATTTTTTTTTTTATTGTGACATTAGCAGAGAAAGAGGAAACTAACTAAAAATGAAAGGAAACAAAAATCAATTAATTTGACAGACCTGTGAGAGAAAGAAGTGTGGATGATGTCTTTTCTCTTCTGCATTAAAACCCTGGCAAAGTTCTGGACTTGAGCGATTTTTTTTTTCTCCAACAGTATTCTACCATCATACCCTCGTACTACAGAAGCCATACACAGTAATTTGTTTTGCCATCAGCAACAATTTCCAGTACTGAAGCTTACTTCATTGAAACACCAAGATGCTTAAAATATCATGCATGAGGTTAAATTCAGGTCACTCATTAAAAAGATATTAAAATGGCTCTGAATGGTATTGCAATCCTATTTCGATTGCAGCCAGTCTGTTTCACTGATACCACTCACTGAACCTACTCATATAGTCTTCAAATTCAGACCTTGTTCTCAGCTTTGCAAACTATACATTGTGACACCACACACAGAGCTCTCTCAGTGTTGGGGGGGGGGGGGGAGCATCATAATCTACATGTGCAGTCCATGGTTCTGTCAATATTTCCGCATTACCTACAGTACTAGTACTAATTATCTCCAAAGTAGTTCAAGATTAGTTACGTTCAGACGGGAGCCCTTAACCTCGAAGTTAGGAAACTTCGAGGTTAAACGTACACCACAAATACACTACACGTGAAAAACCTATGACGCACGACACAACATCATCTTTTCTTCCCATGCGCTTGATCTCTGAAACTGAACACGTCGAACTCGCTACTGTATTCTATATTCTTCTCCGACGCTAAAAAAAAAAAAAAAAAAAAATGTTTCCGACGAATATCTTCATAAAGGCATAAAGTCATCAGTGCAGTGCTATCTCTGCATACCATGACAGAGAACAAGAGTACCTGTAAGCGAGTCCGACAGGGTTGGACTAAAGAATAAATAGACGTCTTGTTAGCAGTGTGCACATGGCTGAAACTTCCGGTTTTGTGGTTTTAACATCGAGTGGGACCCACTCGTAGTTACGGGGGGCAGAAGCTTTACCTCGAGGTTTCGTAACCTCGAGGTTAAGATTCGTCGTGTGGACACACGTCGTAGTTAGGGGGCAAGAGCTAAACCTCGAGGTTTCCTAACCTCGAGGTTAGGGTCTGCCGTCTGAACGTAACTATTGACTATCCTTCTGTTTTAATAATCTCTTGCTCTCATAGTTCAGGATCTTTAAATGTCAATCAAATGTCACTTTGCAGCATTGTTACATGTTACTGTACATGTCAGGCTTACCTATTTGTACATGTGTGTAGATTTACACATACTTTAAAAACCAGACAATTCTCATACGTGTGAATCCAACTCATGTGGCTCTGTCTTTCTTTGTGAGAGACTTGGTCAAATAACAACAAAAAAAGTGTTGTCCAAAGACAGCTCACTTTCTTCAGGACTATTTGAAGAACACCAGGAGCCATCATTGTGTGCACATTGAATACCTGAGCTCATTGCACTTTGAACAAACCAGTGAACTTGAAATTTTAATTGTGTTGGTTTTCCCCCCAAATGTGCATGAATAGTAAATTATGCACTGCTTTGAATTAAATGATTTGAGAATATGTCATGTTTACACAGAAAAGCTCAGTGACAAAGTTCCATGAAAGCCAATATAGGGCAGGGTCTACTATTTGTTTTATAACAGACATACTTGATAAGTAAGCCTAGTGTGGTTTGTTTTAGGAATGCAGGGACACTGTTTTGGGACAAAGGAATACCAGCTGTACAGGTCAACCTGCTTAGAGTTTTAGTAAAGATGCTATACTGTAAAAGTGGGTATTTTCAAGCAAGTAATTTTTGGTGCTCGGTCCGGTAAGATGAATTTCGCATGTTTTTAATTCCGCAGAATCTGGACATTAACTACTGGAACATATGGCATGCAGAAATATCTGTGTGCTTTTAGTTTCGCGCTAGCTTCTGGTTGCGCGAAACGCGCGAAAATTTCCACACTTCGAAAATTTCCACTTTTACAGTAGATGTTCATGTGAGAGTTGTCAATTGCCCAGTCTACAATATCTTCAAGTACACATGTACTTCACATACATGTATGATCAAAGCAACAGATCAGCTATTCCCCCCCCCCTCCCCCCACACACACACATAAAGAGAGGTTCAAGTATAACAAATGAACTGTTAAAGCTGATTTGAACACAGCTGAACTTTTTTTTTAATGATTTGGGCAAAATACAATGTACATGTAATTCAAATTATGTTTTTAGAAACATGCTTCATGGTGTTTTGATATCAAATGAAGACATTTACAGTAAATCACACTTTTTCCAAACAAACTTCTAGAATCATGTTTTGCCTCATCTGTGTGGTGGTGAACACTGCCTTTAGAACCGAATTCTTCACAGTTCTTGGTGCATATTTGTAATCTGAACTGTTTGACCTCAAAGCATGTGTGAGGACTAGGTACTTCACTTCAGGTGAGTGGCATGGAGTTTATCATGCATTTCATGTATGACTGACAGGACGTGGCATTTGTGACATTATGCACCACAGCACATAGCGATTTTCAAGATGGAGTCATTTTACCATGTGACTGAACACTTGGCAATTCTAAAAACATCATTAGAAACAAATCCTTTCTAGCTTTTTAGGTTTGAAACCTCACATACTGATGTTCTTGATATTTTGGTAAAATAACTTTGAAATCACCTGCAAAGGGAGCTCTTCATTTGTTTTTGCCAAGCCTGTGAAGACAACAAAAATGTCAAGTTGAGTGTCATCAACATTGATGTTAAAATGAGCGATGCATTCATAAAGTACAATGCTAGCACACAAACTCAGTCGATGTAGAGCACATATGGCATCACATATTACCAGATACCTGGCATGAAATAGAAACAGAAACAATTAATGTGCATGAGCAAAAGTCTCTACACTTGCGATAGTATTTCACCAACATAAACAATCATAAAAAAGCCCAAAGGAGGAATTCTGGAATATGCCTGCTCCTTGAACTCTCCATGTTTGAGTGGGGTATGCCAAATAGTGCAACAATGGCAAACAAAGGGTCTATTGAGTTCCAGGATAGTCTGGTAGAATGCTACAGCAGTGTGTGCATGCATGAAGTCATCTTTATGTGTGCCACTGACACAATTCCCTGCACTGGGGCTCTTTGGGGATGAACACTAATTTGTCAACCATCTTAGCTTTCCTCTGACTTCATCAGCTTCCTCCCAGTGGAGTCCAATCATTGTATTAGGGACTGATAGTGATAGGTTCATGAAGAAATAGCCAGAGATGATGATCCCTTGATATCTTTTCACCTTTGACCTCAATACAGATATACTGCATACTCACCCAACATGGTAATACTCACATCTGAAAATGTACAAAATAAATAGCTGTTGTCTTTAAAATTCATGATCATGAAATCACAAAACCCCCAGTTTTATTACCCTGTTGTATTTGAATGTTCGTAATTCCAAGGTTTTTCAGCTTTTAATAGAAACTATGAATAACTGTAAAATTGTCATGCAAATAACATCTAATTTCAACCATGAGATTGTTATTAGAATAAATCATATAATAGCTTTAACTACTAACAAGTATCTACGAGCCTTGCACTCAAACTGAAAGATGACTCTACTATGCTCTATCTATTTGCAGACGTATCACACTTTTATGAGAACAATTGATGCCAAATCAACCATTTATATATTGTGATTTTGTTGCATATTGTGGAGGTACAATACCACTCCTGTTCAGAATGAATGCACACTGCACAGTGAATGGGCATGTACAATGTAGTGTCATATAATGCAAGAATCAGAAGCTGAAAATACTTCCAATTGTGATAAGCAACAAGGAACACAGAAATATTATAATCTCTCAACTTGTCTAGAAGGAAAGAATGAGGTATTTTATTTGATTCAGATACCTTGGATAGATCCAGTATTTAGCTATTAAAATACAGTGTATTCTATGGTAACTTTGCATCTAGGGTTCAATATTATCTGCCGTGACTATTCTTTGGGAAATGATACATCAGAAGAAAACTCTTCTAAAGAGCCATGTAATAGAAGAAAAAGCTTAAAATGGAGTATTAGAGGAAACTCTCATGAATATTAAACAGTGTGATCACATTACACAATAGAATGACATGGAAAAACTGATCTTCATTGATTATATCATAATAACTCCTGTTCCATTTGACCAAAAATTGTTACATTCTACTCTTTCACAACAGAAATATGTCATTGAAATGCCGTTACTAGTGCTCCAGGTACTGACATTATATTTTTTACATATCATCAGTAACTGAGAAAGTTGAATTCTCTTCAGGAAGTCCTGCTATATTTGTTATGTGAATGGAGAACAATTGTCAGATGCATGATTATGACAGGTATTTAAATACTGAATATGAGAAGTTATTACTAATTTACTGACATTCGGATGATGATTGTTCATCTCTATTAGGTCCATATTAATCACTCTCAACAATATACTGATTTATCACTACATCTTTGTTTTCTCAATCTTGTGGTTGCTTGTTTTTCTGATTGGGTTGTTGCCCACACATGAGAAACAATCAAAATAACGGTAAAGGTACACGTGTAGGAGGAAACTTGTCTTTAAAAACTTGTTTGTTAGTCTGGGAGACCAGACTACCTCAGACTGTGACAGTATAATGGGTCATATTGTGGTGAGGTTTAGCCCTGAATGGCTGGCTCTGAGAACGGTAGACTGACAGGAAGTTCTACCAGGCTGAGAGAACACAAAGGAGGTAGAGGCAGACGGAGTGAGATTTGGCTTTACCTCTCGATTATTCCCAGCCACTCATGCTCAGGAAAGCTCTTCTTTTGTTAAGATACTATATGAAAGCTTGGATACTGCACATAGAATCAATTGATTATTTTTAGGGTGTAGAAATGGTCACTTCTCGGTGACCTGTGAATACATTGTGTTATCTTAGCAACATCACAAGCAACATATTCTGCACTGGATCTTCTGTAGTGACAAACTAAACTATTGTTTAAAGGAGGCTCATAGTAGTTTACAGTTTAGATATAAATATTTTGCTATGACATATTTCTCATAATTATACTTTGATGAAATAAATGGAATTTACAAATTTATTCTCTTTCATAACCTGTAGCACATACAGTTGTAGATTCATGAGAAACCTCTTTTGAAATGGAGCGTACAATTCTAAGAGGAATTGAAATTCATTTGATGCGAATTGTTTTTGAAATGGCTGAAATATCCAAAAACAAAGGGGTCATAATGAATAATGGTATGACCCACCTTTCATTAGGACAACTTTGTTTTACTTTGGGTTTAGATATCTCAGCCATTTCAATTTTCATAACCAATTTTCATCAAATAGGCTTTAAATTCCTCTTAGAATTGTTTGCCCTTTAATATTTCAAAAATGGTTTCTAATCTAGCCAAAAAATTTGCATCTGAATCCCCATCTCAACCAAAACTATACCATCCCTTTAAAGTGTAAACCTCGGATGACATACATGGCTGAGGCTACTGTATCCACAAAGGCACAATTTTTTTTTTCATCCGATAAACTACTGTATAAGCTGTTGTTTTCACAAGGGTTTAATTTTCGCGAATTTCGTGAATCACAGTTAAATCGCGAATTAAACAACAAATGAAAATGCCTCGATTGACTTGGGTGATAGTGCATTTACATTTACATTGGCATCAAACTTGCGAAAACAACATCTCGCGAAAATGTCTATGGCCTCTTCATGTGTGAAAATATCTGTACACAGAAATAACAGCGTATACAGTACTTGAATTGCACTTTTGCATGTTTCTATAATCACAGTCACAATAGAATTTTGTTTGATTCTGAGTGTTATGTGTCATTTGTATGGCTGGACCTCCAAAAGAAACTTGAGGAGGCAGGGCTTTGTTTGACCTTGGTCTTTGTGTGCCCATATATTGGGATTTATGTTGGGAGCTGTTTAGTTAGAACTTTGGGCCTTTAAGAGTTTGTGCCATGCTACCCAATAATTGAATGTCATATTCAGTTGGCAGTTTGCATGGAAACTATTTTCAGCGTCTAAACAGCATGTGACCCTGAACGTGATTTTGGAACATATAAAACATGAACCACGATTTGGGAAGAAAAGTACTGACGACATCCTTTTGCCATGTGGCATGCCTGCATTTTAAGCTCACCCAAAGAGACTCTACTACTAAACTCCAAGTTAGAGTAGTTAGCTGCTGAACATCAAAAATCTTCAAATAACTTCCAATTAAAAGCTCCCATGGTTCATTTATGTCTCAGAAAGCAGACAGCAGCTGACAGGCAAAACTTCATCTGATCTTCCCATCTGTCATTGCATCTCACCACAAATACTACCAACCTATTCCTTCAGTAATTGAATATCAGTTTGCTACATGATTGATGTTGTTCCTTTATTTTGTTTCTTGTACAATTGCATTTATGAATGTGTGCGGCAAACATGACTGCATGAATAACAAATTGGACTAAAATTCAACCACACTTTTTTTTTTCATTTATTGACATGCTACTGGATAAAAAAAATCACCCCCTTGTAATATGAACTTTAATCACACTTCTTTAGTCTAATCAGTGTAGGGCCTAAATGTCTTTAATTTGGCTGTAATGTGAAAATGGTAAAAAAAAAAATGAAGAGACCATATGGGCATACACTGCAACACTCAACAAGGCTTGGTCAGTTTCTGACAAAAAAAATACTATGTGTGTGTGTGTGTGTGTGTGTGTGTGTGTGTGTGTGTGTGTGTGTGCGTGTGTGTGTTTGGGGGGAGGGGCTTTACTACCCTTCATATCATTCCCCATTGCTGATCCCAGATAATGTGTTTAACTTCAATATTCAGTACTTGCTTGTGATCCAGTATATGTCGGTCTTCCTGATTGGAGGTATGTACAAAATGTTTATTCAATTTTCTTCAAAAACTATCAAAGCTAAATACTTGATAAAGAAAGTGTGGCTGTCCTCCCACCAAAAAATGAACAGCAACAAAGAGAACAATGGAAAAAAAAAATAACCAACTGGTTTTGTACAATGAAGGACTGAGCTCTGAATTCCTCTCCAACAAACTTTTTTTTTTTTCTGTTTTCTTTTTTTTTTCCTCTTTTTATTTTTTATGCAACCATAAAACAAACAAAGCACACAATAAAAACAATGTACAAATGTCCAGCCTATAGCATTAAAAAGGGTTCAGTAAACAAGTCACATTAAAGTAAACTATCTGCCATAATGGAATAACACAAGAATATGGATGTCTATGAAATATATGAAAATAGAGGATCAACCATTACAAAAGCATGGACCACTTCCTCAAATGACATTGTAATTTACCTTTCTTTTGTGCTATAGCATATTCAGTTTTCTGTTTATACTTTACTAAAGCCATAAATGCATCAAAATTCAAAGTTGAACCTTGAAATCTACATCTATATATATAAAACTTAAGACAAAGAAATAAAAAATTTATACATGTACAAAATTCTATGTCATTATTTACACCAAACATCATATTAAAAGGCAAAAAGGTATATACCTTTTTGGTCTTTTCCTCTATGAGATCAAATAATTTTTTCCATAAAGGTAGTGTTTTAGGACAGTGTACAAATAGATGAAAAGCAGTTTCCTGTTCTTGACTACAAAACATACAGTTTGGGTGTTCTATTCTTTTAATCTTAAATAAGAATGCATTTAAACCAATAACATCATGAAAAACCTTAAAATAAAAGGAACGAAGTTGTGTTTCAACAGTACATTTATAGTTATTCATATGAATAACATCCCACTGAACTGTTCCATCATTAATGGAGAAGAGGTCTTTCCATTTACCTATTCTTTTCTCACATGAGGAGTCACAATGTACATTTCTTATTACCGGATAAGCATGTTTAGAAATTTTCTTTTTTTTCACCAGCTCTGACACTATTTTATCAAACATTTCTTCGTCGGTATCCAAGGAAGAATCAAACCATGAAAGATAAATACCATTCATTAAAGAGTTATATTTTCTCCTATCCTTAACTGCAATATCAAATTCCAGAACTAGCTCTTCAAAGGTTTTGACACGACCCCCTATGTGCAAATCATTAATAAAATGAATTCCTTTCTCAAACCAGTCAGGGTAATAGAAAAAAGGTCTATGTTTCAAACTAACTTTCTTATTCCACCATACATAGTCCTGTAAATGAAAATTTGAAAGGCCAAGGTCTTTCAAAATACCTTCTCTATAAATGTACCATACTTTTAAGGTTTCAACTAATTGAGAATTCTTAAGCTTGTTCAAAACACAACCTGGGGCGTTTGCTCTCCACAAGACTAAGCTTTGTTCATGAAAATTCAATAGCATTATCTGTTCAATATCCTTCCATGTATTTGAATAATAAGGATCTAAGAATTTTGCAACCCATGTCATCTTCTGAGCCTGTGCATAAACCAAAGGATCAATCATACGCAAACCGCCTGAATCATACCTCTCCAACAAACTTCTCTGTGTTCGGGTTATCTGCATTCCGTAAACAAGGGGATGGGGGAATGTAGTCCTGTGTAAAATGCAGCAGGTGATTTGTGTGTTGATAACGGACCTAGATTCAGGAGTGGGGATTGAGAAAGAAATTATAAAATGAATGAGTCATGACCAGGGGGAGGTGTTACAGACATTCAGTGACCTGAGTCTGGCTCCCCCTTTAAACCCAGGGAGGGAAGAAAATCTTGATCAGGATGGCAGTGGTCTAGGCTGCAACTGCCTGACTGGTTGTTAAGAAAGAATTTGGAATTCGAATTTCAACTTTTGAAAAAAAAGAAAGAAAAAAAAAAACTAGAGATTGTAATTTGTCATCACTGACAAATTAAGGTGATCCGATTTTTTTTTTTAATCAATGATTCAAGTCCTGATCGCAATAGGCATGACCATGCAGGTTTCATCAGTGTTCAGAGACATTGGCCGTGTGATGTTTGGATTCTCATTTAGAAAAGGGAGTCAAATCTGCCATCTTTGGTACCAAATCTGTATACACTATAACGAAGATACAGCAACAAGTACATGACCTTTGACCTAACTTTGCACAACCTAGATGGCATCTGAGCAAAAAGTGGTTATTTTGTGAAATGATTCTTGTAACATGATCTCTGCGTGTGCAAAATATGGGAAAGATAAGACATGTATTCACCAAGATACAGGATGAAACATTTGTGACCTTTGATCCTAATTTACATACCCAAGATGTTGTCCGATCAAGTAGTTGTTATTTTATGAAATACTGTACGTGACATGCACTAAACATGTGCAAAATATGGGGGTGATAGGGGCTTTTTTTCTTGAGTTATTGCAAAGAAAGTTGCAGAAACATAGAAATATATCAATACATCGAAGATAAGCTTTAATTTCAACCAAGTATTTTAACATGATTCCGACATGATTATGAAAAAACAAAGGGCACTCAAAGATAGCGCAAAGTCTCAGTTACAACATATTAAAATTTGAGAAAAATTCACCGAAGGGTAATTGAGCTAGTGCTCGATAAAGACAATCATGTCAATTTTCACATCTAGAAAAATTCCCTCCCATAGAGATAACACGTCATAACGAAGAAACAGAAAGAAGTACATATGACCTTTTGACCCCATTTTGCACAGACAAGATGGCATCTGAGCAAAGAGTGGTTATTTTGTGAAATGATTCTTGTAACATGATCTTTGCGTGTGCAAAATATGGGAGAGATAGAACATGTATTCACTTAGATACAGGATGAACCATTTATGACCTTTGACCCTAATTTACATACCCAAGATGGCGTCTGATCAAGTAGTTGTTATTTTATCAAATAATGTACGTGACATGAACTAAACATGTGCAAAATATGGGGGTGATAAGATATGTTTTTCTTGAGTTATTGCAAAGAAAGTTGCAGAAAGAAAGAAATATTTCAATACATCGAAGATAAGCTTTAATTTCAACCAAGTTTTTTGACGTGATGCAGACATCGTATGAAAAAACAAAGGGCACATTCACGATAGCACAAAGTCTCAGCTACAACATACTAAAATCTGGGAGAAATTCACGGAAGCATAAGTGAGCTAGTGCTCGATAAAGATTGTCATGTCAATTTTCATTTCCAGAAAAACTACACTCCCATAGAGATAACACGTAAACTGGTCAAATTTGACAAGATTACTTTCAATCCATTTTTACTAGATGATGCCGTCATCTAATCAAAATACTGTTATCATGTTAATGAAAGAGCATTCAATAAGCTACAACATACTGAAATCTGGGTAAAAATTGGCAAAGGATAAGTGAGATATGCTCGAGTAAACTTGAAATTTGATGACGTCATTTTGAAAATTTACTTTTTTTATTTTATTAAGAGATTAGATACTTTTTAATCATTTTGCCAGCATTGCCACCCCATGAAATGACATGTACAACTCATCAGCTTTCAAAATATGTAAAGAAAATGGGAGGTCACCGTCCATCCTCACGAGTAAAATCGGATTTAAAATTGGCGGTTTTTTGGCATAGTTGCACTGTATATTGCCATTGACGCGCGCGCGGAATTTCAACTTTGATGGGCCCGTATGACGTCATATTGAGTCGGATCGACTTGAAACTTGGTAGAAGTATTCCTTGACATTTCAGACATTCGATCAGTGCAATAAAACGGGGAATTTCTATTGAATATGAGCTGTACGTGCGTATATGCGCGCGCGCGTACGCGTCCGTCGATTTTTTTGAAATGCTGCAAATGACCTGAAACGTGTGCAAAACAATTTTGAGGTTGATTAGAGCATGTTAAAATTTCAACGCGCGCGTACGCGCTCGTTTACTATGAACGTGACTAAATTTTATGAAATATATCAATAGAGCTTGACTTGAACTATATGATATGTAAATTTCATTCAAAAATTCTGTTCCATTAATGAGATATTGATGTAAACGTGATTTCAGATAGTGACGTCATAATGACGTCACGGTTAACTGATCACATTGATACACTAGATCTATCGTCCTTATGACATGATACATATATGGTATAAGTTTGGAAGTGATAGGTAGGGGACTTTTTGAGTTAACCTCTGCACAAGATTTGAGGAGAAAGAAATAAAGAAGAAGAAGAAGAAAGAATCCGTACAGATACAATAGGTGATCCGAGAGGATACTCGGATCACCTAAAAACCCACATCAATTATTGCACATAAAATCGCAGTGGCCGCATTTATAAACATTGTCATGTTTGAAAGACATTTCAATACCCACTATCAAATCACATTTGCAAATGCCTCTTGAAATGAGTTTCTCCAGTTGTTGTTGCTGTCATGAGTCAATTGCTGCACAGTTCCATTGCACAGCATGACCCGAGGGGCAGACATGCAAAGTTTGGCACGTGAAGCTATAAACGCATAAGTTCAAAATGACTTTGCTGCATATAGCAACTCTTCAGATATGTATTTCTGGCTCAGTCATTTCAGAAATTTGTTTCTAACCCCATAATCAAAACAGCTTTGTGTTTATCAGATGCCAAAAACTTGAAAGTTGTTTGAAAACCTTTAATTCCGCACCAGAAGTGAGTTGATAAATGCACCCAGTGTTTTAACGGTCCTGTTAAAGGTACTAGCCCACATTTGCAAACCCACGAAAATCAAAACTGCATAAAACAGGTCCAATATGACTTCAAGTACAAGTTATAACAGTAACATACCTCACCTGTTGCTCTTTGTCTATACCATTCGATAAAAGAGAGAAAATCATCGTTTTAAAATCAATTTTCAACCTGACCCAAAATCGAATTACGAGCTTGGGCTAGCTACATACTAACTGCGACCAGCCCCAACGTGCAGCGTTGGGGCTGTGCCGTTTTCGCATTCAGATCGAGGAGTTGTACAAAACGGGTGCCGTTTCGGCGCTATATTTGCAAGAACTCAAACTGCCCAAAATTCATTTGTATATGTTTGTATTAGAGAATGGAATAATTTGCCATTGAGAATTAGGTCAGCCTCAACACTATCCAACTTTAAACGTACATGTGGCATCTATCTTGAGGGAAATTTGTAAAACAAGAATTGATCAGGGAAGCTGAATTTAAAAGTATAGCAAAATAGAAAGTATTTTTCTGCAATTTCATGTGAACTATATGTATGTGCATGAGCGTTATTGAGACACGTGTTTGTGTGATTGAATGTGTGTGTGTGCATGTGTGTGTGTGTGTGTGCTTGTGTTGCATCTGTCCTATGTAAATATGTTACTATTATATTATATATAATATATATATTATTATTATATTATATATAATATTACTATTATATTATATATAATATATATATTATACTTCTTGTTAGTATGTTTAAAACTTTAGTATGTTTTGCTTTGTTTTATATGTTTATCCGGGACCCCTTTTTTACAAGCTCTGCTTCTTTTGGGGTCCCAAACCATTCATTATTCTTAATGCTGTATCCTTTTGTAAAATGTCAAATGTTTAATGAATTGGTTAAATAAACTTGAAACTTGAAACTTGATATTTCCTTAATTTTTCAATAAAAAACTACTAGGAATACTTACATGGGTCGATTAAACCTAAATGATTAATTTCGGTGACTGTCTGATGCATTTCATTGCTTATGATGCAGAAAATGTTGTCTTATAACGCGAATATCTTCAGCTCACCGATGCTCACTGAAACTCACAATCACTTGCACAGGCGCACAGCATGCATGCAGTGCAGTGCATTGAGAGCATGCGTAATATACAAATATTCAATGTTTATGAGTGCGATGGTTCCGAATATTACATGAGCGTGCAAGTTTAACCGTTCTATTCAACGACGCGAAGCGGAGTTGAATAGAACGGTTAAACTTGCACCGAATGTAATATTCGGTACCGTCGCACGAATGATAAACATTGAATATTTGTTTTATACAACACATGATATCGAAATATTTAGGCATGGTCTACAGTCTAGATCAAGATAGATATGCTTTAACCCTAAATAAGTAGGTCGAGAACTATGCGAAAGCCTACTCCTATTAAACGTTATGCCTACTATAGCTATACATAGCGTACTGCCACTGGATGGCTCGATCTGTTGTACCCTAGGTCTTGAAAAAAGGTCTAACTAAACCCTATATATATAGGGCTAGAGAGTTTGCTTACCGCTATTTAAAGCATACTGTATTTGACCACTTTCTTAGTATTTGCTGCTGCATTTCACTCATGATTAGCAATGCGCGGAGATAATCATCAGAGACGAGAACAAAGCTCGGGTGAGAAGAGGTACAAGAAGGTTTACGTAGCCATGATAACGTAGTGGCATGGCCGTGCGTGTATAATGGTGGACTGGTACACGGTGGTGGTGAACCGGTTGCGTGCTGGCGCCGCGCAAACCCTACGGGTGCAAACCCTACGGGTGCGCGTATGCCATCAATGCCAGCTAGCTCGTGTACGATATACAAGTTCAGTGTGTCCTAGGGTCTATTGCACTGCCGGCTCGCTTGTACCGTTCAATAGTCGACTATTGCACTGCCATTGAGAGTGAGCGTTGGATAGCTGATTCCTCTGAATGTCATGTGACCCGCATTCATCCAATCAGATGACAAGATTCCATACATGTGTTGTATAATGCGTACTAATGGATATAGGAGCAAGTCTCTCCACTGTTGCACTAGGGCAGGCCGCTTATTACTCCTAAAAAAATGTAGAAAATTTTGCAGTTTCTAGATAAATGGGTGAGAAAAACAAAGTCGAAAAGGTAATGTATTAATTGTCACTGTGTTTATGATAGAAATTTAGCCGTGCTTTATTTGTGAAGTCGCCGTGAATGTGACAGTGATTTTTGCTCCCGCTCAACTGCGAGGTAGCCGCGGCGCGGTCTCCGGGGCTAGCTACTAGTAACTTACACATGTATCGCATGCAAGTAGTATGTACGTGGACCAGAGCTAGCGAGTGTTATACGCATGCATACGGTGCATTTTCATTTATTTTTAGGAAAGTAATGGACTAATTGGAACGAAATTTTGCACAGGTGTTACTGCAATCATACCCAAACTCCATGCTAACTATGAGACCAATTGCTGCAGGTTTACAAATGTGGGCTAGTACCTTTAAAAGGTTACCTGTCCCTGCATCCATCTTCACAACATTGCAACATCTTTGTTATTGATATTGGAAAACATAAATCATTTGCTATTACAACTGGTCATGACTGTTTGAAGGCATGTACAGTGTTATTTGAGCCATGTAAGGTCTTTGCCCAACAGCTGTTACATAATATCAGTCAACAGTTGCAGGTAATTGGCAATAAGTAGCCAATCTGAAATGTTAATCTCTTTTTAAGAAAATAACTAAACAAAAACTGATATCTGTTGTACCAAAGAGATTTCAAGTTGGCAAAATTAGCATCACCTACTGTAAAATAACTTGTGACAAGTACTCTATTGCATCTGCTGACACCTTAGTGCCATATATTTATTTTTAGGAACAATCATGGTTAAGTGTTGACCATCAGTCCTGAAAACTCAAATAGCTTTTAAATACAATTACTCATTGAAATTTGCAACTTTGAAATCTACAACTTTTGATTATTGCATGAAATGGACTTTTCTTTTTTTTTTATTGGAAAGAAAAATTTCATCTAGTTTTGAATGAGCTGTAGCTGTGGTGTTGAAATTTTTGTCCTCATTGCCGTCAAAACCATGAATAGGGCTGTTTACATAGACCAGAAAAATCAAAACAAAACAGGTATTTCTCACAGTCAGGATTTTGGTTGGAAGTTGCTATGTAATTGTTGCTATGCAACTACCACAAATCTCAGTGAAAAAAAAGCAACCAAGAAAAAAAAAATCCAAATACCAAAATGAACCCTTTACCTCTACATTTGGTTTCAGAAATTGTGCTTGATGTTGATGGTATCCTTGTATTGTAATCAAGTTTATGTAAATGCTGGCTTACTTGTTACAGGTGAAATGGTTACCTTAGTGGTGTTCTGTACCTGCTTGAGGATTAGAATTTTTATATTCATTATTTTGTTGTTATTGAAAATGTGAGTTCTACTACATCTTTTATTATTATTATTATTGTTATTATTATTATTATTATTATTATTATTATTATTATTATTATTATTATTATTGTTGTTGTTGTTGTTGTTGTTGTTGTTGTTGTCATTATTACAAGATATATTACAATATAATTCTTGCCCAATGCAAGGGGCTGAGCAAGCACAATGCCTTCCAAAAACCAGACTCCCACTGTTGACATACAGATATGTTTTTATAGTGGAGTCCGCTTTACAGATCTTATCACAGCACTGATGAAAAACAAGGCCCCTGAAATGATATAAATTTTGAATGCTATCAGCAGTAGTATAAGTATGTCAAATAACCAGCCACCACTGGAATGTATTGCTGTAAACCAGAAATTTTTCCATGTTTGAAACTTTCGCAAAATTTTGCTAGGAGCAACAATTTCCAATTTAATAAAATGCAGGGGAAGTCTACCTTTTTTTCCTACACAATGCATTGAATGCCCATGATAATTCGTAAAAGTTTTATGCCACGAAAAAGCTGTTAGCTCCAATTCGCGAAAGTTTTATGCCATGAATATTTTTGATTTTACAGTAATCTAGAGTATGCTGCATTAATTTGCTACAAATCATTGTTCTTACATTGTAGAGTAGTATGTTGTGTTGTGTATGTCCTCTGTATATTGAAGTATGTGTACACAGCATAAAGTGCACATAAATTTACTAATTTTGAAAGAGTGAAGGTTTGAGTGAAAATTTGTGTTCAAGCTGACATAAATTAATACATTGAGATTATGACCAAACTTCTGACATTATTTCATGATTTGAAGACTGCCATTGAGATACATACTGAGCATAGAAACCAAGGCACCTTGGGGCTGATATCAAACCTTCTGTCATTGATTCTTACAGATTCTGTCCTTGATCAAAACCACCAGTGGGGTGACTGTTTGCCCTTATCACTCTTTATTGCCCATTAAATGGGTCTTAAGGAGGTTTTTAAAGATAACATCCCCTGGAATTTTGTTTTCTTGATAAGTACAGCCAGATGACTCATTGAAGAAAAACATGGCCAAATAGTAAATCAAATTATAAGACTTACTCATACTGTTCAGGAGGAAAACTACTGAAACTCGTACTTACTTTATACAACTCTCCATTATGCCATAGGCATGTAGGGCAGCACTGATAGTCATATTTTGCATTTTATTCAGATAATAATAATATGTTTCATATGGGAAAGTTCGATCAGAAAATATAATACATAATATTCTCTTTGTCAGTGTGATGCTAAACTTTGTAAATGCAGTCAAGAATGCTGAAAATGGATGGGTTCAATTTCAGGGTTTTTTGTTTTTTTTTGTTTTTTTTTTTTGTTTTTTTTTTTTTAAAGGAAATTAGTGTTTGTGAAAACTAGAAATGTCTGGACTAGAAGAATGTTAGACCAAATTATTCTCAACAAATGTGTCTGAATTGCATGTTTCAACTTTTTTTTTTTTGACTGGGAGGAAATCAATGAAATTTGTATTATGATACCTTTTTCGTAGCCCAGGTACATGTGTAGCTTCCCTTCAAATTCAGTGCATTGTTTTCTACCAAATTGCATGGCTTGACATGTGCTCAGTAATCTGGAATGGTGCTCACTCGTCACTTCCAAGCTGTTGTCCTGGTTCTGTCATTCATATAGAAACAAATGGTTTGGCCTTGTTATTGAACACTTCTTTTAAAACAGTGCTTGGTGTGTCTGATGAATGGGGTTGTTGAGTAGTAAACTTTGTATGCTCAGGTGGGCTAGAGTGGCAATTTCACAGTAGAACTTGTGGTTTTGTTGGTTTCTTGATTGTTTGGCAGACACACACTGTTTCACACTGTCTGTGAGTATTGTGCTTTACTCAGGAGGACAAAGGAAGGGATGAGAGACAGGTGTTTGGTATCATCCTTGCCTCCAGCCAAGAGTCAGGTGCAGAAAATATGAATGATCAGTGTACGTCGTAATTTCCTCCAAGAGAACATACAAGTGTAGACATATTGCAAGTTTCTTTAAGGGTAAGCCCTATAAAGGCAGTGATTTATAAAAAAAAAAAATCTACAAAATAAAATAAGAGAAGCATTTTACGGTGACAAAGGAGAATATGAAATCCTCTTTTTATTTAATTATAGGCTGCCATCAGATATTCCTAGGCACTTTCCTGAAATAAGATGGAAAACCCACCTAAAGTTTGTGTTTGTAAAGCTTTTATGATGATTTTTGGCTAACAGGGCTTGACACTAACTTTTTTCTGTGATGGCCCATTGGGGTCATTAAAATCTCTAGATCTGAAATCTTGGTGGCTCAAAGAAAAAAAAAATATTGGCCTGAAGTGAGAGAAAATTTAATAATCCCTTTAAATTTTAGTTGCCCCACTGGGCTAACATAAGATAACCGTTTTGGAAATTTGGTGTCCTGACATCAATTTTTTGTGACCCCGGTCCACCACTTATGTTGAGCATGTCAAGCCCTGTGTTAACCCGTTGAGGACGAGTCCTGAGTATACTCGGGCAGGTGTCTATGGGAAATGCGTGTTGTAGCAAAATCAGTCCATCCTCAACGGGTTGAGGCTTGCTCACTTCTCACTGGTGTGTCATATGATTCTTGTTCTCCAGTTGGCCATGTGTAAGCAGGAGGGCCATTGTGATGGTAACAAGTTCAGTACATCTATCCTGCACCTGTCTGTGTATGGATTATATCCTACCGCAAGGAGCTGAGCAGGTGCACAACTTACCGATATAGTCCAGGTTTCTGGGAATTTCTTGGTTTTAACTGATGTTAATGTCCTTAGATTTTATCTAGAACTCCTTATGTGACTCATCCCTGTGGTTGTCAAAATGATCACTCGTGATATACATTCATTTTGAGTAATGTTTGACACACAATCTACAATTGTACTGGAAATATGAGGTAGTAACATACAAATCTTGTTCTTATCTCTTTCTCTCAATGTAGACAGATAGATTATAGATAGATAGATAGATAGATAGATAGAAAGAAAGATTGATACACAATTTAGTCAATAACTATAATAATAATAATTCATGGCATTGTTTTTTATACCAAGTATGAGACTGTTGACAAATCACAGGAAAGTAAATCCAAGAGATGGCAGGTGTACATTCTGATGTGTACAGAGGATGTGATACCGTCAGTAGAGTAAAGTTGTTTCGTCTCTGCATTGGCAAGGTTTATTAATATTCATGTATTGGATAATCCTATTCATTCCAGAGCTGTGTCATCTTAGAGGATACCCTCACCACTTTTTGGGGGACAGGATGGCCTTTGACACAGAGTCTGTTTTCATTTCATACCAAGTGCTGGAAGTCAGACTCGTATTGTAATAAGTTGTCATTGTCTGTAACATTGTAGGCCTAAATTCTTATGCTCAAGTTGCAGCAACTGAGTAAAGCAAGAAAGACTCCTGTCACACATACATGCCGGCCCGAGGCTGTCACTTTGGAGCAGATTGGAGATTCGCTTCATGAACCAAGAACTTCAAGACAGCTCGAGTTGAGCTGCTTTCACCTGTTTATTCATGGGCTGGCCTGAAGTTAGCAATTCAAAGTCTGTCAATGGAGCAAGCATTATGATATATTGTGAGTTTTGATTGTATTAGTGTCCCTTGATCATAGAAATATCAGTGTGGGACCACGGGAAATGGCAGATAATTATACTATGCAACATTTACATTATATTCTCAGCCACCATGGCAATCACGTTTCAGGCCACCGTGGACCAAACGGGATGGACGTGAGACATCACAGAGGGAAGGGATGGGCAAAAGCGACAGGCCATGATCAATGTGGATGTTGGGGCAGTTCTTTACACTGTCAAAAAATTGCCAAGGCAGTCACGGTGCAGTGAGAAACTAGTGGTCATAGTAAAAGGGAGCGTACTTCATCTACACACAGTACAAATCCAGCTGTGAAGAAATAAGGCCAAAACTGAGGAGTGGCCAAAATTAATGGCACACTTTCGTTAAAATGAGACACGCATGCACACAAATGGCTACCTAGGTATCGTATAACAAGTTTGTAAGGTAGGATTATTGAAAAGGTAGCAGTAGTTGGGAGTTGTGTTTACACGTAGCCATGACCAGCCTGAGACCACCTCCAGAGATGGAGTGAAACCAAGGAGGACATGCCTCAAGGCTTTCTTCATTTGGGGGGACTGTTTACACCCACAGGGGTGTTTACACTGGCAATCAAAAAATCCAGATTTTTTTTTCTCATGCTGTGGTTTGTTATTGGAAGTTTGAAGGCAACTACCCCCTATATTGCACTTCTGCCCAAAATAAAAACTCAATCTCCACATTGCATTTTTGAGACTCCAAAGGTCTTTTATTTCCTCCATATAAATGGCAGCTCACTGCTCACCAGTGGAAATTGAGGTGGGGTTATTTTCTCTCCTTCTATGCATGCTCCTGTATGTGTTATTTTTCAAGCATCCATTGCTTCCCTCAAAATGTATACAGTATCCTGCTAAAGCGAGTGTCACAACACGGTGCAAATGGCAAGTAATAAATTGTGGCACTTGTGCACCACTGACCTGAACACCTTGAAGTTTCAATGGTGAGCAAACTCAGGATTTTGTTTAGGGTTTTATTATGCAGCTGTCATTTGTATGACGCACCTCTTGACCCCCGGGAAAGGTGCGTCATGGTCGCGTCAAGTACCACCAATTTGATGACGCGTGGTACCGTCACGGGAGCAAAATGTCCGTCACATCTTGACCCATTATGTGCGTCATAGTCGGTCATTTAACCAGAGTGTGTCAAAAGGTTCGTTAATAGGACCGTCATGTAATTTTGCGAGGCTTCTAGCATGGTATCCCTCCGTAACAGAATAAAATAAACTCGCGATCGCGAGCCGGCCGAATTCACCGGCTCCTGAAAACGCGAAAATGACACAATTTTCATTCAGTTTTATTATAACATACTGATACTCACTTCATTCTCGTATGTCTTCTTTTTCTATCTGATGTCAGACTAAAGGTCTTTTCAGAACGTTTGAGCACAAATTTGCTCCAAAACCACACTACCGAACACGATTTGTGATTAAAATCACATCGGTCCGCGAAGCTCGCTATCCTTCAATCGCATTCACTGTAGTGTAGTAGCATCGACCGTCGACCGTGGAATCTGCAGCAAAACCTCGTGCGTGATGTGGACCATGTGGTACACGTATACAGTATACAGGCGTACATACAGAAGACGAGGCATGACAGAGGCCAGGCCGCAAAACACATACAAACGATTATGAAACTACTGAGAGTCTATTAAAACCTATATTAACTTAAAATAGTAAATTTTATTTAAACACTAGCCATATAAACCATGTACCTAACTTGGGGTTTAATAAGGTTCGTGTTTAAATAGGCAGGGGCTTCAATCAAGCTGTTTTCGAATCGGGGAAGGGGAGGCGGGAGGGTTAATACGGAAAAAATTACTGTGGCCATCAGGCCGTAGTTTCGCGAAGCTATATAGATAGTTCCGAGGACATGCCATAGCAATGTGTATATCAAAACACGCGTTTCTATGGGATGTCCATGAACTAGGGAACGGTTTTGAGAAATTCGAAGTCATTCGAAGTTGAAGTGGTTTTTTCCTACGCATTTTTATTTATTTATTTTTCTTTTTGTTCATATCTCAAAAAATCGATTTCTTAATTTTTTCAACTGGTATTTGGGAGTCTTGTTATATATTAAAAATGTTGATAGAAATTTCTGAATATATTCAGAAAGTACGCCTATAGGCGCCTACTGTTTGGATAAACGGTAAACATGCAGTCTGCGTTCGATACGAAGAAATCATTACGTCTTTCACGAGGAAAAACATACAAACAAACAAAAAACACCTACGAACGAATGTTGATAGCCAAAACTTTGATAAGGTAATAAGCAGTAATATGATGAGCGTGAACTGAAATTAATTGTCATGATTTTGCTGTCTAACCAGGTGATGACTGCATCTCATTGAACCTACTCGTAGTGAATTTCTCTGGGCATACGAGACCTTTTAAGTATTTCTGTGATTGCATTTTTAATTGACTGATTAATCGATCTTTTTTTATTGTTCAGGGAACATAAGATATTCGATCAAGTACACTATATTCGACTGATGTTTCCTACTATGCGCCAAAAGAAAGGCTATAGAATCACGATATCTTTGCAATGATTCCTTTAATTCAACTAATGAGCTGGTTCTTCGATCGATATTTCCAGGATATTTTACACGCTGTTTATTCCAGTGCGCGCATTCTTTCGTCTGGCACGCACCTGGGTGTGGCACCTGCTTTTGTGGAAATTTCCACAAGGGGAGAGGGGTGGGGTGTCAAGTTTCTTCGAGCCGAAGAGACTGCATGTAAAACAATCTCTTCGCTCTAATTTATTGTCATTCGTGCTCTCCCCTTCTTCTTTGCTGATATTGAACATCTAAGTAGATTTAACTTTACGAAGGTTGGTAGCACGTGGTTCTATTTTGTTGTGAGGTGTATGTAATTTCTTTTTTTTATCATTCTTGGGAAGGAAAAGAAGAGTAAGGGGGAAAGAAGAATAAGAGGGAAAGTGAAATGAAACCAACAGCACGTACGCTCAGCATTCACAGTAAGCCGTCTTTTTACACCAGCATCATCACCATCAGACATCACTCAGACCATTTTAGCCTTTTCCTATCAACATTAAGAAACACGCATAGTCCCTCGAGATAAACACCTAGGAAAATAAATAACAAAATACAAAGTATCAACACCTCCCAACAACACAAATATTTAGAAAAGACAACACACGGCACACTAAAGCGGCTGGTATCAAACTTCGTCGCTTCGATTCGAAAAAGTATTGCAGCAAAGCGGAGAAATCGCCGTTACGAAAATAGCAGTGCGAGACACTTGAAAAAACTACGTCAAATACTTCAAAGTATAAAGGGAACGGATAAAGTGATATAAAATGGAAGAAATCGTACCAAACGAGGTACGTGTGAGAAACGACAGTGGAGAACGGTAAGTTTAGTAGTAGGCTTAGGCCCTAGCAAAGTTTACAACACCGAAAGCTACGCGAAAATAAATACACATTGGAAACTCGGTATTGCGACGAGATCCTTAGGATCAAGTCAATAAACGATACAAAACTTGAAAAAACTACGTCAAATACTTCAAAGTATAAAGGGAACGGATAAAGTGATATAAAATGGAAGAAATCGTACCAAACGAGGTACGTGTGAGAAACGACAGTGGAGAACGGTAAGTTTAGTAGTAGGCTTAGGCCCTAGCAAAGTTTACAACACCGAAAGCTACGCGAAAATAAATACACATTGGAAACTCGGTATTGCGACGAGATCCTTAGGATCAAGTCAATAAACGATACAAAACAAAGGAAATCAATTCATTTTTACCGGAAAATAGTTTGTTTTAAGTATTCTGTTACATGAGATCTCCTTTGATAGGCCTAGAAATAGATCTACATCTAGTTTCCACGATACTCGGGAAAGAAAGTTCGAACGCTTTTCACCTCATTGCACATCTACTACTGCAGACTCAGTGCACATCAATACACGAACAGAAACTCACCTCTTCCTTGCAGAAAAATAACGCAATAACGTTACAAAAACACACACAGCACTCTAAAAATCATTTCGTACTTGGGAGGCAAGGGACAAGCGGATAAAGAAGAAGAGAAAAAGAAGCAGACATTGCACAACGGAACGCTTCTACCCCAACTCAAATCGAAACAGGGTATTGTAGTGTAGTGGCAGCTGGCTACAGTGTGCAGCTAAGTTCCGTTCGCAGGGAGGTACCTCCCTTGTTCGGTGTACACAGTCCGCAGGCAGCGAATTGCGTGAGCGCACACTTTTCTATGATCATTCAGAGCTCTGCAGCATTCCAGTCTGGTACGTACCGCGAATAACATGTGCGTCAAGGGTCAGTCATTTTCACGAAGAGGTGCGTCACCATTTTGACTGGTTAATGCGTCAATGTCTCATAGAGGTGTGTCACTTTTTGTGACGAAGGGTACGTCATGGTACCTAAAAGGTATGACGCACATTGGTACTTTGACGCACCTATCCCGGGGGTCAAGAGGTGCGTCATACAAATGACAGCTGCATTATTATCATCATTGTTATTATTATTATAATTATTATTATTATTATTATTATTATTATTTATTTGGCATTTGCAACACAATACAAGTAATAACAGAGAAGCAAAATAAACAAACAAAACACAAGAAAACAGAGTGTCTTTTTTGTTTTTTGCTATGAATCTTAGATCTGAAAACCTGCTTTTTGCCAATGAAGCAAGGCCCTAATTAGCACTGGCCTTGAGGCTGGCTAGGGTTTGTCATACTAATGTGAAAAGGGTCCAAGTTACGATCAGTGCTAATGTTGTCAGCTGGTGCTGTAGGCAGGAACTGTTCACATGATAACCAATGTAGCTGTCTTTTCTCCAGGTTCTATTTCAACACATAAATAAGACCACCTGTCTTCTATTAATTAGTGTGTAAAGATAGAGCATGTGATTTGTGTGTGAACCCTGGATGATCAGAGTCAATGTAGACAGCTGTGAGGTCTTGGCAATGACAGCCTGATTGGCTAGCTGCATGAGAGAAGCATTCACACACACACACACAAAAATATATATATTAAAGGTTTTTAAAAAACAATCTTTGCAATGAGAAATCTGTTGATTATTTTATGTGGACACAAAGACCAAAATGTTAACTGGAGATACGGATTGCGATGTGAAAACCAGTCCAGCGTGATATTATTTTTGTTGTTGTTGTTGTTGTTGAAAACCTGGCGATAAGTTGCCCTGTATATTGTGTGTGAACAGCACGCTAAGAGAAAATTATTCTTATTTTTTACACTCACAATGCAACTTACCACACTAGATTTGCAAACTCTGGTGCCTGGGGTAATTCATTCGTTCTGTGTGCAGTCTGGAGATTCAAGTACTTTCTTTTTAAAGCCAAGTGATTTCTTGATTTTGCTTGTTCATTTCTTTTTCCTTTTTTTTCTTCTGCTGTGTGTAAACAATAGCAAATAAAATCAATTTTTGCATCACCTTTCAAAAAACTGATAATCTTGTGTGTGAATGCAGTTTAGTAGGTATTATATCGTATGAGGTCTTGTCAATGAGGGTTTAGTTGGTGAGCTGCATCCAATCTGCACATGGGCAAACTGAAGGCCTGGAGAGCTGGGTAGGTTTCCTCACAGTGCAAGGCTGATGGCCCATGTAGCCTTCCGGCTTCCTATTTGTCTAGTTTAGTGATGACCTGTTGTATAAAGGATGCAAAGAGGCAGCAACCACCGATAACCAGACAAAAACCAGGGCAAGCTTTTAAAGCAGGAATTCTTCCAAGATTTCTTTCCCTATTGGCCTATATTCATTGTACCACTCACCCCTCAGTTGACTGAATGAGATTGAACAATAAGTTGATCACATTTCCTTGGCATATATGTAAGATTTGGGCATAAATGACAATGGTTTTCCCCTTCTACAATTCTATATTATGGAGATAATACCAAGATAATTCCGTAACTTCTCAAGTGTTTGTATGCTAAGAATAAGCATTGTCGAGAAAACTCTGCTCAAAGTAAGGCATTGGGGTTGTACATCTTTAAATATCCTCCAGGTAGTTGTGTTGCAGTTGATTTCTTGAAGCTTATTCTACTGAAAACAGTTTCTTTTTTATTTTTTTTTTTTAAATGTCAATAGAGCTATTGAATGAATTCTTAGTGTTGTCAAAGTGACCTCCTCAATAATTAAGAATGACCATATGTTCCCATAGGATTCCATTACCACTTGTCCATTGACACACTTTTTTATGGACTACTTGCTTTCATGTGACTGCTAGTGCTATAGCAAAGAGTCGGCCTTGGTGAGAGGTTGTAAGGTTATATTTGATTAATGTGTCCTTTAATACTGGTTCACTATTTAGTTCTTTACTCTATACCTGCTGCACCAGTTTACCTGTTAATGCTGCTGTAAATTGATCATTCCATCTGCACATTTGGCCCTCCCTGCCGTTCTTGATACGCGGCCAAGGTTTCATTACATTTCCTGGCTGAAGAGTCTCAGGAAATCTATGTATTTTTTTCTTTTTTCCAAACTGAAAATCAGAGCATTGCTCCTTTTGGCAGCATTTCTCAGTGGACCACTGAGATCTCTGAATTATCTGCCTCATGCATGTGTTCAAAAAAGATGAATGTTTATCCTGTCTCGGACATTACTCTTTCTGTTCATTAGAGAAACAAATTTTCCTGTAGCAGATCTACTACTTGTTTCAGAGTCATGTTTAAAGCCCCATTTTGAAATTTGTTCACTTCAAATTTCTAAGAGTAAAACATACCATTTTTTTTTATTACTGTCAGCTAAGATACATTGAGGACTTTGTCCTATGACTTATCCTCCAAGACAGTAGAACGTATCTACAGAAAAAGTCACTTTGTTGTCATATATATAAATGTTCATAGAAAAGTAATGTGAAAGAGGAACACATTCAGTTTGATTGAGACAACCATTTTCAGATGAAGGGGAAACAATTCTTTATCATCTCAGTATGTTTAATTTGATAACCCTTAAAGGAAGTTATGCTCAAACATGTGCTCAAGTTTTGTTAAAGGCTACTCAGTTCCTGAGTGTTAGAATTTTATGTTTATAAATTGTTACATCAGTCACATGGCATTGTTTATTTGTAACTGCATTGCTTTTAATGATCTGTTTATTAATTCACTTCATTTAAGGTTTCTAAACAACTTTCAGGGATATTTGGGCAGAAAAAAAAACTGCTTTGATTATGGGGTTATAGAAACGTGTTTCTGAAATGCGATAAAAGTGCGATCGCAAACAGTTTGAGCCAGAAACGCATTTCTGTGAAGATGATAAATGCAAAGTTGTTTTGAAATGTGCTGATAGCTCAGGCCTGCCCACGTCAACCACTGCCATCAACGCGATCTGCGCTCCTCAGGTCAAACTGTGCAGTGACAAGGCCTCCTTCTCAACTCAAGATAGAGATGATAAATGCAACAACTAGAGAAACACAATCCTGAAGGCCTTTGCAAATGATGTGTTTTGATAGTGGATATTGAAACATGTTTCAAACATGGGAAAGACGATAAATGCAGCTTAAGATACATCATTGTAGCTGATAAAATCAATGCTTATTACATTGCATGAATGACTGCTGTATAGCCCAGATTTAAAAAGAAAAATGACAAGTTTAGTTGTCAGAAGGAAGCTGGTATTAGTCTGAGAGTGTTTCGGTATTTTTCTGTCCTCTTTCCTCATGACATGCTGTGTGATCTTGTCCTCACCTCTCACTATCTGGATACCATCGTCTGCCACGTGTCATGATTACATCTGGACTTATCTGACTGCCTGTCATTCACCAGGTGAGTGAACTTATTTGTCATAATACTGTGGGGCACTGTGTAGATCATTGTGTTTGTGTTCAGAATCATGATTGTGTTGAGATGTGTGTCACATACCAAGGTCAAAAGAAAGTTCAGTCAGGGATTACAGGCAGGTTGTTAGTCTTTGGACATACTGACCTCCGGTTAAGAGCTGTTTGAGCATTGGTGTATCGAACTTTTTTTTTGCAAACTTTACCCTGACATAAATTTGGTAGACTGAATTTTCAAGTCGTAGAGACCAAGATCATCCAATATACAGCATATTTTTTTTTTAAGTGAAAGATTTGGCTTAATTGCTTTAGAACAAAAGGGGTTGGTGTAGCTCAGTTAATCAGTAGATCCAACCATGAACAATCAACCCTGAATACAGCCACAATAAAATAAGTCTCAGCACCACAAAAGCTTCTCATATTTTTCTAGTACTCAAAGTATTCGCCTACAAACCAAAGTTGCATTCTTGCTTTGACCCTTGACCTTCAAGTGTCTTCCTGCCTGTCAGGTCAGGGTTTTGATGGTTGCTTGGATACCAAGCAAGCAGCCTCATTGCAGATTCCATGACATGCTTTCTTTATTGCCATGTCTCCTCTTTTTAAAAACAATCAACCATTTCTTCGCTCACATACCAAGCTTATAGAAGGTGTCATGTTTAATATCAGCTTGTTCTGTCTGTCTGTTTTCACATCCATTGTTTGATTCATTGGAGTTTTGAAGTTTGAGATATAATTCACTTGTTATTGTGTTGAGAGAAATTCTGTGAGGGTCAGATCAAAGAATAAGATCAAATTCAGCATATTTTTTTTTCACAGTCTGTATAGTAACTCAAGAATTATTCAGTCACAACTGATCAGATAAGTTGAAGATATAAGAATAACAGGGCAGGACATTGTCCAACATTCTTAGGAAACTTAGTGGGAGTCCACGGTCTTGATCACATTCTACACCTTTCATCCAAATTTTAGTACAATCTGTGAAATATCAATAATGTTTGATGATATTTAATTGACGTTGCTAATCAGTATGTTGATAAGACATGGACAAGTCTCTATGGAGGTCAGGGCTCATTAGTCAACCGAGTTTTCAGTATTCATGCTAAAGAAACTTTCATTGTATGTATGTTTGTCAGGGCAGTTTAAACATTATAACTAGTGTAACTGCAGTGAAATATTCTTAACAGACTCCATGTGCCTGATGTTTTTAAAAGAAAGACAGACATTGATCATGTGATCAAATGGCTTGAGGACTCTATTGACCAACAAATACAAAAAGCAAAAAAAAAAAAAGATGAAATAAAATAAAAATGGTCATTTGAGGGAAAATGGTGGGGCACTTCATTTATCAGAAACATTCACATGATATTGGAGAACCAGAAAACGAAAACTGGAATGTGATATGGACAGACATGTGATAAAAACTGTTGTTTTCAAGATGCCCAGTAGTGCTGGGTGTGTATTTAACCCTAAATATACTATTAACTAAGGCTGAACTTTTGACAAACTGCTCAAATTGAAAAGGTTTAGGCTATACTTCGTGGTAATCAAGTTTAAAGGAAATAGACTCAGTATGTACACACTTGTAGTCAGGAAGGCCTCTGCCGTTAAATTAATTGTAGCTACCCAGGGGTCAATTAGGCAAGTTTCCTGGTAGTTTGTTGACAGGAGGCATGAATAAGGGCCACAATCGGGGAAATCTGGTGTCCTGGAAAGCTCAAGTTGTATAGCTGTTACTTTGTTCACATCATATTCTGAAAGCACTATGGAATGAATAATCCCTTACTTTAATCATGTCTGTAGATTTCATGTGAATTCTTATCCATCAATTCTCTCTCTGTTGAACCCCCATAGTTTTAACATTCTCAATTTCACAACAGGGAATTTACAATCTAGGCTTTGTAAATTATGTCCCTATTATTTACCCAACAGTCCATGAGCACATTCTCATTGTAAAAATTTTGAAAGTTAGGTTGCGATTAGGGTCATGTCTTTCATTTATGATTTTCACTGTAAGAAATTTTGAAACTTGGGTTGCAGTTATTTGTAAAAGAGCTGACCTGCACATGTAGGCCCTACATGAATAAGGTATGCTTACTACAAATGTGTATTTATAAAGACTAAACTGTAAACGCACAATTCACACAAAATTTATTGCAAATTGGATATCAACCAAAGCTGCGTGAAGTGTATAGGTTCACACTGTAAACGTGTAAAAATTTTGGTCACAATCTTAGCAAGACTCAAAATAATGTGTGATTTTTTAACGCAGTGAAAATGGTACTAATGTACAGCGTATGCTTGTGACATGGAAAATATCTGGATACATGTCAGTGGCATGTGGGTGAAAGGGTGCCCATAAAATGTTTTGTGATGGAAGTGTACTCTTTGGTGTGGTTTTACCTTGGCACTAACAATAAGTAGAATGGGTCTTTAGAAGAGGTGTATCATCCTCTACTTAATAGTCCATATGCTCACTAGGTACCCAATTTAACCTAATTTTAAGCTTTTTGAAATGAAAGTTACCCTTACCAACACTCAAATCAGGTTCGCATTTTGTATCTAATCATGCCTTAATTACCATGACGGTGTCTTAAATTTCAGTTTGATTGCTCCACATGATAAATCTCAATTTAATTGCTCTTTTGAAATGGTGATTTTGGGGAGTGTGCTGAGTGCCCAACCATTTGTAAGCTTTATATTGTCAATAGAAAATTACATCTGAGCCTAGTAGCACCAAGATCATTGTAAGAGCCCAGCATTGATAGTTGAACAAAGATGAAGGAATACCCTTTGATCCTATAAATAACTAGCTAGAGGTTGTTTGTTACCTGCAGCTTCCTGATACAAAAGAACACTCCCTCAAGTGGGCACTCAATTTCCCATGACTTACTTTGGTCAATTGCCTTTCATAGACCCCATTGTGAAAACTAGTCTCCCTACTAGAGTTCATTTAAATGTATCCTCCTTCCATTTTTCTTTTTTAACAAGCTGGGAGCCAGAGGACAGAAGCTCAGCTTTGTTAGTGAAGTGTTTCTTCACACTATAGTTACCTGTTGTATGAAAACATAAAATATTTCTGATTTGAAAAAAAAAAATTCAAAAGAGTTTTGATTCATGAAAAAAGAGGACATTGCAATATCAAACATTTTGTTTTTAAAGAGTGTCAAATTTGTAGTATTTTAGCCATATTGCAGTACTTTTTAGTCTTTGTAGCTTCAATGTCTTTGACTTTAAATCATTGTACTGACCAGAAGGTATTGACCACACATCATGCAGGGAGCCAGGGAGTTTTCTGGCCTTCAAAGTATAGGAAGATGTTCTTGAGTCTTGGAAGGAGGAAATGAATCCTCAAGCTTCCAGGGTCTCCATAGGAGAGAAATTGAGCTCAACAGCTTGCTGACCTTGATGGGGAAGAAATTGAGCCCAAGGGTTTCCTGGGTCTTGACTAAGAGGGAATTGAGTCAAAGAGATTCCCAGGGCTTGACAAGGAAAGATGTGAGCCCCAGAACTTCTTAAAGTCAAGTAGGGACTCTATGTCCCAAGAGCATCCTGGGTATTGATAAGGATGGGATTGAGCCCAAGAGCTTCCTAGGTCTTTAACAAAGAGGGAATTGAACATAAAATAAGGGGTTCCCAGATCTTGACAAGGAAAGATTTGAACCTCAGAGCTCCATGAAAAGTCAAGTAGGGACTCTGTGTCCTAGAGCTTCCTGGGTGTTGATAAGGAGGGACTTGAGCCTAAAGTAGGAGATTCCCATGTCTTGGCGAGGAAAGATTTGAGCCCCAGAGCTTCTTGACAGGTAAGGACCCTGAGTCCAAGAGCTTCGTACGATGAGGGTGTTGAGCCCAAGACTGAATTCCGAAATCCCTGTACACTTAATACACAGGCCACCAGGTTCCCATAAAGAATGGGTTAATCCAAGAACTCCCAGTCTTGCCAAGGAGGAATTGAGTCCAAAGTTTCCTAGTTCTCAACAAAGATGGCAATGAGTCCAAGAACTTTCTTGTTTAGACCAGGAATGGAGTCAAAGTGTTTTAAGAAAGTGACAAGTAGGGCATCAACCCCAAAGTTTCCTAGGTCTGTATAATAGAGGAGCCAAAGTAAAGAGCACCCTAGTTCTTGACAGGGAGATAGTCATCTCAAGAGCTTTCTATATCCAAACAAAGAGTCCTTGTTGAAGACCTCAAGAAATTACATTCATTTGTAATACCAAGGTGACATGAAGAAGTGGTGAACTATGTGTTCTCAGAAACTCAAAGCTAATCTCGTAGAATACTTTTTAAATATAAAGTTGAATATGAATTGTGAAATAAAAAGTACATCATGCACAGTGCATTTGATGGGCAAAGGCCTATCGATCATGTTGCAAGTAGAGGTCATTTTTGTGAACAGAGACTGGACGATGTCCTTCATCCACTACCCTGCCATTACATAATACGTATTGTTCTACTGACCTGACTATAAACTATGGTTCAATCCAGACAGAGGTATTTGGTGTGAAGTATAGTTGGTTTTCATCAAGGGTCAGGGTCTGGGGATTTTCAAACAGTAGACCAATACAAGATGGGTGAGAAGGCTATTGATATTAGATTGGCTTTTGATCAGCAGTTAAAAGATAAGGATAAGTCGCTTGTGTGCTGCTTTAAATAGTTTAAGAGACTCAACTATTGATTGGACAAATGACTTACAATACTGGTGAGCTTAAAGCAAGGTCTTAAATGTCAAGCAATCAACAGACAAAATCAATAGACGACAGCCTTTTAACTGCTTAACATCTACATGGATAGAAAATCCTTGCATTCTGTGCATGCATGGTGTGTTACACTAGGAATCAATTTACTCACCATCAAATTTGCTTTTAATTACACATGTTTGTGCCAATGGCCACCATATTAAATATGTTGTCAGTTGCATATCTGGCAAGCATGAAAAAGTGAATGCAATTTTTGTTTTGTGTATGAAATGTTCTCACTTTAAAAGTCATGATACAACCAAACACCCATTAGGGAATACAAAGTTACATTGTAAATGTAATTTGATGATGGAGTGATATGCATATACACTGTTATTTTCGCGAATAACGAGGTCATAGACATTTTCGGGCGAAGTTGTTTTCGCGAATCGACGCCAACGCTTACGTTAATGCTCCATTAACACAGTGCATGGAGACATTTTCGGTGTTGTTAAATTCGCGATCCAACTGTGATTCGCGAAATTCACGAAAATTAAACCCTCGCAAAAATAACAGCTTTTTCTACACGGTAGTTACTTCTAAACCAGGCCCCTGCAGGTAAATTAATGTCGATGCCAAGAAGTTTTGTACAATGGCAATTGCTCAATGAATATTTAGATGATTTTGGCTATCAAAAGGTCCCACTCTCCCAAGGTGCAGAATATGTTTCGAATGATGTGAGAGTTTTGTGCTGGATGTAAAATCATGCCAAATGAAGTCGCAGGACTTGGATTCTTCACTGAAGATTCAGCCGCATTCTGATGTGAATAATACACTTAAAGGGAAGATAAACCCCAAGAACAATGTGGATTGAGTGAAAGCAGCAACATTAGTAGAACACATCAGTGAAAGTTTGAAGAAAATCGGACAATCGATGCAAAAGTTATGAATTTTTAAAGTTTTGATGTTGGAACCGCTGGATGAGGAGACTACTAGAGGTTATGACGTATGAGTGGACAACAATACCAAGAAAATATAAAGAAAATCCTGCAAAAATCCATTTTTCATGAAAATTACAAATTCCATCAACTTAATATTGATATATGTTAAGGGTAGCAATTATTCCCCCTGCTTTCTGAAAGCGGTTGGTCCATTGTTTTTTCATAATTCTAGAAAAGTGATTTTTTGTTGAATTTCCTTTATATTTTCTTTGTATTGTTGTCCACTCATACGTCATATCCTCTAGTAGTCTCCTCATCCAGCGGTTCCAACACCAAAACTTTAAAAATTCATAACTTTTGCATCGATTGTCCGATTTTCCTCAAACTTTCACTGATGTGTTCTACTAATGTTGCTGCTTTCACTCAATCCACATTGTTCTTTGGGTTTACCTTCCCTTTAACCATACTCTTTAGCCAGTCAGTGATAAAATATCAATACATGTTGTTTTATATCTTTTCTTTCATGCATTTATGTGGTTTTGTTAAATATTTGTTTACAATTCTTTATGTTGTTTTTGATTTGATCAATGGTATTTTTTATTTATTTATTTTTTAAATAAAATTGTGGTTTCCAAATGAGTACCGCAACCTCCGATATCCCTGTAACATCATAATATGTCTGCTCTTATAGCCTTAAATCATAAAGCTATGCTATACTTTTTTATCAAAACCATGTATTTTCATATTGTTGACTTCAGAATTACCCTCCTTGTGCTGTGTACATTAAGCCATTGTATCGTTTGTGGATGTGGCTAGCTGATTTGGAATATGTTTTTGATCCAGTTATCAGCAGAGTCTGCCAGTTTTCCTGCCAGACGTTACCCGCACCTTTCAGCTATTTCCTCCTTTCAAGAAATTACTCAGATCCCTGCTGTAGCGGCTACCCACAGGGGCGGAGGAGGAACTAAGCATGACAGCTCTCAAACTCTCAACTCTCTATTTTCATACGACATCTGAGCGAAATATGCCAAATGATGTTCAATATTGAAAGAATTACTAGCATGCTTTAATCTTGAAAGGCAATGGCGTTTTGATGAACTCTCCCTCAGCTTCTTTCAGAAATTAGCCCATTATTCAAAAAGCTAAATTCAAACTTCAAGGTCTCCTGGTTTTCAATTGAGAATTGAAACCTCCTTGGATTGCAGTCACTTTCCTTAGAGCACTTCTTGTCTCCAACTTTCTCTTTATTAGAAGAGATCTATTTTTTCATCTTAATATGCCATTTTCTCATCACTATGAATATTATACTTCCTGTACTTGCAATTATGTTATCTGTTTTGGCTAGATTAGAACCAGTATTCATGATTCAGAATGAAGACATACCATTTCAAGATGAATTATATATAGTAATGTTGTCATTGTATTGTCAATGTACATTGTAACATCGGCTGCTAGTGCTGCATTATATTACACCAACCTGCATTGGTGTACAACCAGATATTTAGATCTCATGAAATATGAAAATATGCCACACATAATATTCTGCAGCTGCAAGTCTGAGTGAACAACATGGGATGTATATGTATTGAAAAAACTGATACACGTAGATTGCATTCATGCACAGATTTCATAACATTATTGAGCAACAAAAAGTCAATCACTTTTGCCCCAGATTTCTGTTCTCATATTTAGCTGCTGTGTCTAAAGCAAACGTTTCGGAATAAAATGTCAAGAAATGTGTTCATGCACTTTGAGTTGCCATCACCCCACGTACTGCCTCGGTGATTATTTGTGTAGCGAGTCAGACGGTGCCCAGGGACTAAGCAAATAAATGGATATAATGTAAACTTGATTGTGGAGTGTTGGTAATATTTGACTTTAAACACCCTCAGGAGATTGAGAATGTCATTCTGACAAGGCAAAACTTCAAGATTAAAGTGAAGTTGCCCCATTGAATGACAGTTTACCATCAAGGGTTGATTTGTGGTAAACATAGTTATTGAGATGTTTTACAAATACAAAGCATGACTGGTTTGCTCATTACGGTTGGCAAACTCATGGAGACTGATCATATCTATATGACTGATTCTGAAGAAATCCCAACAACATGTGATACAAGATGACTGAGCTGTTTAGGATTATGTATCAATATGAATACTTTGTGTTTAACAAAAACTTGTGTTTATGTAATACCATGGTAACAGAGTAAAGCTTTGTCACCAACACTTACATGTTTTGTTCATTGCATTGACAGAAACTTAGTATTTTTGTCTTCATGTAGACACATGGAGAAACTGCCTTACATTAACCTCAAGCAGTCTAATTTCCTTTTCCTGAGGCAAGCCATGACAATTTCTGCGTGGTAAAGATTTGTTCATGCAGTCAGCTTTCGGGAGGTAGATGTATTATGGGAATTGCATACCAAGGGAGTGTGAACATGTGATTTGAATGCCCACAGCTACTTGCTAGTCAACATTGTGTTGTCATGGAAATTACAGTGAAATTACTGGTGTAAATTCAGCCAGTTCCACTCCAGTAATCTTGAAGGTGACTACATGCCATGCACTCCTGTCATAACGAACAAAAGTTATAACAAAAATCCTATCATAACGAAATAAAACTGACCCCTAATTATCGTCTATAGATTTTATTATTCAGCTGTAATGAAATTTTGATATAACTTTAAGGAAAGAAAGCTACCCGTCCCAAGAACTTATTTTTATGAGAGTCGCCTGTACATGTACCTGCCTCTATTGATACTTGGGTAATGTTTGTTATTCCAAAGGTTTGTTAAAGGGAACGTAAACCCAAAGAGCAATGTGGATTGAGTAAAAGCATTAACATTAATAGAACACATCAGTGAAAGTTGGAGGAAAATCGGACAATCGATGCAAAAGTTATGAATTTTTAAAGTTTTGGTGTTGGAACCGCTGGATGAGGAGACTACTAGAGGTTATGACGTATGAGTGGACAACAATATAAAGAAAATATAAAAGCAATTCCACAAAAAAATCACTTTTATAGCAAAATGAAAGAGTACTTGACTAGCTGTTTTCAGAAAGCAGAGGGAATAAGTGCTACCCCTACAATATGTCAGTATCAAGTTGATGGAATGTGTAATTTTCATAAAAAAATAAATTTCTATTGAATTCCCTTTATATTTTCTTCATGTTGTAGTCCACTCATGCGTCATAACCTCTGGTAGTCTCCTTACCCAGCAGTTCCAACACCAAAACTTACAAAATTCTTAACTTTTGCATCAATTGCCCGATTTTCCTCAAACTTTCACTGATGTGTTCTACTAATGTTACTTCTTTCACTCAATCCACATTGCTCTTTGGGTTTGTGTTCCCTTTAATTTAAGAATGTTCATTAACCATTTCTGAGCCAAGGAGTCAAATAATGAACAAATTCTGAACACAAACCTATGGACAGGAAATAAACGAGGCATGCAAAGGGTTAATCTGAAATTTAAGTGAAAGTGCGCGCTAACAAATCTTCAGAATTATGAATCTTAGTTCATATTCAGAATAATGAACTGCAGCTGACACACGTGCTTAAATTATGCTAAAGTCCCATTCAGACACTTCCAGAGTTACCGTGGACACACATTCTCTTTGTCATGTGATAACCACTTTATTTGCAGAAGAAAAGTGCAATTTGGAATAATGATGATGATGATGATTATTATAATAATGATAATCATCAAAGCAACAGCAACAACAGTAACAACTACAACAACAATAGTAGTAGTAGTAGTAGTAGTAGTAGTAGTAGTAGTAGTAGTAGTAGTAGTAGTAGTAGCAGCAGTAATAGTAGTAGTAATGATAATAATAATAACAGCAACAGTGATATAAATACAATAATAGTGATAATGATAACAATAATAATAATAATGATAATACTAATTCTACTACTACTACTTTTAATACTACTACTACTACTACTACTACTACTACTAATAATAATAATAATAATAATGATAAAAATATAGTAATAGTGATAATAATGATAATTAGAATTCTTCTAACCATCATATAGAAATGAAGACCATACGACTAAACAAACAAAACAAACTCTGCCTTTCTAACTCTGTAGATACAAGGTTCAGGCAGAAGACTGAGACTGCACTGAATTGTTTTTGCACTGCAGCTATTAGGAAGACAGACTTTTTGACAAGCTCTTTAGAAGTTCCTCGAAGCACTTTGAAGTTTGGTGTCAATAACACTTTTGACACGGCACGCAACTTTCCTTCAGTTCGTCTTCAAGTAAATTATGAGTGTCACAGCAGAGTATACAAACCCTATTGTAAACAGCACAGTTTAATTGATAATATCCTTGCTGTCCCATCATTCCTAGATTAATGGAAATATTTATATCATCATTTTGAGTGAAGGTTTTGAGAGTGTGGGTTGTTGTTACTTTTTGCCGGGTTAGCAGGAGTTGTGTGATCAATTTCAGCATTTAATTTTGTACTGTATGATGTGTATTGGATGGCAAACCTATTGTGTTCATTTAAATTGTTTTAATCTCTCATCAGATCCTTCCTTTTGTATGAAGATTTTTGCCAGGGATAGCATACATGACAGAATTGTAGTGTCAGTGTATGTGCCATCAATATTTGTGGTAATTACAGTGGCACTGTAACTTAGACATTCATCCAGGTATCTATGAATGGATGTGACCATCTGCTTCTAAACTACGTCATGTTTGCATGTACTGAAATGATGCAGACTGTTGTTCTGGCTAAATGTAGAACTTTGGGTGAGATTGAGTTTGTTGCCAAGAAAGTTTGTTCTCCCTGCCCATTAGTGCCCTTGATCTAGTTATCCAGGGTATGTTTTTGATGTCATAACATTTGATCGAGGGATATGGGCATTATCCAAAATTACTGATTAATATGATCTTGATATAATTTCTGTAATCCATCTGGATAGTACATGTATTCTTTTACCTGGCTACTAAAGTATAACGCTGGAGAATAGTGACTGTATTCAAATATAAAGCTTTAGCAGAATTTGCATTCTACATAGTGCTAATGTTGCACACAAAACATGCAAAGTTATTTCATGAAAAGAATGTGTATTATTTTAGTATTCTTGGGACTATTTATGAATAAATGCAAAAGAACAGGTTTTCTTCTATTTTGATGTATGGAAATGTTTTGTAGTTGTTGCAACTGATTGACAAATTGCCCTACATCAATGTCAGTCAGTTGCAATAAAAAAAAAGACAACAACAACACTTGATGCAAGTTTTTCATCAATTTGGAAGTTGTATATTGTGATGGTGTTGAAACTTAGTCCTGATCTTGTTTCCATGGTGATTTCTAACAAGTCAGGAGTTTCAACTTATTTTTAAGCACAGCGCTAATATGACATTGTTGGACTCTTGGCATGCGTGCCAAGGAGAATCTCTGGCACTATGTGTTTCATCTCAGTTTTGTTTATCACTTTTCTTGGCTCCCAATCATGAGTATTATCTTCTTTGTGAAACTGTTACATTGTTGATTGCAATTATTTGATGAACTTTATCAAGAAACACCTCTCTTATGCTATGCAAAGGCTTAGTAAAGCTCTCAAATTCTATTTCATTTAAAAATTTGCTCACAAGGGGTTAGAGCTTTGATCAATGATAACCCATTTTCAGTTATTTCTCTTTTTTTTAGTACACTAAAAGCTTACAGTATTTGATTTTTAGATTTTATCTTTGGAGAACTATGATAAGTTTGTATGTACACAAAAGTATTTTTGTGATTTAATGACAGGTGTAAGCTTGCATTTTGATAAGTACATGCTCAGACTTCATAACAAGGTTGACTCAATATTTATTATTAGTGATTGCAAAAAGAAGAAGGGGGAAAAAATTCTGTGAAATCTTATCTGTTGATACAAATTTGTATCAAATCAGTTGAGGCAGTGACATTGTGAAGTTTAATTATTAAACAATTTTTTTTTTTAATTTCCTTGAAATAGCTTAAATGGTATTTGAAAGTGAAAATGTTCCCTTCTCTATGTTATCATGGTATCATCTTAACTGGAATGTTACCATGGAAGCATGCACCAGACAATGAGTCCTGTGAGAATACCTTAGTGTGTGTGTGTGTGTGTGTTGGATGTGGTACTGAAGACCGTACAAGAGTCTCCTGCATCAAAGTGGTGGTGGCAGCAGCCTGTTGTTGAGATGCCCTTTCTCTGAAACCCTGTATCTGGGTCTGTCTTGTAGCCAGGAAGCAGGCTTTCCTTCCCTTCATCATTACTTCAATCCCTTCATTGCTGTTGCGCCATTATATTTCCAGAAACACAAGAACGGTTTTTGTCGGAAAAGAAGCATTAGAGGGGAATTGGCTTCTTTCAGAAGCTGAAAGTGCCTGTGACATCTTCTCGTCTTGTTGAGAGAGCAGCCCAGGAAAATAACAGGATACATTTGATTTAGGCCTGGAGGCATACAGCCAGAGGGGTCAAGTGTCATAAAGACTTTGTCTGTGGTTATTGCTTTGGTTTACGGCATTACCAGGCAAGTCTTGTATACTTTTAAGACATTTTCACAATGATTTTTGCTTGAATCATCTGACTCTAAGCATGATTGTCCTAAATGCTGATATTGTTTAAAAATGAAGCTATGAAAATATTGCCAATGAATATACTGAATTAAGGCTTTAAAAAGTGAAAGTCTGTGGATGACTGGATTTACTACATACTTGATTTGTTCCCATATAAAAAAAATGAATAAAATCATATTTAAAAAATAATGAACCATTTTTGTAACAGTTTATAGCAAAATAGTGGAGCGGCATAGCCGAACAATTGTGCATTTTGTGATAAAAGCACCAAATTTCGTACACAGGTTGACAATCACGTTCAGATTAAATTTAGATATTGGGCCATCGTAAATAGCGCCCTCAACGCCCATGGCAGCCATTTTTCAAAATGGCTGCCATAAATGCCATGTTTTCGTAAAATTTGCTAATTTTAGGAGAGAAAAGTAAACAAGATATTGGTTACAAATGGGAAATTACATTCAAAATAAATCTAGATATCGAGCCATCGGAAATAGCGCCCTCAACGCCCATGGCAGCCATTTTTCAAAATGGCCGCCATAAATGTCATTTTTTTCAAAACAGTTGCTAACTTCAGAAGGGAAAGCCAGTAAGATTTTGCAAACAAGTGGGAAATTACATTCAAAATGAATTTAAATATTTTGCCATTGTTAACTGCGCCCTCAACGTCCATGACAGCCATTTTTTAAAATGGCTGTCTAATGTGCCACTTCTTCGATGATTTTGCGAATTTCAGAAGGGAAAATTTAATAAGATTTTGCCCATAAATGTTCATTACATTCAAAATAAATCTAGATATTGGGCCATCGGAAATTGCGCCCTCAACGGCCATGGTAGCCATTTTTTTTCAAAATGGCCGCCATAAATGGCATTTTGTGTTAAAAAATGCAAATTTCAGAAGGAAAAGCCAATTTTTTCTTCTCTTTTGTGCAAACAAGCGGGAAATTACATCCAAAATAAATCCAGATATTTGGCAATTGAAAATTGCGCCCTCAATGGCTATGGCAGCCATTTTTTTTTAATGGTCACCATAAGTGCCACTTTTTCATTTAAAAAAAAATGCTTATTTCAAAAGGAAAAGTCAATGAAATTCTGGTTATAAATTTGACATGACATTTAAAATAAATCTCGATATTGGGCCATCGGAAATTGCGCCCTCAACGGTCATGACAACCATTTTTCAAAATGGCCGCCATAAATGCTATATTTTCGAAAAGATTTACTAATATCAGAAGGGAAAGCCAATGAGATTTTGCAAACAGGTGGGAAATTACATTCAAAAGTAGACTTATTGGACCATTTCGTAAAATGACAGGCCATTAAGAATGTCCTAACAATGTTTAGGAAGTTACATTTTAGAATAGATACACGTCATATAGTCCCATATATTCAATGATATGGTGTTACTGTCAAAGTTGATACATGGCGCCATTATCCCTGGATATTCATATTACTCTTTTTCGGAAATTTTTCATGTTTGCCACCTAAAATATGCATTCATCATTGGTGAGATATAATCGCTAAGCATTTGCCTTGTTTATTTTAGTTGTTCCTCAAATGATTTCTTTAACACCATATTTCAGATTACACAATGTCTCTGTGAGTATTCTACTCTCTTCTCCTTCTAAAGTTAAGCAAATTTTCAAAAAAAAAAGAAAAAGATGAGTGTATTGTAGCCATTTTGGCAAATAGCTGAAATAGTCATTGAGAACACAGTTATGATGGCTCAATGTTTAAACTTCTTTGTATATAATTGTCAACTTGCGCAAAAAATGTTTATTGTCTTCTTCCGGCATTAGGGCATCTTCATAAAAGAAAAATGGCATCTATGACAGCCATTTTGGAAAATGGCTGCAATTACCGTTATTAGCATTTTTTTCTTCTAGAAAATTTGCGATGGAACAATTTCTAGAGTTAGTGCAACCTGGATATTATATTGTTTGATTTTAAACATGATTTTCAATTTATGTACACATTTGTTGACTTTTCTTTCTGAAATTACCACTTTTTAAAACAAAATGATTATGACAATTGCAGCCATTTTTGAATATGGCGGCAATGGCCGTTGAGGGCAGTATTATAATAATCTAATACAAATATTTATTATAATAATCTAATACAAATATTTATTATAATAATCTAATAGGAGTATTTATTTCAAACATGATTTTCAAATTGTGTGCAAAATCTTATTGACTTTTCCTTTTGTGAAATCAGGAAATAAAAAATAATGGAATCCATGGTGGCCATTTTGAAAAATGGCTGCAATGGCCATTGAGGGCGCTATTAACAATAATGTAATACATAGGCGCAAGATATACTTCAAACGAAATTTTTGAATTGAGTGCAAGATCTTATTGACATTTCTTGTGGAATTAGTAGATTCAGAGAAAAAATTTCATTTATGGCGACCATTTTGAAAAAAAAAAATGGCTGCCATGACCATTGGGGGCACAATTTGCGATGGCCCAATATCTAAATTTATTCTAAATGTTATATTCCACTCGTTTGCAAAATCTTATTGATGTTCCCTTCTGAAATTTGTAAAATCTTACGGAAACTGGCATTTATGGCCGCCATTTTGAAAAAAATGGCTGCCATGGCCGTTGGGGGCGCAATTTGCGATGGCCCAATATCTAAATTTATTTTGAATGTTATTTCCCACTCGTTTGCAAAATCTTATTGATTTTCCCTTCTGAAATTTGTAAAATCTTACGGAAACTGGCATTTATGGCCGCCATTTTGAAAAAAATGGCGGCCATGGCCGTTGGGGGCGCAATTTGCGATGGCCCAATATCTAAATTTATTTTGAATGTTATTTCCCACTCGTTTGCAAAATCTTATTGATTTTCCCTTCTGAAATTTTTAACATTTTACGAAAACTGGCATTTATGGCGGCCATTTTTAAAATCCCTGTCATCGCCGTTGAGGGCGCAATTTGCGATGGCCCAATATCTGAATTTACTTTGAATGCTATTTCCGACACATTTGCAAAATCTTATTGATTTTCCCTTCTGAAATTTGTACATTTTTACGAAAAATGGCATTTATGGTGGCCATTTTGAAAAAAAAATGGCTGCTATGGCAGTTGAGGGCGCTATTTACGATGGCCCAATATCTGAACTTATTTTGAATGTTATTTCCCACTTGTTTGCAAAATCTTACTGGTTTTCCCTTCTGAAATTTTTAATTTTTTTTTTTTGCGAAAAATGGCATTTATGGCGGCCATTTTGAAAATGGCTGCCATTTCCGTTGAGGGCGCAATTTGCTGTGGCCCAATATCTAAATCTATTTTAAATGTTATTTCCCACTTGTTTGCAAATCCTTATTGATTTTTCCTCCTGAAATTTGTAAATTTTTTTTACGAAAAATGGCATTTATGGCGGCCATTTTGAAAAATGGCTGCCATGGCCGCTGAGGGCGCTATTTACGATGGCCCAATATCTGAATTTATTTCAAATGTCATTGTCCACATGTGTGCGTAATTTGGTGCTTTTATCATAAAATGCACAATTCCTCTCATTTTTCAAGCTATGCCGCTCCACTAAAAGGTTTCTTTGTTTAGAAAGATCAGAGAGAGGTACCAAAGCTATGGCACTGAAAATATCAAATATGTAAGACAGAATAACCAAACAAAACATGGAATGATAGATTCATGTTTCTGAGACACATTCAAACGTCAATATACTCTGTGAACTGTATAGGTCCTAGACTTTTTGGAACTGAGGTACATGTATGTACAAATAGTGTAGTGTCCATGTTATCTTAGGAGAAAAAAAGCATTAATAATGCTTTTGGAACTAAGGTATGTATAGTGTAGTGTCCATGTTTTTATAGGGGAAAAAAATAATGCTTTTGGAACTAAGGTATATATATAGAGTAGTGTCCATGTTATCATAGGGTAAAAAAGCATTAACCCATTGAGGACTAGTCACAAGTGTTATGTAGCACCCTGGTGTACTTGGGCAGGTGTTTATGGGAAATATGTGTTGTAGCAAATTCGTTCTGTCCTCAATGGGTTAGTAATGCAATGCTGAGAAGACTGGGAGGTATTTTCTACACACTGACCTATGAAATACCACATCTTGGCCCGAATTCACGAAGGTGGTACAAATGAAACCATGGTTTAAACCATGGACAAAAACCATGGAGCGCCAAGTGTCGCATGGAATATTTCGTTACAAAATCAGTCATTTCGTCGATGAAGTTATTATTTTGCAACGAAATGACAACATTTTGTATCTAAATGAACATTTCGTTCATGAAATGATAGTTTCGTAAACGAAACCGTCATTTTTTTCGACGAAATGACCAACTTTGTAACGAAATATTCCATGCGACACTTGGCGCTCCATGGTTTTTGTCCATGGTTTAAACCATGGTTTCATTTGTACCACCTTCGTGAATTCAGGCCCTTATGTCTAACCCAGTGAGCCAAGTTCAAGCACTGGACAGAAAGTGAGGTACAATGTAGAATGGGAGTGATAGGTGTGTGATGCAGGTCAATAGCAGACCTGTGGAAAGAGGGTCATAAGGGCAGGTCATAACCTCCTAGTGAGGGAAGTCAATGGAATAATGATGTTTTTTATCTCATGACTTGAGACAGAGAGTCTGGATCCCAATGGAGGTCAATGCCATGGTAGTAGGGTTGGTTGGATTGAGGTGGAGTCATTGTCAAACATCTCACCCTGACTGATGTCTTGCAGTCTTTTCTCTCTTTGTTTCACACTGGTGTGTTTGTTCTCACTTGGTCATAAGACATCCCAACATGGTGTTTATATGTCAAATAATTTACTCTGTCAGCGTTGTTTATGTAGACTGGAAACAGACATAAGATGATAAAGATATCTATTTTGAAGTATCCACTGAATGTCATTGTAGATGAGCTGGAAATAATCAAAGGGTATAACTTTTCTGTAAGTTTTGTACAAATTTGCTCTTGTTATCATCAATCTCCTTTTTTTTTTTTTTTTTTTATTAATTAGCATTTTTATTCCAATGTACTGTCTATTTTTCCTTAGGAAAGATCATTCCTTGAATACTCACACCCAGCAGTATGTTTCAGTATTTCACTTTTAATAGACCTACTTTCTCAAGTCTAATATTCACCCAAATTATGGTAACTTACATACTATATACAGCACTGTACCTCTTTCCTTCCAGTTAATTATTTCATTGTGTTGTCATTTGTAGAAATATTACAAATTTTTGCTACCTTTAAACCATAAATATTGACAATGTATAAAGGATAAAGTGAATACACACCATATACCAGGAGTAGGTGGAAGAGATTTAATTCTTTCTCACGATATTTGTCCACTTGATATCAATTATTCCCCACTGCTATAACTCAAAGAAATCCATTATAAACCCACATGAATGTGACAAACATCCAAAATCAGACGAGTTTAAATACCACTCCCTAATATAACATGTGTCCATAATGAGTAATCATTCTTATCAATTGAACTTTACACCTGCCTGTCACAGCCAGTGTTTGACAGTATCACTTTACTCTACTTATCAGTTTGTTGTTGTTATTGTTTCTGTTGTTTGGATAACATTTGAAACATCTTTTGAAAGACAATAACATTCCAGATAGTGCCCTAATGTCTGTGTCCAAAGTTCAGCTCAATGTCAATATTATTGTTGAACATGTCATTTTGTTAATTTATCAGAAGCTAATAAAAGCCACATAGAGAAACTATGTTAGTGCACTGTAATTCTTGAAGCATAATGTAATTGTACAATTGATATCTGCTACAAATTTCTCCATGAAATTCGAAGTCCATAAATGAGATGATAGAGTGTCAGACAAAAAGTAACATCTGATTGCTATGAAACAAAACTAGCTACCTAATAAACAATCTTGTATGTGAATAGGAATATGAGCATTCTCCGTATGAATGTTACTGTTTTTGTTATTAATGTTTTGCATAGATTGTCACTTATTTCATATTTTCCTAGAAACAGATTTTCACGTTACCTTACTCAAGATTATCCTAACTCTGACTGTTTGTAGACAACAACAGCAACAACAAAAACCCTCCAGTGTAATCCATTTGTGAAATTTGTTTCTAATCATGTCTACAGCTATCCCCCAATTTAAATGCTTTTCAATGTCTGCAAATCTGAAAGTAACTTTTCACACAACAGCTGTGACTCAAATTTTGGATCTGTCAATCAAGCTCACAGCTCTTTAAGACATATTTATCCCAGGGTACCGCCGCGCTACATTGTATCCACGCACCATTCACATAATACCTAGGGAGCATGTGGTTTGTCATGGAAGTAGATACAAGGTCAAGATAAGCCTCACCTCCACCTACTGTACATGTCTTTGTGGTCAAACTCCTCAGACTACAAAGAGCGCACCCATTTTGTGTCAAGCAAAGTGTGATGGGGGGGGGGGGAGAGACAAAAATGTGCCTTTAGTTTGCCTTGTGATGCACAAGAAAAACATGGAGCATGGAACATGTTCCTAAATGCATTGCTAAACCTGATGGGCTCACACGGGGAAATTATTCCCCATAGAGACATGTGTTAAAATTGAAAATTCAAAAAATTCTGTAAAATAGCTGGGAGAAATGAGGTGTTTCATCTTCACTAACCTGGATAAGTGAGCTATACCCGGTGATCCATCAAATTTCCAAGGCAGGTTCTTCGCCTCAAACTCTGTGCAAGGGTCCACAAAGCCAGACTACGAGTTCTTTTCACTCAAAAAATCACCTATTTTCCGTACATGCACCCAATGAAATATAGTCCCTTCAAATTCCATGAGAAAAGCTTTCATCTTCAAACCAAAATGCAGTTTGTAGAGGAATTCATACTCAACATCTGCAGCTATTCAGTTTTATGCCAAACTGCATTAATGTTTTTAATTAGTTTTTTCTTCATTTATTTTGGTATCTTTGGTACGAGTTTGTGAAGGGGTCTGGGACATTCCATTTTATTTACAGGTGTGAGCCCTGATATTGTTTTAAACTCTAAGGACTCATTATACACAGCTTAGAGGCAGAAATCAGTGCCTTCAGGAAATACTCTCTTGCAGGCTACTTTCATTCAGAAACATTGAGGGCCACTATGTCAAACTCGTCTAGTAGAGATTGAAAAATAACTCGTCCTCAGCTTTTCATGGCTGACTCGAAGCCACTTTGAAGCCAGTCACAAACTAAGGCCTATATACTGTATAAACCTAAGACATTCACACCATGAAACTTTCGCGAATTGGAGCCGACAGCCTTTTAATTACATTGTATCAATGACATTTTAATGCATTGCCTTTAAAAAAAAAGACAACTTTCGCATGCATTTTAATTTTGTGAATCTTAGCTCCTTGTGAAATTCATGAAAGTTTCATGAATACAAAAAAAAATTCTGGTTTTACAGTAATCATTGCTTCAATCACACCCTGTTTACACATGGATGCAGTCATGTGAGTGTGATCAAATGTGATTTCCAGTACCTGTTGATCTCAGGAATACAGACATGGGACTGAGGTAGAAAAGGGACAGATCAGGGGCCACTGGTGTGTGTGTGTGGGGGGGGGGGGGGAGGGAGGGAGGACCATTGATCTTGACTGTATAAAGTATTCAATTTGACTCATGCACAAGATTAGGACAGATATACAAATCAATTAATTTTCAGTTCTCTGTGATCCAGAAACATTCACAACATGAAACTTTTTGTGAATTGGCACTGCCATTCAATGCATTAGGTAGACAAAACCTTTCACATGCATTTACTTTTATGAATCTTCGCTTCTCAAATTTCTTTCAAATTTTTGTCATGTGTCCCCTTTCTGTAAATCTTTCGATAATCTGTAGAGCTTTGGCATGATGGCTTTTATAGCAAACAACTTGTAGTTTTTAGCAGGAAAATATTTGACTCCTCCAGTGCTGTTATTCACTTTAACAAAAACTGGGACAAAGATCTGTATCAGTAACAGGAATCCCCTGGTTACTGACAGGCCAGAATTGACCTATACACCTGTCCTTTGCTCCTTTGATTTGTTCCGGTCGTGTGTGCTAGAGTGTCATTGCGTGCAGCTGAGGTGTAATGTTTTGATGGTGACATTGCTTGTCACTTAATCTGTCTGAGAAAACATCCTGCCTCCGGGCTGAATGAGTCCATTTCAGTTGGAACCACATCCTGCTGCCAGGAAAGATGTATGAATATTATCACTCCCATTGTAGCATGGCATCTTGGATGGGAGTTTAGCATTAATGGAGGATGTGGTGGGTATGGTGTGGATGATGTTGTGACTGGAGAGGAGTGGTGGAAGTTGTTTGCCTCCACCCCCAAAGGTTGCTGCGGTCATTGTGTTTTTTTGTTGTCCATCCACTCATCTGCCTGATCTCTCTTTTTCTTGTTGATACAATTACTGAAAGATCTTTCAATAGATTTTGTCACTACTTTTCCATGGTGCTTAGCATGAATTAATACAAAAGTACATGAGAATAGATGTGTTGGATGAGTTTTTTTGACAAAAGTCTTTGAGGTCAAAGGTCTAATGTCACTGAAATTTGGGGGAAAAAAATCTCCAGCCATGGCTTCAGCCAGGAATATCCAGTGGTGGTATAAATAGTAGGAGGGATCAACTGAAAAAATAAATATTAACAACTGATGTGAATTGTCTGTGGTTAAGATTAAAGGTCAATGAACTTGGGCTAAAATGTCATTCTTCAGCCCTACCTTTCAACCAAAAGGTTCATTTCTAATGTCCTTTGAAAATGATGACATTCTTTTCTCTCTCAGAACATTTTTTGGCAAGATGGTATTATTTCAATATAAGTTGGTCACAAGAGTAGAAATTAGACACATTTTGAATGATAATACCTTTTATCTAGCTGAGTTTTAACCGGTTGAGGACGGTTTGATTTTGCTACAACATGCATTTCCCATAGACGCTTGCCCAAGTATACTCAGGACTCATCCTCAACGGGTTAAGAACTGAATCCTTGGCTAATTAGTGTGATGTATGATGTACATATGAAGTTTGTTGTATCATCTGCCTTTATACCACACCAGTTTAGAGCCTGGCTATACTAAAGTAGGAAAGACAAGAAGCAGGTCTGATATTGGTGTTTGATACCATGAACCGTCTGGGTCAAATCACTGTGTCCAGCAAGCAGCTTGTCTGTAGTCCTTCCGTTTGGTCAGGTATCACAACCAAATGAACTCTCATATGGGCTGTCAGGTTTGGATACCAGATGTTTGAAGGCTGTTTGGACCAAAATGGATTGATACACGAAAATAAATCAGCAAGTGCTCTGTTTGATACAATGCTAAGATAAAGTTCATTCAAATAAAGTTTTGATTACTTTTTTTGTGTACTGCAATAACCAATCATGAGGAGTGACATTATTGTAATTACTTCAAAAGAGACTTATGGTACATTCATAACGTGAATTTGGATGAATATGATGTTGTATTTTATGAATTTACAGTGAAAATAAGCTGTCAGTCTGAAGTGAGAAAATTGAATCTAGAATCTCAGGGTTATTATCATTATCATTATTATTTTTTTTTTTTGGGGGGGGTGGGGGATAGGGAGGGGGAGGGCATTGCAGTTCTTCATGATGCTTCCACTATTGTGTGTGTTTGTTCTCTGCTAGTACAATGCATGTTATATGGGAATGTACATTGTGGAAAAAGTAGGACACATCTTTAAAATGAATATTGTTGAAATTTTGTATTATGCTTCGCACATGGCATTTGAATTCATAGGAACAGCTATGTTGTCATTCAATAACCAGTCTGTTTTCTTTCTTCCATTTCTTTTTCATGTCCCCTTACATCTCTGGATTTACCTGAATTGTAGGTAAGTGATTTCATGTTGCTATCACCATGCTTTAACCCAAATGTTAAAGGAGTAGGACCCTATGTAACCTATTCATCCAGAGGGTGCTAGTGACATTTTATTATCAGTTAATCTGGCTAACATGTGCGTGTTTGCCCTAGACTTCATGAAGGAGGATTTAGAGTGGAAAACTTTCAGTTTCCTTCAGTTCTATATGATTTTGTGTACTTATTTGCAGAGAGAAAGTAGTTAAAGGGTGTGTACAGTTCTGGTCAAGGTAAAGATATAGCGTTCAACGTTTTACGAGATATTCAGAAACCACTCTATGAGATGTCAAAGAGCATGCAGTTCTAAGGGGTATCAAAAGTTTATTCGATGAAAATCTGTTTTGAAATGGCTGAGATATCCAAAAACAAGGTGAAACAAAGAGATCGTAATAAAGTTGTGGCATGTCGCCTTTTATTATTAGCACTTTTTTGATATCTCAGCTATTTGAAAACCAATTTTCATCAAATAAACGTTGATTCCTTCTTAAAATTACATGCTCTTTCATTTTCCATAAGAGGCTTTTCATTATCTCACTTAGGAATGTTCAAAACATGAATCCCTACCTCAACCAGTACTGTACAATCCCTTTAAACTGTTTAGACCTAATTCTCAGTTGTTGGCTAAAGATCAGATTCGGATGATAGTGGGTACATCCTAACTGACAGATGAAGGATGTAAGCGTGAGATAAAGTTCTGGACCACTTTTTCCTTATCAGTCTGTCTCATTAACTCGTCTGTGTTCCTGACAGATTAAACCCATGTAATACAGGTAACTGGAAATGCATTTTCTCTGGGATGTGGTATTTTTTTTTAAATGACAGTAGTTTAAGTTTACTCAAATCTTCTCCAGAAGTAAAGCTTGTCATTTTCCTTCAACATTGACTAAGCTCCATATGTGTGATCTTCTTTGACTAATGCCATGAAAGGCACACTCATCAATGGTTTTTAGTTTGTTTGTTTTTTCCTCATTGTGTCTGTCCTAAGGATGCTGAAAGCATCACATGCATTTGAGAGTGATATTAATGGATTTGTAAGCAAAAAAAAAAAAAAAAAAAAAAAAATCAATGAAACCATGCCATAATGATGTGACTTTTAGGGTGATTTCATGGATGGTTTGTGAATTGTTAAAAGAAGAGATGCAAGTGACTTGTCTATGGTCTGGTAAAGTTGGAATGTTTAGTAGTAATGACAGCGTAGAATACTTTCATGGAGTCATAAGCTGATTGCTCTGCTTGGCCTTCACACTGTCTTTGCTCCATTTGTCTCCCTTTAAAAAAAAAAATAGAAAGAGCGTAAAATAAATAGAATCACAGCAGAAACCAATCGAGCATACTGTCCTTAAGCGGTCAATCACCCAGATGTACATACCAGTACTCTAAATCTCCAAGTAAAGCTGTTAAAACTCTGTAAATGACAGTTTAATACTAACTATTTTGCACAATTCCAGACACACTGTGTCTTTGTGATGACAACTAGGCTGTTGTTTTTATTTATTGTTTTTGATGCCACACAACTTTGGTTGAGTGAAATTGGATGTGATGTTACTGTGTCTTTGTGATGACAACTAGGCTGTTATTGTTATTTTTTTGATGCAACACAACTTTGAGTGAAATTGATTGTGATGTTTTCTGAATCAGCATACATGTATGCATGGATGGTTTAGAGAATATGAAGCGGATAATCAGTCACAGTGTGTGATGTGACATAGCATGTATCCACAATAGAACCTTTCCAAGAAACGGAACAGTTTGAAGCTTGCCCCTGCTGATCATGAAGTATGTTGGCAGTACTCTGTTTTTATGCGACACATTGCTGTGTGTCGAAGGAATTACCGTCCCAATCTAAATTTTGGTCTGTCATATCAGGAACTATACCATTTCTACTCATGCCTCATGTTCAGTTATACCTTCACAGAGAAATATATATATATCTAATCGTTATAGATTCCAAAAGTGGGGAAGCAATCTGTATAGGTCTTTCAGAGACTGCAAAGTACTTTGAGGAATTTGAAGGCAAATATGGAAATTTAAAACACCAAATATAGTCCCATTTTTTGTTATTGCTGAAAAGTAGATTGAGCTTCAAAGTAATACTTCAACCATTCATATAGAGTATATCAAGTTTTAGGTTCTGACTGAGATGTAAAATGGGACTATCGGCTGGTTTTGGCTAAACTTGTGACGTCCTCTCTGGTAGACTTTACTCAAGGAGTGGAGTTTCCTTTTCCCATATCCTGTGTGTTTGGAGAAGATTCATAAGAAGAGGTCAATAACTCCACAAAGTAGTCTGTGGATGTCATGGTGTAAGAACATGAAGGGATAAGAGCTACACAGTTTGTGTTTCGCAGCTTATCCAAACATGTCTTGAGAAAAGGATATCATTGTCAGAAGTAGATGGTATATCTGTAGATAGAGTGAAAGTATGTTTTGGTGGCAGTTGCAGAAAAGGAGCAACGTAGATCCAAATCATCATGATGCAGAATGAAATATCAAGACAGTTTGTCAATCATTCAGATTTCAGTGAGACCATGATCAGTCACTATACAATATTTATAATACATGTATTTCATGTTGAATAGTTTTTGAAACTCAATCATTTTGTGTCTTTGAAACCCAATCAGACCATGCTTTAGAAGGTTATTATATGGCTTGTAATTATTTTTGTTTAACAAATTGAATTGAATTGAATTGAATTGAATTGAATGGAATTGAATAGACCTGTTATGGGTGGAGTCAGTCTGACCGGTGATCAATCAAGGAGGAGTCAATGAAGGCAGCACTCTTTTCACACATTGAGTAATCACAGCTACGGGATAACAGTGGGCAGTCACTCTGAAAGATGATGATCGATGATACATAAACACGAGGGCCCCATTTTATCAAAAGATATAATCAATTATAAATATCCTTACCTTACAGGCTGCCATAGACTTATGATGCAAATCAAGCGTAATCAATTATAACTCTTCATAAAACAGGGCCCAGAACTATAAAAGATGGAAAAACAACCAAAAATGACACAAGTTCTCTACCATTGGATGTGATCACTGTGTTCAAGAGTGGATGATATCTTGACATTCAGTGATTTCATATTTCAGATTTGTCGTGGTATTAACTCTGGGTCTATCATAGATGATGAACCAAACTGTCCAGTGAGGCATGAAGGCAGATTTCATTCTTTGAAAAAAAAATGTTAGCAATCATTTTCCTAAAAAGCATTTGCAAATGGATTTAGATGGTCAGACTATGAAATGATCAAGATGCCTCTGTGTTACTTTAGTTTTAAAGACATTTCTTACAACAGCTGTGTCAGAAACTCAATGACCTGCAATGATACATAAAACAGATGGTATGCTTACATGCCAGTGTGTACATGATCTGCTAGGACTGTCATAGAACACAGTGATAGAAGTGAATATAAGACCAAATCATGCTTCACCTCCTTTATCATGTTGTAGAGATTAACGAACAAAAAAAAAAAAAACACAAAACAAAAACAAAACAAAACAAAACAAAACAAACAAACAAACAAACAACCAAAACCAGTTGTGCTGCAAATGTGTGCTCAGAATTGATCAGAATTAGTCTGGAAAACACTACCTGACCTTGCTTGTGATTTGGAAAGAGGTGTGTTGGAGAAACATGATTTTGGCTTGCTTCAGATATACAAAAATAAATTGATCAGCATGAAAAGTGTTTCTTCACACTTCACAGAGTTCAAACATTCACAAATTCCTTTCAAAGATGTGAAACCCTCTGTTATGGCTGAGGGACCATCATTCTCAGCTAGGCACACAGACTGCCCAGACAGTTGGTGGTTCGGAAAGATTTTCAAGACTTGATGTTATGGTGTTTTCTCTATGGGATGGCAACAAAGAATTTGAGGAAACTTAGTTTTTAGCCCCTGTCTCCCCAAACCACAGGTATTTTGTTTACTATAAGAGAGTAGAGAGTGTCTTAAAGCTGCTGTAAACAGGCATTGTGTGTGAGGGAAGGTAAATACAGAGTGATTGGCATGTTGCTGTCTACTGGGTGATCAGCTGAAACCAGGTCATGGGTCAGCCTTGTTGTGATTTGATTTGAAGGCTGTGTAACTGTGAGCCAATTTTGCAACCTTAGTACGGTTCACATAGCGGTTTTATTTTCCAGGAGGAGACAAAGAAAGATGCGGGAGGGCATCCAAAATAGCTCACAAAAACCTGAAATAAACATGTTTTCTCAGTTCTTGCAATGTTTATTTGCAATTTGTGTGATTTTCAATAGACCTGAATTTTAACAGGTATGTGACACTATTTACTGTGGGCAAAAATTTGTCTCATATTGCTATACAACTTGCCCATCATCTCTAACGAATTGTTGTTTGCTGTGGAATTTTAGTATACAGGGTTTTCTGTTTTGTTTGTTTGTTTGTTTTTTTTTTTTGGGGGGGGGGGGTTTAAGTTTATGCTATCAGTTCTCATTTGTGACTTGGAAAAATGAATATTTGTAATTTTTAATATTATGAATATGCATATATGCAAATTTGTGGAATCATGAATAACCCCCCACATGGTGAGAATCTTCTCAAAATCACACACCTGGCGCTCGAGGAATGAATTCAGGTTTTGTCGTTTCCTCCTATTTGTTTGATGGTGATGTGGTTTCATTATCGTGGAGTGTCACAAAAATGACGTGTGAAGTTGTTTGTCACGCAGCTCCTTGAGATCCTGACAATTGGGGGCTTGTCTGGGAGTCAAATATGGGTCCTATATAAAGAAAGATATTCTCTTCATACTCCATATTATGGAGGGCTATACAGCAGGGCTAAAACTGCTCCATTTCAAGCAATAGTGCACACTTCTCATAGATTATGTCCTATTAACTCAGTCTTGATGTTTTGGAATACTTGTATTGTTTGTGATATATACTGAGTAATGTTTAAAGTGCTGTCTGAACTGTCTTTCAAATATCAATGAATTAAATGGAGAAGGAATTGTTTATTCTCACTCTGTTTAGGAGTCTCGGTTCTTACTGTATGCCACTTCTGCCTGGATAAACAAACTTTTAGTGTTTACTTATTCCCTTTGATATTTATGAGCCTTCAAATAAGGCCTTTGTAAGGGAGACATGTTGACTGGGGTTAGAGTGGTGCCTGATTGTAAAGTGGCTGTTTGCACTGCAAATGCTTTCACCATTATACTCCTATTTAGGTCAGCCTTCTTGATGTATTTAAACTGATCGCATCTTGCTTTTTTGGTTTCTGCTTATTCTTACAATGTCAGGAATAATGAGAAGTTGGGTTTTAAGCCCCAAGATTTCTTTCTTATTGTTATTAATTATTATTGTTGTTATTATCATTATTATTATTAGTATTATTATTATTATTATTATTATTATTTTGTATTTCAATTTTGTGAAGGATGGAAAACTTTCTAATGTGTCAATGGCTGTTCCACATTATGTTTGGTAGTTGTATGCAAATGCATAAATTGTGTCAGTTTGATGGATGAACTTGGATGTTTGAGTGTTGTAGATGAATAGGAAAGAAGTTATCCACCCAGAATAGATCTCTGGCTGGAAGGTCATGTAGGAAGCCCTGAAATGGCATCAGGATATCACATGTCAAAGGTCAAATCAAACAGCTTCCTGGTAGGGGAATCAGATACAAAAATGTACTTTTTGGTATGTGTGGGTGTGCATGTGTGCATGACAATGATTTTTTTTCATAATCTAAAAACCTATTTTGTCATTTTCCCACAGATATTGACTACAATATCTCATTAAAAGAGCACCAGGAAAATGTTTCAGATCAAAATCTCAGACTGAGTTTGCTTGCAGTGTGACCTGTGGTAGTGTACTGTATATCTTCTGTTCGGTGTGCACGTAGCTGTGGCACTGAAATCACATCATGAATTTCCTACAAGAAATTACGATCAACACATTCTGTTTTATTTCCACGTGCCTGGAGTAGCTCATGGCCATAAGACTTACTCAATTGCCTTCAAAGTTTGTGTATTCTTGGTAAGCAATTAGCAGGTTCTAGGGCAATTACCACCTGGATAATTACCCCAGACCCTTCCCCTGACCCTAACCCTAATCCTAGTCCTGAACCTAATCCTAACCCTAACCCTAACCCTAACTCTTGCTTTTCTGTCATAGCAAAGAGCTTGAAACAACCGAAGCTCCTTAGTCATAGCCAGATGAAGGAAGTCATTTGACGTGTAGGCAACTAAGAGGAATGTAGACCAAAATATACCGAAACCAAATATTTGGCCAATTCTGTGACAACAGTATTTATGAATATGAGTCTGTTGTCATCATATTTGTATATGAAATTTTGGAATTAGTTTGTCCTTCAGTCAGTTCTCTTTATTCTTTATAATCATTCTTGTCCATATGTGTATTCATATGTTGCTATTCAACCATTCATAACAAAACAGTATGTTTCTTATGAAATATATTTTGAGCTGAAGCTAAAAGTTTTTGTCTTTGTGTAATCTTGTAGACCATGAATATACTGATTCCATGGCAAGTTTTAAGAGCAGAGAAATTTTCAGCCAGGTGGTCAGATTCTTGCAGGCTTCTTAGACATGAAAGCCTATTGCAGACTTGTAATCATGTTCTACATGACATACATCCATAAGAGCAGAAACTTGTATTTTTTTTTTCCAGCAGGACATATCAAACGTTGGGTATTTCGCTGTTGCAATATTTCCCATTGACACTGGTTCTTTTCATTTTAAAAGCACTTTTATATTATATTTTGGTGGAAAAAAATAATGAAAATGAAATGAATTGGATTGAATTGGATTATATGGGGGGGGGGGGTTGACTTTGATGCAAGAGATGAACCTGAAGCCATTTATGACAGGCTAGTGTCGGTTGAAACTGGAAAGACTTTCACACTGTACCTCTGAAGCTACGAGTGTAGCTCTGTCTTCCAGAGATTTCCCACAATGCTTTACTAATATGTGCTGCCTTTAATGTTCTCCAGTCGATACAATGTCAAGAGAGCCAGCCACAACACTTGGTGATTTTTATTGACCCATGCCAAATATTTTCAGGCAAACCCGCTGAATTTTACACAAACCAGCAGAGTCTTATGACCAGTGTGCGATGTTTAATGCATGTGGTATTAAAGACACCGTATACATTTGTACCATCAAAGATACACACTTATGTTATGATCAGTTTATTTGAGACTCACATGATATTTGTTTGCATTGCTGTCTTGTAGTAAGCTTTGTTATGTAAGCTTGTTTATAGAGGCATCCTACTTTCTTTAGCTACTATATATTCATGTATTCCTGACCTCATTTATTTCACATGTATCATTCAAGTACAATAATGTGGGAACAGACCAGTAACTTGCACATGTTGTATGATGCACTATATTTAAAGTATGGTTCCAGTATCAGGACACACATAGTGTTTAATACAGTACATGGATGTTCCTTTGATCAAACTTTTCAAGACAAGCTATTCTTTTCTCCTCCGTCAACTGCTTTTTTCAAGTATCAGGATTCACTATGAATACATCAGTAGTTGATTAGGCTAGCAAGAGATGCCAGCTGTCCCTGCGTTCACATTGTCCCCCGCGCCGCGGGGAAAGTCCCGAGCTGTGGGACTTTCTCCTCCAAAACCATAATGTGAACGCTCGCTGGGACTTGTCCCCTCGTCCCCGCGAATCAAGTCGGGTACGGGGACAAGATTTGGAGGGGAGAGTGACCTTGGGGCGAAATTGATAGCGTCCAGCTGTGGTCATCAAATGTGCGCATGCGCTGTGCCTGGCAGAGCTCGCCCCAAGCTCCAATTGCCCCCACAGCTCGGGGACAGATGAGATACCAATGTGAACGGTCAGTCGTAAAAAAGATAAGATCTCTTGAGGCTGTCCCCGCGGCGCGGGGGACAATGTGAACGCGGTGTTTGCTACTCTTTTTGCAGTATCTTGTACTGTTTTATTGCCCAAAATACTGCAGGTTTCATTGAAAACACTATTTTCCAAATTGTATTACTACACATGTTTATTTGCAGAAAGGTAAAAATACTGTTTTCCACCAAAATATTCCTGTTAAGCCCTCAAAATACTGCAGCACTTGCTTAAAAGTTTGGCATCCCTGGGCTAGGCAATGAATCTTTCTAGTAGTCTAAAGTCAAGTCAAGACAAGGCAGTGTTGAATTAAGGAAGAGGAAGATATTGATATTCAACAATGTTTTGAAAGTGATCAGCAGTGACTATCCCTCTTGAATATGGTGCTTACAACTATTTTTGTGCTTATGAATGATATTACAACAGATGGTCTACCTGGTACTGCTCATTTAACTGTGATTTCTTGATATGAAGCTTGCTCCCACATCCCTATCACAGCTTGAGGATAAAAACTAATTTGTGTGTTTTAGAGGAGAAGAATAATCCCAATAATCCAGTTATAAAGAAAGGTTAAGGAGAGGTAGACATATTTTGGTCATGGCCATGAACTCTGTTTCCAGGCAGTGGAGTGGAAAACTCGGCATGAGTCAGCTGGGACAGGGAGAAAACACAAAATCCTGTCTTTTGTCATAGTCTAGTGCTGGTCTACCTTGATAGGAAATTCTCTGCAAGAAATAAGTCAGCCAGAATTATTTGTGTTGTGCTGTTTATTTGAGAATATCATTAGACTGTCTGATGTGTGTTGGATGTCCCTCTCTTACATACAGCAAGGTGTCGTCCGTAAAGGTGAATTGTAAAGTGAAAACTTGCATCTATTCCTGTTTGTCTGTCTCTCCACACTCTTTATAGAAGGCATTGTCTGGGTGAGGAGAGATAAATCACATGCTCCTAAACCACAAGTCTGGCTGAACTCTTCATTGTACAGTGGCCTCTAGCTGGCACTTCTATTTCAGGTGCATAAACCATCCCATCTATGATTGCCTATAACCTGGATGAGTAATAGCCCGCAGTGACAGTAAAGCTCTTTCCGGTTTATACAGAACTAGCAAACAGAGATAGATAATGGCAGTATATCAATAGATTTGTCTAAACATGAATTTTTGACATGATCTAAACGATAAACTCTCCGTCACTGTGTGCTGGTATGCTCGTTTATAAAAGAAAATTTTTTTCGTGATTTTTTTTTTTTTGGTGGCATTCTAGTAGGATGTTATTCTATTCCACAACATATAATTTGCTACAGAATATTTTATGAACATTTGTCATATGGATGGCCTTTATTTATTTACAAAGCATTTCTCATGTGACACAGAATGAACATGTAGTAGGCAGACCTGACATACTAGTGTATATAATTTACATGACAGTTTTTAGCAAAGTGAAGGAAGGTATGTGAAGTTCTTGTTCACAAGCATGAACTTTATTTACATTTCTTTTTATACATATTTCTTTCTTTTATATCATTATTTTGAAAACTGCAGAACATTGAAGAAATGTTTAAAGGTGTGTTGATATCAGACAAAAATTAGATTAATGGCATTTTCAAGGTTGATTCATTTACATATGCAAATCAAATGGTATGATGTCATCATATCACAACTTCACCATCAACCAGCACAGAAGTCTTCACAATGTTTTATGAAATTTTAAAGATAATTTCTTTTTATCAGTTGACTAAAGGGTTATAATGATCTAGTAATATGTTATGATAATGACTGTTAAGGGAAAAGGATTGGAACAACAATATTCCTACAGTATTGCTTAATATTCAGATCAGATGGGCAAGCATATGAATATCAGTTTTCCAAACGTTCTGTTGGTATTATTACTATTTTTTTTTTTTTGGGGGGGGGGGGAGGAGGTGGGGTTTGATTTCTAAGCCTTACTGAAACTTCTTCATATGACATTAGCTGTGACATCCCAAACCCAACATTTGCAAATTATTTTATCAATTACACATCCCCATCAGATCTGTAGTGGAGCTTTAAGAGCCATGATAAATGATTTCCCTACCAGCCCATCCCATGTCCAAGTGTTTTCTGGGAGAGCTGATTGTTGGTGACAGCATGGAGGAGGATTCCTCGGTATGTAGGACTGGGCCAGATGGGCCTACCATGAACACATGACTGACTCCTTTCCCCCTGTCTCCCCTGTGTGTATTCAGCATTGAACAAATTACTTTCATCAGAAATGATCACCCCCATTACCAGTTCCATTTTTCAAATTAGATGTTTCTTTTTGAAGGGGGAAAAATGTCTATATACTCGTTCTGACTTTCCACTGTTGTATTCTCTTTTGGTGTATAGAGACCTTGCCAAGCTTGTGATGCACAACATATGAACAGCTTTGTCATTATTTGTCATGTTAATATTTAGAAGTTGATTTTTTTTTAAAAACATAATGTGCAAGTTAGATTGGGTGATGTCAGGACGTGACTGGTCCCCATTTTATACTTGCACACAAATCTTTACTTCCTCTCTTTTTTTTTTCTTCTGGGAGGAAAAGAAAAAGAATCCCAAGGCATCAAATTATGAGTTTTTCTCTGTCAACCCAACTGTAAATGTGTCCATGCATTAATGATGTCTCATACATAATATCGTGAGATAAAATTACTCAGATTACTCATTCTATTTCTTGTATTTAATTTCTGCAAATGATAGTGAGCTGTATGATACACACACTGTCATTCCTTCAAGGACTGTCATCTACAGTGAGTGAGTCTTGAGGTAGGGGTTGGCTGCGTTCTAATTACTCTCGCCAACTGTCAGTGTCTAATGGGTGTAGCCAGTGCTATAGCTTGGCTGAGGAATTCTAGTTCAACATTCCACAAGCCTATCACTGTCATTGGCTTAGGGTATCATCATCTCATTCATTGTATTCAGTGTCTTGTGGTGCTTAGTGTGGGGCATGTTTGGAGAATTCAGTTGAAATGAAATGATATGATATGATGTGGTATGATATGATATATGATATGATATGAGATGAGATGAGATGAGATGAGATGAGATGAGATGAGATGAGATGAGATGATTATGATATGATATATGATACGATACGATACGATACAATACGATACAATATGATACGATCAGTGATCTGCCAATGTTGCTAAACAGGAAGCAGGCAAGAGTATAAAGGAAGGTGTGTTGCCATTGGTATTTCAGCTGAATACAATACTCAATTTACACCATTCACTGTATCTGATGTGCCCTTTTCACCCTTCGGCTCACAGCCCATACACACACATCAGACAAGTCATCCTGGCTCTATTTCCCCCCATATCCTTAGCCTTCCTCAGTGTTGTATCAGGACTGAGTGCATTCTGAGGTTTACAGGGAGCTCTGATGTCAATATTCCATTCCAAAACTGAGAGTCTACCCTTTCTAGCCAGGTCAAAGGTGACAAAAATTATTTCAGGCAAGTTTTGGTGGTTTCATGTTAGGCAGGCACTAGGATTAGGAGCAGGGGTGCCATAAAGCCTCAATATAGTAGTAACTCTAGCAATGCGTTGTTGTTGTTGTTTTTAAGAAGATAAGAAAGTCTAAGTTTTTGTATTTTCCATGTGACTTTTTAACTGTGAATTACCAGTATTGATATGAAATTTCAAATGACTGAGAATTAGCTGCTATGGATCAACAAAATATGTCATGTGATGGCCTTAAACCATTTTTTTCTTTTTTTTAAAGAGGATCATGAAAGAAGCAATCTCCATTTTGACTCTTTGTTTCCAAAAATTATAATCAGGATTTTTTAAAAAGTATTTCAGTTAAATGAAGAAAGATCAAATTGTGGTTTAACTGCAGTGAAATCAATCTGAACTTTGACATGTCGTTCTGAAGAGTCATCCAGAGATGAAATTCATGTCAAATGAAAGAGGATGAGTTGAGAATGGCTGCCACTGTACCTTCATTGCATACAAACATGTATTAGCAGCAATAGCATTATATTATCAGAATGAGGATTGGCAAGTTTACAAATTCTGTACAGTGTATTTTAGTAAGTAGTATCAGTGTAAACTTTAAGGCTATGTACTGGCACTATACACTATAAAAATGGAAATTTTCACATACTTCGCATGACATGAAACTAGCACAAAAATAAAAGGGCACAAATTTTAACGCTTGCCACTAAATGCATTGTTATTTTTTGATTCAGAAGATTTACAAACACATGAAAGTCATCTTACCTTGCATAGCACGAACTATTACACGGGCTAAAATTTCTACTTATACAGTAATATGGTCTAAACCTGCATTTTTTGGCCGGTATACAAAACCACTTCAACCTGCTATAGTTATCAGTTACTCATCAAGTTACATGTCATATCCTCAGTTCTTGCTTTTATACACCCTACCCCCCCCCCCCCCCCCCCCCCAACCACCCAAAGAAGAAAGAGAAAAAGACAAAGGAGAAGAAGAAAAATAACTTTGTTGAAAAGTCTTCCCCAGAATTCAAGTTGACATTGTTGATCTCCCTCACTGAGTCTTGAGAAGTCTCCAAGCCAGTACCTGACAGGTTGCCAGCCATGTTATCACTCACAGCTCTTTGCTTTCCTTACTGCAGCTAATCCACTAGACCTGTGGTCACTTTAGTCATCAGCAATCAAGACATCAACACCTTACAGCCTTCTACGTTTCTGTGTCAGATATATTGTAAGCCTGATTCAAAGTCAGATCTCATGCAGTGTTCAAAATCTGCCAAACCCTCACCAATATGAAAAGATTTTGTTCAGTTTTCCCTGTTTTTAATGCGTATAATCGATGAATTAGAATTGGAACAAGAAAAGTCTATTCATATGTATGCATTTAAGGGGAATGTGATACTTTAAGTTTGCATTGTAGGTTCCTTCAGCAGTAGACCTTTCATAAAAATTATGTTTTTTCTTCATGAAATATAGATATTATCTGCATCAAAATCATGCGTTTTCTCATGAACTATAGACAGTATATTTCCCAACACTAGGGAGTAAAGTCAGAGTCTTCCTGTATCATGTACACATCTCATTCTATAAAGCAATAACTGAAGTTCAGGAAATTGTGTTATCGTAGAAAAGTTTGGTATAAAACACAATGTGGGTGTTTGAAAAGGAGGGAATGCTTATTAGGTGACTGACTGTCAGTAGTACTAGAAATGCGTGTGCTGTATGTAAATGGTTAGAAAAAAAAGAAACTTCTCTCCAATACGCAAGGTGTTGAAAGATTTGATTTATAGTTCATGTTCAGTATGCAAGACTGAATGAAGACCAGATGCTGTGTTGATTGATTGCAACAGTAATCTATGGAAGCTTGAACATATGGTGAGAAAAGTGACTTGTTGAAACTGCCCTAGACGCCTTTTCAGAATGTGCTTAGGCTGTTTGTTTGGGACGAGAAGTCAAGAAACTCAAAAAGGTGCCTTCTTTCGTAAAGATGAAAGAATAAAAAGGTGAGAAAGCAACCTTTAGACGCACACCTAGGTACCTTAATCAGAATAAAAAGGTGACTTGTTTGAACTGTCCATGGCACCTAGCTCCTGACAAGAAGGTGCCAAGTTACCATCTTGCTGCACATTTACGTTTCCATGGTAATCAATGATAGCCAAGACTTAATGAGAGTGACTGGACAAGCGCCAGAATTATCCAAGGTTTAGCCACCTGAAGATTGCTGGACCTTGGTGTGGCTGGATGTGTCAACATTTCATGTTCGGTCCTACTCTTAACCCGTTGAGGACGGTTTGATTTTGCTACAACACGCATTTCCCATAGACGCTTGCCCGAGTATACTCGGGACTCGTCCTGAACGGGTTAAGAGCCAAAAGAAACCAGTGGTCTTTACTCTGATGAATCATGCTACTTTTTCTCTCTCTAAATTCCAGATCACTTAGCTGTCAGTGATCTATTTTGACCAAGGCAGCTGTTTACCAGGAGTCTCTGTTTGGTTGTTTAGTGTGCTGGTGAATGGGACACCACTCAATGAGAATGACTATGACAGCTGTCTCAGTTTGTCTGGATGGCAGATGATTTACCGATGCCACAATGTGCAGAAATCACAAAGCTTCATTCATACAAATGCAGTTAGATTTCCAGCTCTGGAGTTCTATTCACAGCTTGGTGTGAATCAGACAGAGACGGTGATCGTTTGCAGACAGCCAGCAAATAAAAATAACTTGTTATTGTGTTCGTTTCCACTCATGTTTCTATTTTGGACTATCTATAGATGTTCATATCTGACTACAAATCATAAACAATCTTCTGTATGCTGACTTTATCTTTAGAACTGTAGCTTTTACCATCCCTTGGTATGTATACCTGAGGATATTTTGGATTCAGCGGTGTGCGTCTGCTGCCACTGCATCATTTGCAAGCTTTATAGACCTATATGTACTAGGGTTGTTGATTTCTGAGGATCTCATTGCCTGTACTCTTCTTAAAACATTTCTCAGTGGATTTTTTTCAAGATGTGAACAGAGGAACCTGGGAAGGCCCTATATCATTGTCAGATCTTGACCTGCACTAGTTTTGGTTATGCTGCCCCCAAAGTCCTGCCTTTTAATCTCACATTTAAAGGACAAGTTCACCTTCATAAACATAAGGATTGAGAGAATGCAGCAATATTAGTAGAACACATCAGTGAAAGTTGGAGGAAAATTGGAGAATCGATGCAAAAGTTATGAATTTTTAAAATTTTTGTGTTGGAACCGCTCGATGAGGAGACTGCTAAGGCTTGTGATGTCATATGAGTACAACAGTATAAAGAAAATGTAAAGAAAATTCAACATATTTTCAATTTTTTTCACAAAATAAAAGAGCTCTTGACTTGCCTCTTTCTAAAGGCAATGGGAATAATATTACCCATAACATATGTCAGTAACGAGTCAAGGGAATGTGTACTTTTTTCAAAAGATGAAATTTTGTGAAATTCTCTTTATATTTTCCTTATATTGTTGTACGCATGTGACATCATACACTGCAGTAGTCTTCTCATCCAGCGGTGACTGCACAAAAATTTTAAAAATGCATAACTTTAGAGCAGATTGTCCAATTTTCCTCAAACTTTCAATGATGTGTTCTACTAATATTGCTACATTCTCTCAATCTTTATGTTAATGAAGGTGAACTTGTCCTTTAACCACTCACATGATTGTCGGGAAGTCTCGGTTTGCAAAAGAATTGACTCACTTAAAATAAATGGTGTATTTTACAGTGCTCCCTGTTTTGTCACTGTGAGTTTAGCGGGTAACCAACAGGTAATCAGTGTGAAAGGGGTGTTTGCTGTCTGAAAGGGATATTAGCTGTCTGGTGCATTTCTTGGCTGCGTACCTGTCATTTGGCTCTTTGTTGTAATTCAAGACAGGTACTTGACTACATTTCTTGCCATCCATAACAGAGATAAGTTTCTACATAGAAGACATATGACATTTGAAATCAATCAACTACTTGTGACTTCTCACAAGATCATTATATCTGTGACAATACGGTCATAAATCTCAAAGATATATTGCTATGCTATCATCTGATTCACCTCTGTAAATCCAGGGCTCACCGTACAAATGGATGAGTGTGATGTTTACACACATAGTATATCATCCCAGTATCTTTCGATGGATTTCTCCTTCAGTCTGTATAGTGTCATGTGTGATACTAGGCAGGTCTCAATGGCAGACAGAATCCTGTATGGAAGGAGGTACTAATGACATGCTCTGTCAAGCAGCAAATTACCCTCTGTGCAAATGTACTTTGCTATTTCATCCTTATAATATGCAAAGAAATGTAGAATATGGCCTTGCTTTGTGACAAGCCAGACTGGATGATTCTGATTCTGATAATAGAGTCAAATAACTTAATGCAAAGTAATATGATGTCCAGCTGTCGCTGCAAAGAAGCAATAATAACCTGTAACATGGATAAACAACAATGCAGAGAAAGAGAAGCAAGGTCACAACAAATTATGAAGTGCTGCAATTTGCTTTACATTGAACTTCAACGAATACTGTAAAACATGATATATTCGCGGCATGAATTTTTCGCGAATTGGAGCCGACGGCCTTTTTTGCGGCGTGAAATTTTCGCGAACTGCCACCGGCATTCAATGCATATAGTGTAGACAAGAACTTTCGCGTGCATTTTGATTTCGCGAATCTTGGCGCTCGCGAAATTAAAATGCACGCGAAAATTCCTTGTTTTACAGTATAGGCAAGTTTTTTATGTCTTTATTTTTTTGCTTAAAAAAAAAGCAGTCTTAAGTTTAAAAACCATTACTATGGTAATACCAGCAGCTTTAGCACAATGTTAATCGTTAGATTCATTAACAACTTATCCATTTCACCTGTGGCTGATGGTGAGCTGTCGGAGGTAAAAAAAAATGTAAGAGTTAAGAACATTACCGGTATTTCAAAAATGTGCAGTATCACAGCCCCATTGCATATAAAAACTATGGTAACTTTATGATAAATGGTCACTTTGCAATCAATGGTAACCATCAGTGATTTCTTGGTTTTGATTGGCTATAGAATAGTGCTGCTATGGTAGTTACCAGCGATTACAGTGTTATAATCAATTGAAAATGTACCAAAGTGTTATGCAATTGGGTCCTAATGGACTGTTTACTTTTTGAATTACATGAGAACTGGCATCAAAGAGTACTGGAACAGTATGTCATTTTTGTGATCCACAATGTTGACATCAGAAAAAAGAGACTAACACCTGAAAACCCAGTAAAAGAAGTTGTTGTTCTTATTCTCCCCCTATAAAGCAGTTTTCTTCTCTGCTGTCATGAGTGATCTATTGAGCTGTGAGCTGCAATCAAAACTGATTTATGAGAACATGATGTTGGTGGGGAGGTGATATATTTGATCAAAGCTTACAGTACTTTGTACACTTAAAACAACCCCCAGCTTGGAAATAATTATTACCTTCTAACTCCTTCCATACCAAATATTGTGATAGATTTAAAAAAAAAAAACCTGTGATTTAATAAGCCATTACAAGTAAATTATACCTGTGCAAAGAACAATACACATTTTTGTCCTCAAAGATTTTGGTTGTAAATTCATTTCATGTAAAGTACCATTCTATTCAAACATCATCTGTGAATACCTTGTAATGTAGTACCATTCCATTCAAACATCATCTGTGAATACCTTGTAATGTAGTACCATTCTATTCAAACATCATCTGTGAATACCTTGTAATGTAGTACCATTCCATTCAAACATCATCTGTGAATACCTTGTAATGTAGTACCATTCCATTCAAACATCATCTGTGAATACCTTGTAATGTAGTACCATTCCATTCAAACATCATCTGTGAATACCTTGTAATGTAGTACCATTCCATTCAAACATCATCTGTGAATACCTTGTAATGTAGTACCATTCCATTCAAACATCATCTGTGAATACCTTGTAATGTAGTACCATTCCATTTAAACATCATCTGTGAATACCTTGTAATGTAGTACCATTCCATTCAAACATCATCTGTGAATACCTTGTAATGTAGTACCATTCCATTCAAACATCATCTGTGAATACCTTGTAATGTAGTACCATTCTATTCAAACATCATCTGTGAATACCTTGTAATGTAGTACCATTCTATTCAAACATCATCTGTGAATACCTTGTAATGTAGTACCATTCCATTCAAACATCATCTGTGAATACCTTGTAATGTAGTACCATTCCATTCAAACATCATCTGTGAATACCTTGTAATGTAGTACCATTCCATTCAAACATCATTTGTGAATACCTTGTAATGTAGTACCATTCTATTCAAACATCATCTGTGAATACCTTGTAATGTAGTACCATTCTATTCAAACATCATCTGTGAATACCTTGTAATGTAGTACCATTCCATTCAAACATCATCTGTGAATACCTTGTAATGTAGTACCATTCCATTCAAACATCATCTGTGAATACCTTGTAATGTAGTACCATTCCATTCAAACATCATCTGTGAATACCTTGTAATGTAGTACCATTCCATTCAAACATCATCTGTGAATACCTTGTAATGTAGTACCATTCCATTCAAACATCATCTGTGAATACCTTGTAATGTAGTACCATTCCATTCAAACATCATCTGTGAATACCTTGTAATGTAGTACCATTCCATTCAAACATCATCTGTGAATACCTTGTAATGTAGTACCATTCCATTCAAACATCATCTGTGAATACCTTGTAATGTAGTACCATTCCATTCAAACATCATCTGTGAATACCTTGTAATGTAGTACCATTCCATTCAAACATCATCTGTGAATACCTTGTAATGTAGTACCATTCCATTCAAACATCATCTGTGAATACCTTGTAATGTAGTACCATTCTATTCAAACATCATCTGTGAATACCTTGTAATGTAGTACCATTCTGTTCAAACATCATCTGTGAATACATTGTAATGTAGTACCATTCCATTCAAACATCATCTGTGAATACCTTGTAATGTAGTACCATTCCATTCAAACATCATCTGTGAATACCTTGTAATGTAGTACCATTCCATTCAAACATCATCTGTGAATACCTTGTAATGTAGTACCATTCTATTCAAACATCATCTGTGAATACCTTGTAATGTAGTACCATTCCATTCAAACATCATCTGTGAATACCTTGTAATGTAGTACCATTCCATTCAAACATCATCTGTGAATACCTTGTAATGTAGTACCATTCCATTCAAACATCATCTGTGAATACCTTGTAATGTAGTACCATTCCATTCAAACATCATCTGTGAATACCTTGTAATGTAGTACCATTCCATTCAAACATCATCTGTGAATACCTTGTAATGTAGTACCATTCCATTCAAACATCATCTGTGAATACCTTGTAATGTAGTACCATTCCATTCAAACATCATCTGTGAATACCTTGTAATGTAGTACCATTCCATTCAAACATCATCTGTGAATACCTTGTAATGTAGTACCATTCCATTCAAACATCATCTGTGAATACCTTGTAATGTAGTACCATTCCATTCAAACATCATCTGTGAATACCTTGTAATGTAGTACCATTCCATTCAAACATCATCTGTGAATACCTTGTAATGTTTATATGTTTTGCAATCCTCAAGGAGAATGCAGGAAAGAGAGTTAAGTGTCACACTTGATTTTTGCAATATCTTGTAAAGTCATGGAGGTAATGGTACTTTTTGCTTGAATATCTCACAAGCTATTTGGTGAATTCTCATATGACAAATTGCATTCTTCTGTTTTGTTGTTGTTATTGTTGTTTTTGCCTGTGCTCAGAGGCATAAATCGTTGATGAAATGAACTCAATTTCCTGGTCCCAAGGACCTTAGTACATGCTGAGATGCCACTTTATGTTACACATGATCATAATAATGGATGAGGGATTTCATTTTATAGCCATTACCATGACCAGTTACCCATCTCCACTAATAAGAAAATATGAAGTCAATAGCCCTCCTGCAATATTTCCTGAAATATATAAAGAGCATGTCCCTTCAGACTCCCATTATATCAAATTTAGATAGATATCCTGCCTTGGTAAATGACTTTGAGAATGTCTCCTGTATTTCCTATAATTTGACTGTGTTTTTGTGTTTGCATTTGTTTTTACTTTGAATAATATACAGTACATTGTATATCTCTCACTTTATTTCAGCTTGCCACACATTGACTGATGTGTGAACTGTAGACTTGAATACAAAGTGAGTTGTCTTGCTCACTACACAGGTGCATTGTGATGGTATCCCATGATGCCTTAGCACCAAACATCAACGATCTACAGAATGAATACATTGTATGTAGCCATTAATGTGACATAACTCAATCATCAGTGTAATGAGTGTATAGTAAGCAGTGTTCCAAGCCCCCAAGAACATCTTACATTGTATGCTGTTGAATGATGCGCCCATGGAAGAGTGCATCAGTGGCCTAGATTCAGACATTCCAATTTGATTTGTCATCAGTGAGAGCATGGCAGTATATTTCGGTCTGGGGTCCCTGTTTGTGTGGTGGTTTCAATCTCAAAACATTTATTGAGTGATGGTCTGTTACTATTCTCCCACAAAAACTCTTGACCTGTGAATAGTTTAGCTAGACCTCAGGTTTGTGAGGGTCTGGCTGGACTGGGGGTGACTGCTAAATCCAGTCTAAAGTGTGGTATCAACCTAGTACACTACCAGATTTCTTCCTCGTTTTGTAAGGTTAAAGGGACTGTACAGTACTGGTTGAGGTGGGGATTCATGTTTTGATCATTCCTAAGTGAGATAATGAGAAACCTCTTATGAAATATGAAAGAGCATGTAATTTTAAAAAGGATTCAACGTTTATTTGACGAAAGTTGGTTTTCAAATGGCTGAGATATCCAAAAAAGTGATAATAATAAAAGGCGACAGGCCATGCCTTTTATTAGGATCTCTTTGTTTCACCTTGTTTTTGGATATCTCAGCCATTTCAAAACCGATTTTCATCCAATAAACTTTTGATACCCCTTAGAATTGCATGCTCTTTGACATCTCAGAGTGGATTCTGAATATCTCGCAAAACGTTAAATGCTAAATCCTCACCTCAACCAGAACTGTACACACCCTTTAAGAATTGCTGTTTCCTTCTAGATTCGTCTCCATGGTCTGATTTTGATTAGACTTGATAGAGTGAATAGAATTCAGTTTTATTTTGAACAATTGTTTTTTTTTTTTGGGGGGGGGGTTGCCATGACAATCATACAGCAAAAGAAAAAAAAAAGAATACAGATGCTGTCATGTCATATTCATATGAATAAAGATACACATTTGTTTTGACCAACAATGTATATTACATTTGCACTGATATGAAAGATGAATAGAGAAGTAAGTTAGTAAAAAGAATACCCTTAGACAAAGGACACTTACTAATATCACTTTGAATTTGTGAGAAAAAAAAAATCAGCAATGAAAAACAGCATGAGATGTATAAAAAAAATGTATAATAAATGTCATTGTGTACTGTTATCAATAAGAAACTTTTAGCTGATCATATGATATCATGCTGATCAATTGTAATAAAAAAAAGATAAAGTTGACAATGATGTTATCTCTGAGAGTAAAATCAAAAGAATGGCAGTACTGATGCCAACAGACGCCAGAAGCTGATGGCATTGCCTTTGTCAGTCACAACTGTGGTCAATTACACTATACTTTGGCTTTGCTTTGTTCATGCTGTGTTACGACCAAAGAACATTTGGAACCAAAGAGATTGAGGTCCAAAATAGATTGCATTCTAAAAGAATCTTTGCTAGATTAAACAATCTCTGATTGAGTCATCAGAAAGTTGGTTTCTTGCTAAAGCTCATGAGTCAGCCATTGTATCCACTTGGTATGAATAGTAGTATTACCCAGAAATTGATATCAATCTCTTTGTTGTGTGGTTTGATCTTAAGCTTGCCACATGGCCATCATTATCACTGTTTTCCTTTTTATCATTGTATTCATTTCAGCCTCTTATGATGATAAGTTCATGGCGCTGCTTTTTAATCCCACATCTGCTGTGATATATTGGTGAACAATGAGCCGACAGTATTACCCCCTACCAGTAGAGAGCTGCAACCACAGTTGGCAAAGTTGTCAACCTAAACTTTTGAATGGAAGTATTTTGTCCCCTAAGGGAACAAAGGAAAAGAAGGCCATGCTTGATTACTCATGAAACCTTTGTTGTGATACCACATTCTGCTCTGAAATTTTAATCTATGCACTTTTATTTCATGTCTCAAAAATATGACTGAGGCATTCAAATTCCAAATATTCTCATTCACAAACTTTCCTTGCGAAATTATTGACAGTTTTGATCTTGGTAGATGTTGTTTACATTACATCACATGGACAACTGATGGAGTCAAATCATCTTGGTCAAGGACTTCATATGGAAGAAGCGCCTGACTTGGTCAAGGTTTTGAAATCTTCGAAACAAGGTCAAGGTCCCTAAAGCACCCAGAAGTCAAATGCTCGCAAACCTTTGTAAAGGAATGTCACTTCCTATGTTAACAGACAAAACACACGACATTCATTGGTGTCATTGCCAATACCATTGTAATAAATGCTTACTTTATTGTTACCTTAAACTAGCACAAAGTAAAATTCTTCTCCCTTATTCACCAATGGTAGGCTGAAAGGAAGTTCACTTGAAAAGTTTCATTACTTCATTCATTTCAGGTGTTGAGATTTTTATACTTAATAGTCAGTATGCAGTTTCAGAGAATATGATATGGTAGTAGTGAGAGAGAAAATTTTGTAGCCAATATTACTCTGCCATTATCTCTGTAGATACCTTTTTGTAATGAAATAGCAGAGAGGGGAGGGTATGGAATATAGCTGAATGTAAATCAGCCCTGTCGTATATGGTATGTACCAAGCATATTGTCATTTTTCACACTTTCACAATGTCTCTTTCATTGATTTTCTGACAGTGATTTAAATAGAGTGTTTGTGACTACTCTTGTATCAACACTACTAACATTGCCATCAATATCCAGCTTTGCAGTCAAGGTTTCATGCTCTGATAGAATTCCTGAGGAAAATGTATAAATAAGAAAACTAGAAAGCAGAAAGCCAGTGAAAATGGTGGAGTTGAGGCATCCATGGAGACATCCATCCCCACATGAACATGAGTTATGTCCTCCAGGGTTGTGGAATGGCCTAGATTCCTCCACACATCTCTCCAACTGTGAACTTGGGTATGTGCAAAGGTCAACGGGCCAGTCAAAGTCTGTTTGGCACAGACTAAGCACCATATAAACACTGGTGTGAGTCATATATATCTCATTTTGAGGGAGATTGGTGGGTGAGACATACGAGCAGGTATTCCTCCTATCATCAGACAGTTAGACTCTTTAAACCAGTAGGAGGAGTTCAAGTTGGCAGAAGGATTGCATGGCTGTTTGTCATATCATGTCTGCCATTTTATGAACATTGTAAGGACAGAGTGAGTTGACAAGAATTTGTACCAACAAATTTTTTCTCACATGATGTTTGATGGATTGCCCCATCTGTCTAGGATAGAGCATTTGTCATAATACCTGTAGCATACAATACATGTATTAAACAAGAACTTTACAATATTCAAACATGAATCAAACATTTGTTTGATTACAAATGAGATCAGGGATGAACACTGAAGTGATCTCTTCCTTTGCTCAGAGAGCTTTCATACTTTATGAATTAATAACTTGCATTTTAAACTAGTGTTTCTAAGTGGGTTTCAGTCCAATCCACCAATATTTGTAAGTCTGAAAGCAAACATGAATCATATTTCTCCTGAACATGTATCTTAAATCATTGGACATTCGTTAGGAGATGCTTTGTAATTGAGTTTTGCTTATTTCAAGTGCTTTGAAATGCATTTCAGTGGTGTGATTACAACAAGTCTATCTAAGTGTGAGCGACAACTCAGGCTATGTAGAATCAATGCTGATATAGACGATGATGATGATAGACGAGAAAGTTTGCATGGCTTCTGCTGGTCCTACCAGACTCCTGGCTACCAGTGGTCCTCAGAGGCTCCTGGCATGTGTTACTAATTTAGCCCCTCCTTACTCTCACTCTCACTCTCGCTTCGGTGGTAGCAGCTACCACTGAAGGGCCACAAATGTCAAACTTGAATGTGGGACTACACTACAGGGGATTCCGACACTTAAAGGGGAGATTTGGACAGTTAAAGGAAAATTCAGACGCTTTAAGGAAGGTTCTCTCAACTCAAGAACAAGTTCCTGCACCTGAAAACAGAAATGAAATTGAGTTGTATGTTTTGACACACTTGAACAGTGTAATGATTATATGAGTAAATCATAAGATATTCCAAGTTTTGGGCCCCCACTAACATTTCTGACGTCAGTGTGATGCCCACACTATCATCTTGTCACACTCTTCCAAGCATTTTTTTTAAACTAAAAGCTGATCACTGAAAATGTTTCTTTGCAAGTAACTTCTCCCCAGCAATAAATCATAAACATATTTGTTCAATCCTCATGGAAAGTGAAAATGTTTACATCTATGCTGTACATGTAGGTGAAGCTAAAATCAAAGCCTATGGGATGGGATTCAAGTAACTGTTCATAACTTTGATCAGATCAGCACCTGTACCAGCTGTAGGCAACACCTGGCACCCTGTGATGGTCAGAAGGACAATTACCACCAAGGATTTCTTGCCATAAAATAATTTTTGGGGACAGTAAACCATGACCTGTGAGTTAGGATCATGGGTCTGTAAGGTCATGAGTGTCATTGTGATGTGAATGAGAGCAATGCAACTTTGGGTACATGCAATGCTGCTTAGCCTACTGAAGACTCGCTGATTTTACTATTACACACATTTCCCATAGACACCTGCCCCAGTCTACCTAGGTCTCGTCTGTCACAGGTTGATAGATTAATAGAGGATAGTCTGTGCACCTGCAAAACATTATCCCCCTGTGGCTAATCAAAATTAGTCTGCACACCTGCTGTTAGCAATATATCTCTTTTCTGGTATTTTGATCTGTATTTTGTTATCTAAAATGTTGCAATAATTTGCCCTGCACTGCGTGGTATAAAAATGTCAATGGCTTGCAAAGAGACCATCGATTTTCTAAATTCAAGAGGTGAAGAATATAGCATTTTAGTATGTTTGCTTTTGAAATTTTCGGAATGTCAAACAGCTAATATTGTTATATTTCATTCCCTTTCCACCAGCATATTAAAAAAAAAGATGACAATGTGCCTGGCCTTCTGCAGTGATATCTCTAAGCTACAATGTAGCATGGGAGAACTTGTGTATATATTTGTTTAGAACCAAACGTGGCCCATTCCAACCTGTCAAGCATATGTGATGACAGACTAGTGACTCTTTTCATTGTCAGCCAAGACTTCCAATCTAGAATGCAATGTTTCATCCACTAACAAGTTGGCAAATGGCTCTCCTTATGGCTTGACCTTTGAACTCCAGTAAACCTTTTCCCTTCTTCCACAACACATCACCTTTAGGGTGTACAATGCTCATGGTCGACCAATTTGTCTTCATGGTTGATGTGATTTGCTGTGTCCTTGTCACAAAGTATAACTTCAGCTTTTTACCTCTGTCCTTTCACGACTTTCATGACATCTAGTGACATACCAGTTAAGAGGAATAAACATTCACGGTCAATTTGACAATGATGCCCCATAACTTTGAACTGCAAATTTTAAACAATGAGAGAGAGATAGACATCAAAGTTAGAAAGAATGAGAGAGACATGGGTAGAATGAGAAGCTATAAATGATTTCAGTGGATGTGACTGATGATTAGTGACAGTTACCTCTTTTTTGCTGAAACAGTAAAATTGTGGAGGTCACATGACATATGAAAGGGAAAGAATGTCAGTCAATTATTACAATAGTTCAGTTGACTGTCTCTGTGGGCTGCACTGGCTAGGGAAGCGTCATTTGGATGTACTTTTTGTCACTCCTGGTGAAAAAAACAGCATATGTTAGTTTCTTATTTTGGAGATTAAAGGGGAACTATTAACTGAACAGTGGGAATGCTGGAGGATGATTGTTCCAATCCTTGTGGGATTCATTTAAGAGTGCATTATATATCTATTGTTGTGTGAAAATTATTTGCTTCAGAATGGTCTCATATTCAAGTAATGTGCAGTTTAATGTTTCCAGGTTAGCGTGCCTGGTCAGTGACGGGGCATTAATCTGCACATTACTTGAATATGAGACCGTTCTGAAGCAAATAATTTTCACACAACAGTGGATATATAATGTACTCTTAAATGAATCCCACAAGGATTGGAACAATCATCCCTCAGCATTCCTACTGATTCCCACTGATTCCCACTGATCAAGAACCATTGATCAGCATACAAAGAGTTTACCATAAAGAGGAGGAGATAGGAGAATTCAATCTGTATTTAACCATTGGATGACTGCGATCTTTTGGTTACCATTGGAGCAGTGCACAAGAAATGGCAAAGTCAACATACAGCTGTTGTATCTTCTTTATGATGCATTCACTTGTCAGCATGTAAACTTGCTTTAGTATCATAGGCTTTATCAAATTCTCCAAAGACCTGGAGCATAGAGCATATAATGAGTAAGTCATGCCATTGTTTGTTGGTGTAATTGCTGATTGGTTTTCTTCATCCTTCAATGTCATGCTTTCTGTAGACTTTACTTGATGACCAATAGAAGAACTGTGAGAATAAAGAGTAGAAAGACGTCTATTCATGTCGCATATGCCTATGTGTTATCTAAATAGGCCTACCTGCTGCAGTCATCATTTGAATCTTCACAAAATGTTATGATAAATAAACTTCCAAAATGAAAACTCTGTAGAAAAATGAGAGTATACCCATTACGTATTCACTTCCTCGTGAGCTGAAAGGCTCAAGCTCTATAACATCTTTCAGGAGTAATTTAAAATCCTATCTGTTTAGCAGTGCATTTTGAATACCAGTGTCTTTTGAAGACAGACTTTCATGTCTTTTTTGTCTGCTTCTTCATCTTCTTCTATTACTGTGATGTACTTGTATTTTCAATCTGTTTGCTTCGATGTACCTATTGTAAAGCGTCTTGAGCATTTAATCAAAGTGGAGAACGGCGCTATAGAAATTGTATGTATTATTATCATCATTATTATTTTGAGACAGTGGAGTCACTGCAATGGTAGTGTTTACACTCAATTTTTTCGAGCGTGATAAAGAGCTGATTTTGCAGACATTCACTGTGCCTTGTTAAAAAACTGTACACCTCTATTGTAGTGAGGTGTTCAGTGTATGTACGTTTGCAGGAAATGCGATTAGTGAGAATCACTGATCGTTAACGTGATTTGCCTTTATGCTTCCCCATTAAATGGGATTAGATAAGTAATTGATAGTAAATGCACCTTTTTGTGCATTTTGAATGAGTGATATGAAATGCCATTTTTGTGAGTCGGGATGCAACCGTGTTTTGCACTAACCATGTTTCAAAACACTGCTAATGGCCCCAAAAAGTCAAGTGTAAATGCACCCTAGGTCTGTTGGCTACAGCTGGACTCCCTCCCTAGCTTGATACCATAGAGGAGTATTGGAGTATTGTGAGGACACTTAAGGTCACAGTCACTCAGTGATTGGCCTCCCACCTGGCAGCCATTTACCTGCAGGCCGTTTTCACCACATGTCAAAGGGTCAAAGGTCAATGTAAGGTGTGCTGACAATTCTTGCTGAGATTCACATAGCGATTTCCGATTTAGGCTGCGTTTACCTAAAAATTTTCTGAGGCAGAATCACGATCCTAAATGCGTTTGAGGCATTTTCAGGGGTTAGATAAATGCAACCGTGTTTTCAAACGCGTTTCAAACGCTGTTCTGTGAGTAGATAAATGCAATGCCGTTTTGAAACGCGTTTATATCTCAAGGTCAAATCCCAGCTGTTTCCGGTTGTACTCTCTACCCATTATTTGTGTGTGACTGAGAAGGCATGTTTTGTGGTTGCAGTTGACCTTTATTTCCCGGGTCAAACGGCGCAAAGCAGCTGCGCAGTGACACCACTGGAATCGCGATTGTATGATGGTTAGATAAACGCGGCTCATCGAGAATCGCGTTTCAAACCACGTTTACAAACACCGTTCCAAACGCGTTTTTAAACGTGATTCTCTCTCTCAAGTTAGATAAACGCAGCCTTAGACACTTGTGCTGTAGAAAACAAAGGATGGATAGTTGTGAAATTCCCCGAGCAGCCTCATTTTTTTTTTTTTTGGGGGGGGGGAGGGAGGCATGTCTTGTTGAAGTAAGATGAAGTACTAGCCGGCATAACAAATTATATGAAATATCAGCACACATAAGCCATTCAGCCAGGAAGTGCATACCATGAATTGAGCAAATCAAGATATGAAAACACCTCTGGACCTTGATTTGCTAGTCATGATTTTGGGATCTTGATTCCAATAGTTTGCTTTCATATGCAAGAAATATCTTGACACAATTCTTTTAATATAGATTGTGATCATGATTACAAGAGAGATTTACATACCATCTGAAAGGGGGCTAATCAAGCCAGATTTTCTTTCACAGCATCTAGAGCAGTGTTCAATTTTACACCAGGGGTAAACTCTTTCCCCCTTTTATGAGTGGAAGGCTTCAGTGATAATCGCTGCCAATTTCCCGTCCCTGGTGTTGTTTGGCTGAACTCAGTAGACAGGGTTGGTGTAGTCTCACTTTATGGAAAGTTGACAATGTGTCTGCATTGTCTGGCTTTAATCTGACTGGGTCAGGTTTGGCTCTAGGTGGGCCTAGCCTAGATTATAGCTGGTTTTCATTGAGCTTAGACTCACACAAACCCTGTGGCAGTGAAATGGAACCTGACATATTCAGTTTTCAACTTATAATCGTCTCCCCTGCCTGTCATTATTCAGCATAGTAAGACCATGGAGCTACCGGTAGCTCCATGGTAAGACAGTGTGGACCTTCATGTTTTTCTGTAGAAGCATTTGGTGTGTGTTATATTTGGTAGTATACCATTGTAAAAGAGAATTGTTTCAACTCTAGATTGTCAATTTTTACACATTCTTCATTGATCAAAGATGTCCAAAAATGCTTAGCCTGTCCTGTGCATTTTGGCACGAAGAGAAACTAATGCAAAAATAGAAAAGAGCAAATATTTTTCCTTGTTTGATGTGACACTTTCTAATGTTTTGATTTTGCTGAATGAATCTTACCTGGCCGAGCATGAAAAATTTCCACATTTACAGTAATATCAGCTCTACTGGAAATTCTGCTGTTGTGATTTCAGATGATTGCGTATCAGAACCTGGTGGTTGCTGCGCATAGTGCATGTTAGCTGGTAGGAAACAGGTTAATTCACAGTGCTGAGTGTGTCTGTTGTGGTGTACAGTGATTGTGAAGTGATCCTCATTTCCTATTCCTGTCACATGGCTGTGTGAGTTCTCTTTGATCTCTATCATCTTTGACAATACTTGTTTGAGCTGATAGCAGCTTGACACTCTGTCTGTGACACTTAGCATGGATACTTCAATCCCTCTTTTCTAGAAAGAACTCAAAACCTATTTATTTCTGTTACTCTCGTGTTTTCTCTGAAATGAGGTTCTTTCCAAATGGAGCAATGACAAAAAACAAAGGTTTCATCTTTTGGGGCCAGGAGTATCACTGTTTGACAGACACAACACATTTTATGTAGCATTAATATTTTATTAGGTGATCCGAGTATCCTCTCGGATCACCTTCTGTATCTGTACGGATTCTTTGTTCTTCTTCTTCTTCTTCTTCTTCTTCTTTCTTTATTTCTGGACAAAAGTTGTGTATCTACTTACTCAGAAAGTTTTCAGAGTATCAATTTCAAACTCATACCATATATGTATCATGTCCCAAAGACAACAAATCTAATGTATCATAGTGATCAGTCGACCTTGACGTCACTATGACGTCATTATATGAAAACACATTCTCAATCATATCTCATTAATTGAATAGAATTTTTCAATGAAATTTACGTCACATGTATTTCAAGTTATGCGCATTCTATTCATATTCTCAAAATTCATATTTTCTCTTAAAACGTGCGCGTATGCGCGCGTTGAAATATTTGTATGCTCAAATCGAGCTCAAATTTTTTTTGGACACGTTTCAGACCATTTGGAGCATTTTTTGAAAAATTGAAAAAATTGGACGGACGCGTACGCGCGCGCACATATACGCACGCACAGCTCATATGCAATAGAAATTTCCCATTTTTTCACACTTATTGGATGCCTGAAATGTCAAGGAATATTTCTACCAAGGTTCAAGTCAATCTGACTCAATATGACGTCATACGGACCCGTCAATGTTGAAATTCCGCGCGCGCGTCAATGGCGATATACAGTTCAACAATGCCAAAAAACCGCCAATTTTGAATCCGATTTTACTCGTCAGGATGGACGGTGATCCCCTATTTTCTTTACATATTCTGAAAGCTGATGAGTTGTACATGTCAATTCATGGGTTGGCGATGGTGGAGAAATGATTAAAAGATATCAAATTTCTTAATACAATTAAAAAAGTAAATTTTCAAAATGACGTCATCAAATTTCAAGTTTACTCGAGCGTATCTCACTTATCCTTTGCCAATTTTCACCCAGATTTCAGTATGTTGTAGCTTATTAAATACTCTTTCATAAATGTAATAACATTTTGATTGGAAGACGGTACCACCTCGTAAAAATGGATTGAAAGTAATCTTGTCAAATTTGACCAGTTTACGTGTTATCTCTATGGGAGTGCAGTTTTTCTGGAAATGAAAATTGACATGACTGTCTTTTTCGAGCACTAGCTCACTTATGCTTCGGTGAATTTCTCCCAGATTTTGATATGTTGTAGCTGAGACTTTGCGCTATCGTAAGTGTGCCCTTCGTTTTTTCATACGGTGTCGGGATCATGTCCAAAAACTTGGTTGAAATTAAAGCTTATCTTCGATGTATTGAGATATTCCTTTCTTTTTGCAACTTTCTTTACAATAATTCAAGAAAAACAAGCTCTATCAGCCCAATATTTTGCACATGTTTAGTTCATGTCACGTACATTATTTCATAAAATAACACCTACTTGATCAGACGTCATCTTGTGTATGTAAATTAGGGTCAAAGGTCATAAATGTATCATCTTGTATCTTGGTGAATACATGTTCTATCTTTTCCATATTTTGCACACGTAACGACCATGTTACAAGGATCATTTCACAAAATAACCACTTTTTGCTCAGATGCCATCTTGGCTGTGCAAAGTGGGGTCAAAGGTCATATGTACTTCTTTCTTTGTCTTCGTTATGACGTGTTATCTCTATGGGAGGGAATTTTTGTAGATGTGAAAATTGACATGATTGTCTTTATCGAGCAGTAGCTCACTTATGCTTTGGTGAATTTCTCCCAGATTTTAATATGTTGTAGCTGAGACTTTGGGCTATCGAAAGTGTGCCCTCCATTTTTCATACGATGTCGGGATCACGTCCAAAAACTTGGTTGAAATTAAAGCTGATCTTCGATGTATTGAGATATTTCTTTCTTTCTGCAACTTTCTTTACAATAACTCAAGAAAAACAGGCCTTATCACCCCCATATTTTGCACATGTTTAGTTCATGTCACGTACATTATTTCATACAATTACAACTACTTGATCAGACGTCATCTTGGGTATGTAAATTAGGGTCAAAGGTCATAAATGTATCATCCTGTATCTTGGTAAATACATGTCCTATCTTTCCCATATTTTGGACACGTAAAGACCATGTTACAAGGATCATTTCACAAAATAACCACTTTTTGCTCAGATGCCATCTTGTCTGTGCAAAGTGGGGTCAAAGGTCAAATATACTTCATTCTGTATCTTCGTTAGTGTATAAGGAATTTTGTACCATAGATGGCAGGTCTGACTCCCTTTTCTAAATGAGAATCCAAGCATCACACGGCCAATGTCCACTAAACACAGATGAAACCGGTATGGTCATGCCTATTGGGATCAGGAGACTCAATCGTTGATTTACGAACAGATCGGATCACCTAATTTGTCAGTCTTGACAAATTCCGAGTCTAGTTATTATTGTTATTGTTATTATTATTATTATTATTATTATTATTATTATTATTATTATTATTATTATTATTATTATTATTATTATTATTATTATTATTATTATTATCATTATTGTTGTTGTTACTGTTGTTATTGTTGCTGTTGTTATTATCATCTTTTGTATGACAACTACAGGCTGATATGCTACAGCTTTTCAATGTTTGTACAAATCTTCACCTTCATAACAATTTTTTTTCCTCTGAAGTTTGCCAATTTGTGTGGTAGAATCAACCTTTTTGGTTGGGTGTTGCACTATCTTGTCACTTTAATTTCACACCATGATTTATTTTTCACCATGGAATGATTGCAATAATATATAATTTTAAAGTTTAGGGAATGTAGAAGCCCCTAATTCTAGTATTTGTACCGGAGCTGACTAAAGGAAATGATGTCTTCAAAAGAAAATGCAATGCTACTATAATTTACCTTCATTTTTTTAAAACTGAACTAAAACAGATGAATGATGATTTTAGCAAATCATACTCATCTGATGAATTTGATTATTTTATGACTCTTGTTCAAGTTGTCAAACGTGATATTCCATGTTCATGTTTCATTCAAATTCATGTTGTTGTTTTATTCTCTCTCATCTTTTCTAGAGATTTGAGGTTCAATCAAATCAACGAGATTCCAGCAGGCTCCTTCAGGAATCTACCCAATGTCAGCACATTGCTGCTAAACAACAACAACATCAGGAGAATACATCGAGGTGCTTTCTCAGGTCTCAGACATCTGAAATATTTGTAAGTCATTCTTTTCATACTCTCTGGCTCGAATTCACAAAGGTGGTTCAGTAACAAAATGGTCATTTCGTCGACGAAATGACTGATTTCGTAACGAAATAGGCCATGCGACACTTGGCCCACAATACGCTTGTCCATGGTTTAAACCATGGACAAGATTGTACCACCTTTGTGAATTCAGGCCTTTCTGTTATATATGAGATCAATTATAGATATGGGTCATTACTTTACTCTGTGAAATAAACTCTACGTCTGGAATCCAATATAAAGTCCTCTGGAATCAGACAAAATTCTGAACAGAAAAGCACTATCAAGAAGCTTCTTGTCAGGAATAAAAATTCAATCTTAGAACCAACTTGTCAAGAAAAAACATATATAGGCTTTATATTTTAGGTAGCAGTTTGGCAATTCTTTAATTAAACTATTGACCATATCAATGGTACAGTCATGAGCTTCATTTTGTATATAACTCATGCAAGTTATGCAGCTTGGTATTGTTAGTAGCAAAGCTAAGTACTGGCAGTACAAAATATATGTGTGTGTTCATCGATTATAAAAAAAGAATACTTCACAGTATGGTAACCATTTTAACAATACATGATTTGATATAGATGGCATGTGTCATGTACTGTTGTTTATTCATTGTAGGTTAGTTAAAGGGACTGTACAGTACTGGTTGAGGTGGGGATTCATGTTTTGAACATTCCTAAGTGAGATAATGAAAAGCCTCTTATGAAATATGAAAGAGCATGTAATTTTAAGAAGGATTCAACGTTTATTTGATGAAAATTGGTTTTCAAATGGCTGAGATATCCCAAAAAGTGCTAATAATAAAAGGCGACATGCCACAACTTTATTAGGATCTCTTTATTTTACCTTGTTTTTGGATATCTCAGCCATTTCAAAACCGATTTTCATCAAATAAACTTTTGATACCCCTTAGAACTGCATGCTCTTTGACATCTCATAGAGTGGTTTCTGAATGTCTCGCAAAACGTTAAAAGCTAAATCCTCACCTCGACCAGAACTGTACACACCCTTTAAAATACATATTTCTGACACAAATGGTTTAAGAATTTATTTTCAGTACAGTTTATAGGAATGTAAGTTCTGTTGTGTGCTTGAAGAGGTCTGGTTAGATTTTGTAAACATTGTAAGAATGATATTCAAAGACAACAAGGTTGGAGCATATAGCTGTCATATTGGTTGGAAGCAGCCATTGATACAGAAGAAATGATTTGAAGACCACACCCATTTTTAACAACTTCCCTTGGGACATCACTGAAATGGAAACCATACTTCCAAGCTATCCTTCATTGAAAACAGTTATGTGTTCTAATCAATGTCAAGTCTAGTCCTCTGCTTATTCACGGCAATACAATACGTTCTCTCTCATGCGTCATTTTTTGCCAGATATTTGTACAAGAATAAGATATCTGAAATCGACGCCCGTGCCTTTGATGGTCTGAATAATTTGGAGCAGCTTTACCTTTACTCCAACCAGCTGAAGAAGGTTCCTCCTGGCACCTTCAGCAATCTACCATCTCTTGAGAGATTGTGAGTATAATTCCTCTGTACACCAGTCAGCATGGCTCTCACACTTCAGCCCATTCTACTCATTTACGCTGCATTCCTTTTGGCATCTTTTCAGTTCTGTGTCATCCTCCATTCTGGCCGAATATATCCCAAATTGAATGAAAGCAGTAGAATTAAACCAAAAGATTTGTTTCAAATGTAGCAAACAATGTTGGAGATTCAAACAGGTGGATTATTAAAAAGCTGAAAGAGGAATGTGACTATGATTCTGTATGAAGACATTGCCTTCCTCTCATGGGGATTTACAAAAATAGACTCATAATTTGAGCAGGGTCACAGAGAAATTATTTCTTTAGAGAAAGTTTGTAATTAATCTTATTTCCCAGGCAAAGTGAAAGAGGAACTTTTTGTCACTGAGTGTGCTGTCACCTAGGGAGCTAGTTAGCTGCTTATTCGATACCAAATTAGGTGACTTATTGTCAGATGTCAGAATTGGGTCATACTTGTTAAACTTATCATAAAATATCACTGATCTGTTAAATTCTTGCATACTGCTTGCACTGGATTTTTTTTTTCGGGGGGGGGGGGGAGGTCTGTCAGTGAATTTCTCTGTATTTTCTTGTTTAAGTTTTATAAACAAAGACAATTGCTACATATTGTGTTTATTCATATATTTGCTCAACAAATTATAAGCCTGCACTAAACTTCTGATATCATCTGCAAAAAAAAAGTCTTCTAATCAATTCATTTTACATAATAGCATAAACAATATGTCAAGTGAATTACCATTCAATGTCCACTTCTGTCCCACTTTATCAATTTCAGTGGACAGAAAAGGGGCAACATTTCTGGATTTTGATTTTCCTCAATTAGGCAAGGTAGAAGAGAGCTACGCATATATAGCTTTTATATGAAGGGGTCAAAAGAATGATGTTTATCACTTTGCCCACCCTCTATCCATATGTCTATATTCCTCATACCTCATTAACTTGATGAAAAAAAAAATCCACTTCAGGAGATTGTTTGAGACTTGGGTATGTGGGTACATGAGATGTAGATGTATAGATTAGATATTGGGCAAAATCAGTTAAGGTCAAATATTCAAGGTCACCAAACTTTGCTGAAATGTCATTTGCTTTCAAGCTATATTGTTAGCCAGAGTGTGCAGTTGTTCATGTTGCTCAGAGAAGGTTAGAAATAGACTGGGATTTTTTTTTTTTTAATGGAATAACATAGGTCAAAGTTCAAGACCAAAGTGAATGTACTTTGACTGATAATGTTGCTTTTCAGCCATAACTTCTGCTAGGAATGTGTTAAGAAGATGAAGGTATCATAGATGACTGTGCACTTCATTTTCGTTCCTCTATATACATGTACTTGCACATAAGATGGAATACCCTTAAACAGTTGTACATCATCTTCTCATAAGCCTGCTTCTTCTACATTCTTTATTTTTCAGTACTAAAGTAACTAGTTGACCCAATAAGTCTAGAAAATGAAAGGAGAATAAAAATGTTATGTTCTTATATGAAAAACAAAAAGAAATTTAAAGTGTTATTTCCTTATATGAGGAAGAGTTCTTTATGTTTCTTATATATAAACAGCTGAAATCTTTTGAGTCTGTGGTTGTAACATGTCTAATTCAGTATTCATTTCTTGCCTTCTAATTGCCATATGCCAGAAATTAATGTTATTAATTTGCAGCATAATCTACATCTGTACTCAAAATTACTATGCAAATTTTATGTTCAGGCAAACATCTAACATTAATAAATGACTGAGGTCATGTCATATCTTGCCTTTATTTTGTGTTTTTACTATTTAACTTCCATGAAAAGAGAATATTCCTTTAACTGGGCTGCTGATATCTGAGCTATCCATATGTTCTTGTTACTCACTTCAGTTTGAAAGTCATTTTGATTTTGTTTTGATTATCTACACTATATTATGCTAACATATTGCTTGCTATTTTTGCAGGTTTTTGAACAATAACAATATGTCCATACTCGAACCGGGCACGTTCTACGGACTAGATTCATTAAAGAGATTGTAAGTTTACTGTATGTTTGTGAGTCTCTGTGTTGTTTGTACCGTGTCTCACTGTGTATTTTATGTTGATAACATCTAAAATAATTCTTGTAGTCATAACAACTGCTGCCACTGCTAATCACTGTAAAAATGTTTTCTTTTTCCTTGTTAAAATGGCTGACATGATTGCTTGAGATACCGAAATACCAACAACTTAAAATCACAAGTTTTCTACAAAGCTTGTAAAGCTTCACCTTGAAAAATCACATTGTTAGTGTGAAAATTGTTGATGCAGTCTTTGAAAGTGTGACACATTTTTTCCTCCTTGGCTTTGTGGGCCATTGAAATAATGCATCCCAATTTAACTATGTAAGTTTCTAATATAATGTTTAACTTAATGGGATGTTTTATTACTCATCATATATTAACCTGTTGAAGACGAGTCCCGAGTATACTCAGGCAAATGTCTGTTGGAAGTGTATGATGTACCAAAATCAGCCCGTCCTCAATGGGTTAACATTTTGAAGTAGTACAAGAATATTCAGCAAACCTAGACTACCTCATTATCCAGCAAAATAAAAGGCTTAAACTATTTTTGAGATTTGCTGTTTCTCCATTATGCTCTATGTGATTGTAGAGGGGTAAATAGGGCCAGGCAATTTTTGTTTGAATGAGATGGTCTGTACATTATAAATAATAATGCAGGGTGAATAACTCACAACCCTCATTCTTAAATCATTCCATGTAACCTATATATCTCAAACATACCTGAAGCTGAGATCAGTATCTTTAGAGGGCTAAGAAGATCAGTTTGGAAAATGTTTAATGGAAAGACTTGTCTGGGTTTATACCTATATCTATATCAAACTAACTTTTTAAGATTTTGGTCATGAAGCTGAAATGTTGGATGTGCATTGTAGACCATAGGTTTGTGCATGCCTGTGTAGAGATGCATATTACTACATTTTTTTAAAATGCATATTTGGCTCTGATATTTCATGCAACATTTAGTGCCTGCTTGTTATATCACAAAAAGCAGTATTTGCTTTATATACAAAATTTCTTCTTCTTGAATGGTCTCCTTTAGATAATATCAGTCAAAGCAAAGCCTCCCCCCCCCAAAAAAAAAAAAAGAAAGAAAGAAAAGCAGCAAGCAAATTAGGTTATGCAAATGTGTGTACTGTCACCCCTTTCCTTCTCTTTTCATTCTGTCCAATCGCATCAGGGCAATTACCCCCCCCCCCCTTCCCCCCACTCCCTCCCCCTCCCTCCCCCCTCCCGGCTAAATACTGGTTAGTGATAAGGCTAGAGTAAAGATTAGGGTTAGGGTTAGGTTTTAGGGTTAGTTTGGGTTATGGTTAGGATTAGGGTTAGGGTCAGGGGAAGGGTCCGGGGTAATTGCCCTCGACCCCTGTCCAATTCTTTATATTTTCACCCCATCTTCCCCTGCCGTCATACCCCCTTTATTCTTTCTTCTGTCTCCCTCTCCATCTTCACTCCACTCTCCTCTATTCCTTCCTAGCATCCTCTCCTTTCAACACTTCCTCTTTCTGCATTCACATTTGTCTCGAATTCCAGGGGGACGCTTTGAGAAACACACAATTGTACCTTTATCTTTTTTTTTTTCTAGACAACTGTGCACATTTCTGCTCATCTCCCTGCAAAGTAGGGGAGATGTTCACACGTGACTGATTTTCGGGTCACCGATGGGTAGTCAGCTTGCAGTCAGACAAAGGGTGCACTGGGTTGACTGTTCTAATACCTCCTTTATTGTGCATGCAATGTGCACATGTAGAGTTTAATCGCTTGAGGCATTGTTCTGTCATACGATGGTTTGTCCCCAAACCCTCAAAAACTTGTAGGGACAAGGAATGTTTTCTTTAGCTTTACATGTGGAATTTTGAGAGGAATTTTGAAATTTGCTGCAAGGGTCACTGCTCTGAGACAATGACACTTTGCATGTGCACAGTTTGTGAATCATGGCTTTAATAGTAAGACTACATTCAGTCAGATTTGTCAGTCGGATTTGATAGTCCAAAATACAGTAAATTATAGTAAAATAAATAGAAAATACACACTTCTAATAATTTGGATAATATTTGGGCAGGTCTGTTCTGTACTTAAGAATAGTTAGGAGCCCACATGTAATGTGATTAGCTTGTTTATGGTGATTACATGTTACATAGCACATTTGACTTTAGTATTCATAAAGATAAGTTTTAGGGATGTAGACCCATTTCCTGACTGTTAATAATGGCTTAAACTTTCTCTGTCTACATTTGAAGTATTGAGATATAATACATTACCTCTAAAAGTAGATTTGTTGTTTGAGAGACATCTTTTGAGAAGTGGTCAGACTGTATCTTTTTAGAGTCCTTCAAAAATAATGCTTATTTACCATATTAATAGCACAGATAGGACTGCCTATATGAATGTATGAGTAGACCACATTATCATTCAGTGTTTCCATTGTGATATTGTAGGCCTATATCACTTCGTCACACAGTTTCATTTATTCTCATTTTGTTGTCTTCATAACAATAATGTGTCATCTGGATATTGAAGTAGTTCCCCCCCCCCCCCCAGATTTCCTTTTGGCAGTGTTTGCTCTGTTTTATTTTCTATTACTGTCCCTTGTATTATCCAATATTGGCACATATTGATGTTCTGTCACATAGACAACTAACTAGGCACAGATCAAGTCATCTGTGTGTATGTTTCACCCCCCCCCCCTTTCCTCATTCTTCCCTCATTCTTCCCTTTTCTTAATGATTGTTCCTTCATGTTTTGCTGTGCATCACCAAGTAATATAGTCTAATATATGTTGTTTGTTATTTTTGTTAGGAATAGTTTGTGCTCTTATTCCTTTACTTCTCCATGGTAGTTATTCAAAAATATCATTAGAGCCATTACTGTAAAACCAGAAATTTTCTCATGCATGAAACTTCTGCAAATTTTGTGAGGAGCCTACACAATGCATTGAATGCCAGTTGCAAATCGCGAAAGTTTCATGCTGCTGAAAAGGCCTTCGGCTCCAATTTGTGAAAGTTTCAAGCCACAAATGTTTGTGGTTTTATAATGCAATGAGGGAGGAATGATGCAAAACTTCAAAATAGTTTCATGAACAATCGCTACAGAGCATTTTGTTTTCAAATTCCACATTTTATTGGCTTTTTATCATTGACATTATCGCAAAGGATGCCATGAGGGCTATTGGTTTAAAAGATTCCTTTTCTTGAAATTAAACAAGCACAGTCCAAAAGTAGGGTATCGTTGGAAGGTTGCACAGTGGTGTACTACTGAATCCTTTGTGACCCAGTTACTGTCCTATCTCGCTGTATCTTATCTTCTTTTCTGAGGCTGAAACTGAAAGACATTTTATAGGCTTCTTTACCTTTAGTTGACTCGAATGGCTTCCTAAGTAAGAGTCATTTCATAGAAGAGAGCTTTTCAATTTGTTTAACTTTCTTTGACCTCGTTAGAACTGCTCAGGGAGGCAGTAGGTCTCTCTGATTATTTGTGTTACCTCTTACATTTAAGATTGTTTGCATAGTTTGAGAGTTCATTGATTGACTGCGGGCATCAAAGGTGGTATCCTCATACTGACAAGCCCCATCCCCTCCATTTTTGACACAGTTTTTTTTTATTATTATTTTTAAATATCAAAACAGATGTACAAAATTTTAGCTCAATTTTCCTCCAATGTACAAGCAGTAGTATTAAATGAATGTAAGCACTGCAAGATAATTGTCAATGAAAGGCTATGTGTCATTTGCCTTCAGATGAATTGTAGGTTAACTTCTTAAATTAGCTGCTTGAGAAGCCACTTGTGTACAATGAACACATGACATGAGTAATTATAGCTGTAATGAAAATGCTGCAAAAAATAGTGAACAGCACTGTGAAATCTCTCTGATTCCTGCAGGAGTCTTCCTGAAAACTCCAGTATGTCTTCATATGTAGATAAGACACAAGTTTCTTCCTGATAACTCTCTAATCTCATGGTCCTTGATGAGTGAATGGCTGTGACTAGAGTGACAAAACTCAGTATTTTCCATAGACTATAGAACACTTAAATAAAACACACTAGTAAATGGATTTTTAAGTATAGTTACATCTGTCATAGAACTCTTGATTGTGACAGTGTAGGTCTCAAAACCTAGGTATGCTGGAGTTTTTTGTTTGTTTTTGTTTTAATGAGTTTGGAAATCATCATGCAGCTTTTTCAGTAAAGTTGAACAATTTCTAACATTTAGTTATCTCATTAAACAGTGTCTCCAAGAAATGATTTTCCTTTTTTTGCCATCCATAGCAAATCAAACTTAATTCTTAAGTAATCAGATGTCAATGTCAGCTATCCTCACTCATAAGGATAACTCCTGCTTAACTAATTGATGTAGACTTCCTCGCAGACTTTTGCTGAGTTGCACAAAAACTGCCTTCAGTTGAAATGCATTGATTTCCTGTATTGTTGTTTTCTTTCTTTCCATAGGCGCCTGGATTCAAACCAACTTATATGCAACTGTAAATTGCTCTCCCTCACTCAGATGTTGTCTGATGCTAGTCGTGACAGAAACACGCAAGCTGCCGCTACCTGTCACTTCCCCGTCGCACTTCGTGGACGTAACCTTGTTGACCTCACCCCACAGGAACTGAACTGTCGTAAGTTTAGGACCATTATTCCTGCCATGTTTTCCTGAGAACGGTTGGTGAGCGGCATAAAGGAGATCAGTCAGTTGAGAAAGCATAGTTTCATTGAAATGAGATCAAATAATAGCAGCACATGGTGACATCAGAATGTGATTTTATGATTAGATCATCCAGTGAGAACCTTAAAGGAGACCTCCAGATGATTTTCAAACTTTTACATTTGAACAACTATAAATCAGTTACACTGAGTACAAAGTTTCAGAATTTATAAAGATTGGGATGAAGAATAAGAATGTTTTCAAAATTTATGACAAATTGCAATGAACAAGGATGATGACATAGCAGCCTTACCATAGGAATGCATGAGTTAAGGCTCAAGGAAGCAGAACAAAAGAACTCATGCATACATTCTACACAGGTGAACGTAAGGAAGAGGGATTGTATTGAAATTACACTGCTACATTTCAGAAATATGTGAGGCTCTGATGTCACCAAAACTGTTCAGTGTAATACGTTTAAGATTTTTCAGAGTATTGGCTTTTCTGCTCAAAGACCACAATAAATTCTGCAAATGTATACATGGAGCTGTCGATTTATGTACTACATGATGTGAAGTTATGAAAATCGTCTGGAATGCTTCTTTAACATAGTTGCTTAGTCTGTACTATCAAGCTAGGAATACTCTATCCACACTACAGTACAATATATTTTAGCACTAAGGGAGTTGAATTCTTTCAATGGAGCATGTTATCATCTTTGTTATCTTCATCTAAGTTGCCAAATGGTCATTTAACAATGTCCATGGGATGTTGTATTAGGCAACCTGCTGTTAAATTCTTATTTGTATTTAGTTTAAAGTTTCCAGTAAGATGTTTCCTTCCTCACCTACCACTGCATTTTCCTTCCTTTGATCATAGATTTGAGAGTACTCTTTGTCAAATTTGTAGTTACAAGCAAAATTTGGCTTCCATCGGTGCTTCCATATTTATGACATTAACCCTTGATGTGCCCAAGCACTGAGCTCTCCAAGCTGTTTCAGCACCATGTAGCAATCCATCAAGCCCAATCTGATATTGTAGCAATGTTCCTCAATCCAAAAAGAAGACCATGGTGATGCAATAGGGATTAGGGGGGATTAGGTAATCTCTATTGATCTACAATTAGTTTCCAGACATCTGTGCCAACTGGCGAAGAAAGCACTCCTTTGTGTGTGCCAATTCAGCCAACAAAGCACAGTAAGGGTTGAATAATTGAGCATTGTGGAATTTGTACTTATTAGTGGCATTCTTACAAATAGTCCTTGTCCCACTGACTTTAATAGTATTTTTGTAATGATTTTCAGAGGAAAGAGGGTGAGGGTTGAGAGATGTAATGACCGTCTGGTTGTTGTACATCATTGAGAGACAGTTGTAAATACACAAAGTGAAAGACTGAATTTTGACTCTATCTGTCATGCCTGGTGTGTTTGTTATCAAACAAAGATTAGTGGAAAGCAAAGACAGGAAAAGGATGTGTGCTGATATCAGTGAATTTCAATTATTGAATTACCTTTGACAATGTCTGCTACTCTAGCCAAGGTGAGAGATGGTTCAGTGTAATGATGTCACTCTAAGTCACCTGCACTATTTGTGTCATTTAAAATAGAACCATATTACCTGATTTCAAACAAGAGATCATGAGTACCTAAATATTTGATAGGGTTGTGTTGATTGTCTGTCAAAAGAAATGTTTTTGCCATTTTAGGTGGTTGTATTTAAGGGTAACGTGTTGAAGAAATCAGATGGGAAGTCAGATGCTTGTTTTATGTAATCAGTTTGGCCCGCTAATCAACAATTTTTACCTGGAAGTGAATGATCAAAGAAATGAAAGTACTTGATATTGTGCATCAAGTACAATAGGACCTCAATTATCCAGCCCCCTCTGACCAGTGGGCGTCCAGATAATTGATCTGCCGAATAAGGGAGATATGTTGAAATACAGCACTTACTACCATATCGTGCTAGGGGTATACACATGTTAGTACCAAAATATTATGATTATCTGTTGACCATGGCATGATTTATGTACATGCATGGTAGACTAGTTTCTTGGATTGTAATCATTTTCTTAAGCTAGTGAAAATTGATTAAATGAAATTGTAAGATTTTGAGTATCAATTTGAGTATTGTCCATCCACTCAGTGAGAGATGTTGTTCTCTCTCTTTTCCCTCCAGAGGGCCCACATTTTGTGGTGGAACCAGAGGATGTGGATGCCACGGAGGGAAACAATGTGTACCTGAGCTGCAGAGCTAGGGGTGACCCAGAACCAGAGATCATTTGGATACACAACAGGTGAGTTGAGACTAGCACCCCTTGCTGGAGACTGTCAGCACAGTTTGATGTGTGTTACTACTATAAACATTTCACTTATAGAGGGCAGACTTTTACATAGCACACAAATTGACAAAGAGGAAGCCAAGTATTTCCTGCATTTCAAATTGCCTTTGTGTTCCCTTTCTAGCTTACTAGTCTATCCCTTTAACCTAACGAGGCTATGACTGAAGCTCAGGTAGGGTTTGTGCATCACTTAGATATATCACCTACAAGATTTCCATACCAAAACTTGTATGAATTGACCTGAAAGTTGAAAATTTTCAAATCCATCAGGAACACAGTTTATGCATCACTTAGATATCACCTGCAAGATTTCCATACCAAAACTTGTATGAATTGACCTGAAAACTGAGACTTTAAGTTCATCAGGAACACAGCAAAGAGACAAGAGGATATTGAATAGAGTTTTGCCTCTTGGTGCACACTTTAGGCATACACAGAGCATTCATATGAGATTGTACTGACAATATTGAGTATTTCACAGTGTGTAAGTCTTTGGTCAATCTTGCAATTCACTGAACTAATGCAGAAATTAAACACGTTAATATATACTCCTATGCTCAAAATTGTATGCAAGTGATGTTCATTGAAATTTTCCCAGAGCCCAGAATTAATCCAGGTTCTTCACTTTACAGTGTTGCAATTTATACTCTTACTGTAGATTTATGGTCTGTGCTATAGTGGAAATATAGGCGATGTGAATATAGGGGTGGGGAGGTTACGGCAACACATTGCAGACAAATACAAGTTGATTTAAGGCAGGATTCAGAGAGCTCTCAGAGCATAAACTGAACTTTATAAAAGCTGTGTATAAAGCAGTCACTGATATCACATATTGGAACCATAGAGTCTGTATTCATAGAGTGTTCATTGAACCCTCCGTATGACCCCAGTCAGGGGACATCCATGGTATTTAGTCTATGAGGTGTCTGCTAGGATGGTAGGCTGGATTGAGGCTTCTGTAGAGAGAAGACTGTCTGCAGAGGCTGCCCACTCCATTCCCAGAATAGCAAACAAGGGAGTGATGACATCTATGGGAAGCAGGCAATTTAGAGGAGTGCTGAGATGTGAGAACCCAGAGGAAGAGTGCCAAGAAGTCATGGCAGGCGGAGAGGGTCTTAGATCAGACACTGGGGTGTACAGCAGAGGGTCTTAGATCAGACACTGGGGTGTACAGGAGAGGGTCTTAGATCAGACACTGGGGTGTACAGGAGAGGGTCTTAGATCAGACACTGGGGTGTACAGGAGAGGGTCTTAGATCAGACACTGGGGTGTACAGGAGAGGGTCTTAGATCAGACACTGGGGTGTACAGGAGAGGGTCTTAGATCAGACATTGGGGTGAACAGCCATCACGGCAGGCGGAGAGGTTCTTAGATCAGTCACTGGGATGTACAGCCATCACAGCAGGCAGAGAGGGTCTTAGATCAGACACAGGGATGTACAACTACCTTGAAGTCATGGCTGGCAGTGTCTTAGGGTCAGAGACTGGGACGTGCCAAGAAGTCACAGCTAGCAGAAAGAGGGGTTCATAGATCAGACAGTGGTGTGTTACTAGAAGTCATGGCTTTAAGAGTCTAAGGGTCAGAGATGGGATGTACCTAGAAGTCATAGTTAGCAGAGGTTGTGTTAGATCAGTGACCAGGACGTAACTTTAAGCCATAGCTTGCAGAGAGGGAGCCTCAGATCTGAGACTGGGGACGTACCAGTAGTGGAGTTTGGCGACTCTGTGTCAGATTTCATTCCTTGTGAGTCAGGGGAAGTGACAGAAACTGTAGCTCAAATTAATAACTTCTGCCAACAATTTAATATAGTGAATCTGAAATGACAGGTGGTATATACTATGTGTGATGTGATGAGACACAACTTACATTCAGTCTCTCTCTAATAGCTCACTCTGTAAGATACTTTCACTTATTGTGAAGATCAGAATTTAAAGCTGCATGGTAATCATCTCATGTGTGTAAGCTTTCTCTGAAATTTGTGTATCTTTTATCTTAAAACTGCTTCATTATTATCAGCTTACAGTCTGTGATACAAAAGACAAGAGAGAAGATATTAAGTTAATGACTCATTTGGATTGACTACCATTTAACTGCAGAACCTCAACTTGATTTACATTTCCATTCATTCACAAACAGGAAGACACAAATAATAAACAGGTACAGGTACAGGAAATGTTCCTAGTATACTAGACAACCATCTCATGGTAGTTACTTTCTCAAAACAGTTGTCACAACTAGATTTCTTATTCGTGCATATGAATTATCCTAAGATATTGTCACTTGTAGCCAGTGACTGCATTATCATTACCTACGGTAATTGATTATCATGGTCCAAGTGAGGGCCAGTGTCTTAACTGAGTACATGTGAAACAAAAATACAAACGCACTTGTTTTATACAGTGTGTACTGCAGTACTGTGCTGTCAGCAGCTCTGAAACATACAGTGATTATCAAAACCTGCAAGGATGGGTGAAAGTTATCAGTAATATTATGGAGAGAAGAAGATATTCAAGTCAATGAAGTCATTGAGCTAAGGAAATGCTGTTAAGGTTGCTAGGTTTTTGCAGGTCAGGGGATGTTTCAGCCAGAAAGTCACTTTTACCTCATAAAATCAAGTTGAAAGAATTCACCAAGTTTACAAGTCGTAGAGTGTCATATATATCAGGAGTTATCATTATCATAAAAACTAGTCTCGGTAAGTCACCTTGTGAGGTTTATTGGTATCACAGAGAGAATACATCTAGTGTGACTTTTATCAATAAAAACATGTGATTATTAATTCATCAACCTCAAAAGAATGTCTATTGATCTCAATGTCAGAAACTATTTGTGAATACAATACGAGATCAGACATTGATAAAAGTAACTTGCTCTAAGCCACAAACTAAAATCACCATACACAGCATGTTTGTCCACACATAATTCATTAATTGTATTCAAATGTTTATTGTTAATGAATGTTATAGATAGAATTTTTGGCACTGTTCCATTGTTAAAAAAATACCACAACCTTCCCCCATAAAATTCAATGTTAGTATATTAACCTGTTGATGACGAGTCCCGAGTATACTCGGGCAGGTGTCTATGGGAAATGCGTGTTGTAGCGAAATCAGACCGTCCTCAATGGGTTAAAGGACAGCATGGTAAGAGAGGGAAGGAGATGAAAATCTGCTGTTGTGATGTCTGTGCTATGAAAAGGCAATGGCTTACACAAAAAGGCAATGGCTTACACAAAAAGGCAATGGCTTACACATACTTGACAGTGACATGACAGTGAACTGAGTTACATCAGTTTAGAATAATGAAGTGTCCATATCAAGGCCTCTTTCAAAGTTTTTCTTTTTTTTTCAATTGTTCATTCTCTATGTGTGTGTATGTGTGTGTTTATGTGTCTTCTAATCTGTGTTGATTCATCTTGTCATTTTAATTGATGCCAATAGAAAGTAGAAAATGAACACAAATCAGAGCATATGTAATTAATTATCTTTTTGTTTCATTCAGACATTTTTTATGACATCTGAAAAAAATCTGTTAGAATAATTTGGAAGATTTGAATATTGGTAAGCAAACAGTATCTTGCCCTGTGACTAAACAAACGAGTCTAGACTGTTGAGGTATTTATGCCTTATTATGGATGTGGCGTGTCATAAAACTAGGAAGTGAAGTTTAACACTAGGTCAAGTTCAAACCAACACTGTGGCTTAGATGGGAATAAGATGGCAATGTTGAGAATTACATTCATATGCATGTGTTGTAATCTGTGATTGGAGCTTAATCTGAGAGTGTGATCAGAAACAAAAACCCAAAGAGCAATGTGGATTGAGTGAAAGCAGCAACAATTAGCAGAACACATCAGTGAAAGTTTGAGGAAAATCGGACAATCGATGCAAAAGTCATGAATTTTAACAGTTTTGGTGTTGAAACCCCTGGATAAGGAGACTACTCGAGTTTATGACATCATGTGTGGACAACAATATAAAGAAAATATAAAGAAAATTCAACATGCTTTCACTTTTCTAGCGTAATGAAAGAGCACTTGACTACTGGTAATCGCTTTCAGAAAGCAGGGGGAATAATTACTACCCTTAACATGCAATATGTCAGTATCAAGGTTATGGAATATGTAATTTTTATGAAAAATATATTTTTTTTGTGTGTATGTGGAATTCTCTGTATAATTTTCTCTATACTCTTGGCCACACATGATGTCATGAACTCTAGAAGTCTCCTCATCCAATCATTACAACACCACTACTTTAAAATTTTATAACTTTTGCATCAATTGTCCGATTTCCCTCATACTTTCACTGATGTGTTCTACTGATGTTGCTGCTTTCACTCAATGCACATTTTTCTTTGGGTTTGGGTTTCCTTTAAGTCTGCTTGTCTTAGACCTCTTCCTCCTCCCACTGGCGCTTCACTCCCTCACCTCTCATGCTATATCACCTTCAAGGGACCAAAATAACCGTGGCATATGTCACTAGGAGATAGTCAGAACATATCAGACAAACTCTAAGATGAGAGTAGAGCCTACTCAATATCTTGAGTTTCAGCTGGAGTGGATCCCTGGAGATGCTGCAAATTTATTGCAAAAGCTGTAGCATAGGATTATACAGTTGCATTAGTTAAAAAAAAAATAAATAAAAAAAATAAAAAAAAAATCAATGTCAATTGTGAAGTGGAATGAAGCAGAAGTTCTGTTTTAGATGACAAAGAGATAACTGAAAATGAGGCAAGACTGCTGCTAAAATCTCACAATGAGTAAAGTTTGTAGATATGTTGTGTCTACAACAATATTCATGACAAAGGAGAAGTCATGTCACATAAATTTGCTACAACAATCACATGATTTAGTTATGTGTCTGCACCACAATCTTATTACCAAATAAATTGATTCCATCAGCTGGCATCCAATAGAAGTCATGCAACTAAATTCAGCTCAGAATCATAGTTCATCCCAGTCCCCCGGGGATTTACAGCACAATGGTCATCAGTGGTCAGCGACTGACAATGGAACAATGACCAGTGGTGGTCAAAGATGAATGTCCATGAAGAAAATTTGATGAACATTGTAGTAGATATAATTTGGATAATTATTCATATTGCCCATAATCATATGTACATTTATTTTATAGGATAAGTATAATGAACTTATTTTTTGTAATTAATGCAGATCATTGGAAAAGTATTCCTAGTTTGCTCAATACACAAAGACAGTGATCAGACAGAACCGCACATGATATCAATAAGAGTGATGATACTAGAGGCACAATCACTACTACCACAGTTTGCAGTGTCCAAAACTTTTTCCCCTGCGAGACAGAAAGTTGAACTTCAGTCATCTGAAATGTATTGGCAATTCAAGTTCAATTTAGCAATATGGAGGCTGTTGATAATTGTATGACTGAAGTAAATGGTTGTATTATGTTCAAATTAGGGCTCAAATAGTTATTTAAAAAAATATTCACCACAATGGAAGTGTACCAATGAATGTTAACAATTCATAATTAAAAGCTACTGCACTGAACAATAGGAATGTGGTTTCTGTGATGTGATGCATACAAGCTGATAACACTAAGATCAACACTTCAAAATATGTACAAACTATCTTCCCTTCCTCATTATTTCACACTAATGCGTCACCTGCCACACTCTCTGGACACTAATGTTGGACCTACCAGCTCTGTGGATCTTTTCCTAACTTGTAACAAATCTCTATAATTAAAAATTTTAGTTTTGTTCCTACCTCAATTTCATATGTGCACTGCATGGCAAATGCTCTGTATGCTGATGCATTCAGAACCCCCCAAACCATGTAACCTCTAAACTTTGTGGTTACCAACCCACAGTGGACCTGCCAACTCTTCCTGAATGTGAGGAGTCTCCCTCAATTTTTTTTTTCATCCTGATGAAATGGAAGAAAAAAGTACCCTGATTTTGGCATTATCATTGCTCTCCAGTAAAGATGCATTACATCACCCCTATATCCCCTTGGAACCACCATCAATTTAAAAGTGCATGTTGGCCGAGCAGGCCTGCCTTTACTAGTGGTACATGAACTTCTGAAGACAGGACCTGGGTATAGACAATACATATATATAATTGATCATGTTTTTCTTGATACCCTTGGGTTATAACAAAGCTGGACATGACATGCCTTTCCAACCACAACCCATGACTTTGCAAGATATTGGAAGAGAGCAGAATAGTCACAAGTCACTAACGATATTTCCCATGGCCCAGACAGTGGATAGACATGATTAATTTGGAGGAGAGAGAGAAATTCAAAGATAGACAGACAGACAGACAGACAGAAAAGAAGAGTGGAGAGAAAAAAATGGAGTGACTGACCTATGTAGGAGTCACAGAAGTCATAGAAAGTTCTTCTTCTTCTACCCAGATATACAGGCAGTGTACACATACCCTGTTAATAGTCCTCTTAAAATCCATCTGAGCTCAACTATCATTAGCTGTTTCTCTTGTTTTGACTGCGGTTATCACTATACTTGATATCGCAACACAGCCTATTAATTTCTTGTTATAGCGAAATCTGATAAGAAAAGAGAAATTGCAAATACATTCCATAAGAGATGGATAAGAAATGTTTGCTGTTATGAAGGCAAAGAGTGTATTTGGAAAAAAGTATTGAATACCTGTAGACAAGAAAAACCTCTTGACCCCCCCCCCCAAAAAAAAAAAAAAATAAATAAATAAATAAAAAAAAATAAGAAACTCAATTGGGAATGATATTTGAGATGCATGGAAAACTATACAAAGCTATAAGATCCCCCTGATTGCTCATTGGTACCCTGCTGGTTTTGGTGTGTAAATGTTTGCCTTGCATTACTCTCATTCTGACAACAAATCATTATAATTCTTGCTCTATTTTGATGTGTGTCACCTTCCTGGTGACTTGGTGATCTGCAGCCCTGATGTGTAGATATGACATAACCACTGGCCTCAGAATCTCATCCTGATGTCTCTCAGATGTCATGTTGCCCTCAGTCATGACTCGCTGAGTCTGGACTCCAGCTGAGATGCTTTCCGCTGCCATGACATTTCCTCCTCTGAGCGATATCAGTCAGCGTAACATTCTCTACATCCTTGGGGAGTTTACTTCAACCCCTTCACCACTTTTTAGTGGGCAGAACAAAGACTTCTTGACTGTTACGTGATCCAGATCTATCTGATATGTTGCTAACACCATCTGAAGGAAGTTCCTCATTGGAGACAGTCACATCTTGTGTCATGATCAGCTGGTCTTACAGGCACAGACCAGGGATGTGGCTCCCTTACAAACTGAGGCCATGTGGAGTTATTTCCGTTGTCTGAGCAGATACCCAACCATGTTTTCATCAGTCATTTAAAGTTTGCAGGAACTTTTATTTTGAGCTCACAGAAGACAGTGTGTGAATCTTCAATGCTGACAGATTGAAGGAATTTGTTTCTCTAAAATGCTCCGATGCTTTAGAACATTGGCTCCTCTGATTGCCTTTGGCATCACCCTGTTTCCTAGGACGAGACTTTGAGGACTCTAACTCCACATGACTTTCTTATCAACCCCTTTATCAACCTAGCCAAATGTTTGGATCTCATCAGCATATCATTGTCATGATACTGCGTGGCATTCATACCCATTCTCGGTGAATGGTCAGTTTGCAGGAATGTACACAGTAACAATATTGAGGGACCGTGAGGTAGAAACTCTTACACTCAATCTATCCTCTCTCATGCACTAAGGAGGGACATAGGGCAATTGCAGAGCACTTTGCAAGTTGCCACACGTGACCTAACCTCTGTTATTGAAGAAATTAGACTTTGATGCTCTTAGTAGTTAATACACATGACTGTTCAATTTAAGCCATACACAGTGACAAAAGTGAAGCAATAAAATTTTTGATGAAACTTGTTTTTATGGCATGTCATTCACACTATTTAGTGTAAAATGTCACATGTTGGATTTGAAAGTGAAGCTAAGATTTTAAATCTCATGAAATATGCATATCTTGTAATATGATTCATGAACATGGAGCAGAGCAAATGATTTTGTGCTGTACAAACAATATCTCTTCAATGACTTTTCCCTTGGGCTGCTTCTATTACTTTAATGTATTTACCATCATTGTAATACCATAGTACTAATGGTGAGAAAAGTAAACTGATCTGTGTTCTTCTTCCTTCTCGTGTTGGCAGTAAGGAAATTCTACCAAATCGTGGGATTGACAATAAATACAACATTCTTGAGGATGGAACCCTGATGATCCAGAATGCAAGTGGAGATGATGAGGGCCAGTATGAATGCATGGCTAGGAACGCACTGGGAGAGGCGAAGACTAGTCCAGTCACCCTCCGGTACTTTGGAGCTCCAAGTAAGTACTCCTTGGAACATACACAGTATCTTGGACTAAACAGTTTTCAAACAATGACTGGAAATGCAGACACTTTGAATCATGGGAAATATTTGTCATAGATTTCATATTTGCACACCAAGTTGTTGACCTATTGTCAATCATTATCTTCCATCCCAAAGCAACCAAAGTAAGAACTCATTCAAATCATGTGAAGCGGGCATTGATGGGGCAATCAGGAAAAATGTGGTTGTGAAGAATCACAACTTTTTCGTTATCAGACAGGATAAAAAAAAAAAAGACATATCTTCTTGGCAGCTTTTCCAGGCAAACAAGCTATATTCTAAAGTATTTGATGTAGTGAAGTGCTACTCAGTGATGTATCTAATTATCACAAATGAAATTGAAGTCATCGTAATGAATTTAAGCAGTAATTCATTTTGGTCCATCTATTTTGTCTGTTACCATAGCAACACGGACTCTAGACAAATGTGTCAGGACTTATTACATCAAACTTCCTTGCTTTCTTGATACACACAAGATCTTTTGTAGTCAATTTCTATGAGAGTAGGAGACTGACTTAGATGCCTACGACTAAAAACTGTATTTTTATCTGACACAAGACCAGAATTTGAGTGTTTTCAGATTCCAGTCTCCAGCTGAAGGGTTATCAAGAGGGAAGGTAGTATTATGAGTGACAACATGGGGGAAAAATAGCCCATGGCACGGCAGGACTGAGTTTGCAGTCTTAATGAAAAGTGAGTCCCTGTGCAGGGGCGGCCGACTAGGAATGTCAGATAAATGTCTGTAAGTGAGACATATCTTACAGGGCACTCTAGTATTACAAACCTTGTTTGGGACCAGATTGTAGCGAGATGCTCAGGAAGGGGAAAAAAATAAAAATTTGAGAGGGATTTAAATGGATGATAGGACAAGGGGTTTTGTCAAAACATCGCCAGAAATGTGAAACAGATGTTTGGTGCATGGCAGTGTAGCAAACATACTTTCTTCATCCCATATGGTCTCACACACCATAATCCAATTCTAATAGCAGCCCAGATTCATACAGTATAACATGCAAAGAAGAAAGACTGGTGCTGAACTCAACCAGGAGGTTAAAGGGGATGGCTAGTAACTGATCAGTGGGAATCAGTGGGAATGCTGGGGGATGATTGTTCCAATTCTTGTGGGATTCATTTAAGAGTGCATTATATATCTATTGTTGTGTGAAAATTATTTGCTTCAGAACGGTCTCATATTCAAGCAATGTGCAGTTTAATGCCCCGTCACTGTGGGAGACATGCCAAAAAAACAAAAACAAAAACAAAAACCGAACCCGTCAAGCTACAGCACCTTAAATGTCACACTTTCTCAATGGACAGTCTTTAGTGACTAGCGTGATTTCTTCTGAAGTTTTTTCAATCTGATTTTGAGTAAGAGTGGCAGACAAATTATACAATCGTCTGTAAAATGGGTCCAGTCACCACAACTCAGACATTGCAGTCATGTTAGCATTAGTCACTATGGTGATGTATTTGACCCTCAAACTGGGTTATACAGAGGATGTACAGTAATCTAATTGATGAGAGTGAGGAAATCAACATTAATACTGTTTAGATTGTATTATTGTGGGAGAAAAAAGTGGTGTATATGGAAGAAAGTTTCCCCTCATAAAACCACTCATCAATGATAAAGGAATTTGAAAGAATAGATTTCCGGAGATAGAAATGAGATTGGCTGGCATTTTTTCCCACCCTCTAGGTGACAGCTCCCACAGGACTTAGTAAGAATGTGAATTGTTGCATGGCATTCTTGTTGTTTTTGTTTTGCTCTGTGCTGCCTTGTCAAGTCTAACCTTATGTTATATCCTTGTTAATGAAAAAAAAAATATCCAATGTTTTCTGTATTGTTAAATGTCAAAGTTGTATGTGTACTTTAGTGCAAGAGAGGTATATTATCCTGTTGTGAATGGACTATGTCAATTTCAGTGGCTGTGGTTTGTAATTGTAGACTGGTTTATTCAGATTTATTGTGACATCATAATGCAACTCATAATGAAAGACATTCAGAAGTAAAGGCGTTGGGTTTAAGGCCAGTAAAACAGTTTTACTGCACAGTACTTATTGGAGATTTTGCCACCAGACTGAAAGCGAGGAATGAGGAGTAAAGCTGCAAATTAAAATGATGTGGTGACAATGTCATACTTTCTTGTATCTTTCCTGCAAGTATGTAAACTTCACGTCATACTTTGTCTTGGGTAGATCTTAAGCCCTGCTTCCTTCTCTGTGATTATTTTCATCATTAGGTGATCCGAGTATCCTCTCGGATCACCTTCTGTATCTGTACTGATTCTTTGTTTTTCTTACCTTTTTCTTCTTTCTCCTCAAAAGTTGTGCAGAGGTTAGCTCAGAAAGTCCTTTTCCTATCAATTTCAAACTCATACCATATATGTATCACGTCCCAAAGACGACAAATCTAATGTATCACAGTGATCAGTCAACCGTGACGTCACTATGACGTCATTATATGAAAACACATTCTCAATCGTATCTCATTAATGGAATGGAATTTTTCAATGAAATTTACGTCACATATATTTCAAGTTATGCGCATTCTACTCATGTTCTCAAAATTCATATTTTCTCTCAAAATGTGTGCGTACGCGCGCATTGAAATATTTGTATGCTCAATCGAGCTCAAATTTTTTTTGCACACGTTTCAGACCATTTGGAGCATTTTTTGAAAAATTGAAAAAATCGGACGGACGCGTACGCGCGCGCATATATACGCACGCACAGCTCATATGCAATTGAAATTTCCCGTTTTTTTACACTTATCGGATGCCTGATATGTCAAGGAATATTTCTACCAAGTTTCAAGTCAATCCGACTCAATATGACGTCATACGGGCCCGTCAAAGTTGAAATTCCGCGCGCGCGTCAATGGCGATATACAGTGCAACTATGCCAAAAAAACGCCAATTTTAAATCCGATTTTACTCGTCAGGATGGACGGTGACTTTCAATTTTCTTTACATATTCTGAAAGCTGATGAGCTGTACATGTCATTTCATGGGTTGGCGATGCTGGAAAAATGATGAAAAGATATCAAATTTCTTAATAAAATAAAAAGAGTAAATTTTCAAAATGACGTCATCAAATTTCAAGTTCACTCGAGCGTATCTCACTTATCCTTTGCCAATTTTCACCCAGATTTCAGTATGTTGTAGCTTATTTAATGTTCTTTCATTAATATAAAACAACATTTTGATTAGATAATGGCATCTCCTCGTAAAAATGGATTCAAAGTAAGCTTGTCAAATTTGACCAGTTTACGTGTTATCTCTATGGGAGTGCAGTTTTTCTGAAAATGAAAATTGACATGACTATCTTTATCGAGCACTAGCTCACTTATGCTTTGGTGAATTTCTCCCAGATTTTAATATGTTGTAGCTGAGACTTTGAGCTATCGTAAATGTGCCCTTCATTTTTTCATACGGTATCGGGATCACGTCCAAAAACTTGGTTGAAATCAAAGCCTATCTTCGATGTATTTTCATATTTCTTTCTTTTTCCAACTTTCTTTGCAATAACTCAAGAAAAACATACCCTATCACCACCATATTTTGCACATGTTTAGTTCATGCCACTCACATTATTTCATAAAATAACAACTACTTGATCAGACACCATCTTGGGTATGTAAATTAGGGTCAAAGGTCAAAGATGTATCATTCTGTATCTTGGAGAATACATGTCCTTTCTTTCCCATATTTTGTACACGTAAAGACCATTTTACAAGGATCATTTCACAAAATAACAACTTTCTGCTCAGATGCCATCTTGTCTGTGGAAAGTGGGGTCAAAGGTCAAATATACTTCATTCTGTATCTTCGTTAGTGTACACGGAATTGTGTACCATAGATGGCAGGTCTGACTCCCTTTTCTAAATGAGAATCCAAACATCACACGGCCAATGTCCACCAAACAGATGAAACTGGTATGGTCATGCCTATTAGGATCAGGAGACTCAAAAAATTGATTTCCGAACAGATCGGATCACCTAATTTGTCAGTGTGGACAAATTCCGAGTCTAGTTTTCATCATTTTTATTATTTTCATTAGGTCATCTCACTTGTTTGAGATGTTAATTTTTTATTTTTTCTCACTCATAGATTGCTTATATTTGTAGAATTCCTGCACATCATTTTTTGTTTTTACTTAAATGATACCAAAAGAACTCTATATGCATTTGATGCAGAATTGTATTGAGGTGATCACAGGATAAGTTATCAAGTCAAAGGTCAAACACAATACATCCCATTCAAGGCATGGCAAACCTATTTTCATTGAGTGGTCATTTGTATACAATGACCATTTGTGGGCAGTGCAATATTCCATCTCATTTGGCCGTACAAACAATCAGTCATTTTTTGCAGTGATCATGAATGAATGAATAGCTAGATATGATGAAATTAGTCTCCAATATTGGCCAAACCTCTGGATCTTATTATTGTACTGCATGCATTCTGGAGAATGCCACAAAGTAAAATATTGGAGTGGCTTCCTCAAGACAAAGAAGCTATTGTATTCTCCATACTGTATGACTTATTGATTCATGGTGAGTCATGTCATTGAGTTAAGTTAATGAAAATCATTCTTATTTCAATATCAACAAAGTAATGTAGATTGGGGACAGACAAGAAAAAGTCATATTTGGCAACTCAGGCAGTGCTACTCATGTAATATCTCAACTGCAATTGACAGTCAAAACAAAATAAGATGAATGTAGAACTTCAGATTATTCTGTATATTTCCAAATGTTTTTGTTCTCATTTGTATCACTCTGTTGTGTCTTCATATTTTCTTTGTTTTCTCTGTGTCCTCTTGTATATTGATTCATGTTATACCATGGAAATTCTTATTTATATCTATATTCTATTATGATATTAATTCTGTGAAGTGTTCATATGAATTCTATCACACTGATCTGTCGTTTTCAATTCTTACTGTAAACTGGTTTTGAAGTTTTCAGTGCACATACATGTTCAAACCAGTGTTTAAATGTGTTACATTTCTTTAGAATGGAGCAATATAACGAAGTCAAAAAGTAGAAGTTCTCAATAAGTGTATTTGACTTGTCTGATCACCATATGACAGGAGCACCAGTCTTCACTTTCCTACCAGAGGACGTGGAGTATAGAGAGGGTCAGTCAGCGGTCATTCACTGTGCGGCCAATGGCTACCCACTTCCTGCTATATCATGGAGCAAACAAGGAGCCAATGTCCTCAATGATGATAGATTCAGAATCCTGTCCACTGGATCCCTCCACATCTCACAAACTCGCTTCTCAGATGCCGGGGAGTATCGCTGTGATGCTACTAACAATATCGACTCACTATCAGCTACGGCTTCCCTAACTATTTTAGGTATGCTACAACTACTCTATATGATATGTCTGATACCTCCTTCATGGAGCAAAAGACAGAGTACCTTGCTCTTGCTATGAAATCCTGGCCCAATTCAGTCAAACCTGTCCCATGATGCAGTCAAACTTGTCCCCTTTACAGTCAAACCTATCTTAGGATACAATCAGACCTGTCCCCCGATATCGTCAGACCCGTCCCCTGATACAGTCAAACCTGTTCCCTGATGCTGTCAAACTTGGTCCCCTTCTACAGTCCCTTCAGCCACCTGTATGCATGGTACTTATGAGACCTGTAAAGGAGGAGAACCCTCATAAATTATTATTTAAAAAAAACAACAACAGAAAGATTGTTACTGATTTTTTGTAGTTTACCAAAAAAGATTTTTTGTTTTTTGCGTGTATCTGTTCAATTCATGTATGGATCAAAATTTTCTCACACATCTGTCAAGGCAAACACTGTCCGCATCTTGTTGAAATGTATAAAATAAGAAACAAAGATTATACATTGGTGAATTATTACTTAAAAACCACTGAGTTGATCACATTGTCATTTTCTTTCATTTACTGACATTCAAGTGGCTATGACGTGCTACTTCGTAAATTTAAATGTTTAAGTGACTCTTATCCTTTGTGTCCTAACAGTTCCTCCAACCTTTGAGATATCACCACAGCCTCACTCAGCCATAGAGGGCAGCACAGTAGAGCTTCACTGTCGCTCACAAGGTTACCCCATCCCAGTCATTCAGTGGAGAAAGGAAGGTTAGTATACTGTCCCATTCCAGCAATTCAGTGGAGAAAGGAGGGTTAGTATACTATCCCATCCCAGTCATTCAATGGAGAAAGGATGGTTAGTATACTATCTCATCTCAGTCATTCAATGGAAAAAGGAAGGTTCGTATACTGTCCCATCTCAGTCATTCAATGGAAAAAGGAAGGTTTGTATACTATCCCATCCCAATCATTCAGTGGAGAAAGGATGGTTAGTATGCTATCCCATCCCAGTCATTCAATGGAGAAAGGATGGTTAGTATACTATCTCATCTCAGTCATTCAATGGAAAAAGGAAGGTTAGTATACTATCCCATCTCAGTCATTCAATGGAGAAAGGAAGGTTAGTATACTATCCCATCTCATTCATTCAGTGGAGAAAGGATGGTTAGTATACTATCCCATCTCAGTCATTCAGTGGAGAAAGGATGGTTAGTATACTATCCCATCTCAGTCATTCAATGGAAAAAGGAAGGTTAGTATACTATCCCATCTCAGTCATTCAATGGAGAAAGGAAGGTTAGTATACTATCCCATCTCAGTCATTCAATGGAGAAAGGAAGGTTAGTATACTATCCCATCTCAGTCATTCAGTGGAGAAAGGATGGTTAGTATACTATCCCATCTCAGTCATTCAGTGGAGAAAGGATGGTTAGTATACTATCCCATCCCAGTCATTCAGTAGAAAAAGGAAGGTTAGTATACTATCCCATCTCAGTCATTCAATGGAAAAAGGAAGGTTCGTATACTATCCCATCCCAATTATTCAGTGGAGAAAGGAAGGTTAGTACACTATCCCATCCCAGTCATTCAGTGGAGAATGTAAGGTATACCAACTATCACATCCCACTACATTCACACTAGATCTTCCAATAGATTGCCCACACATTAACCACTAAAATCAGTTGAGAAGGAACTTACCAAACAGCCAATGTAAAGCTCAATGTGGCCAATATGATTTGATGACAATTAATGTCTTACATGACACATGTTCTGTAAGCACCAACCCTGTACATGGCTTATTGTCATGTGTACCAATCACCTCATCTAATGTGCATTTATGGCTTTAACTATGTCACTCTCTCATAAGAGCATTCAAGATTTTGAAATTCTGTAATTCTCTTTTAACTGTGTCTGATTGTAGTAAAATTTAACTGTCCAGTTCATTAAAGTTTGCTCTGTTTCATACCTAAAAAAGCAACTTGATCATTGAGTGGATTTGCTCCTACAATTCACATTACACAGATTTGTGTTGATTTCTGATAAAAAGAAAGGTATACTTGGGTGACCCGCACCTCGTCATAGTCAATGTTTGCGCATATTTGAATCACATTTCGCCACTGAAATTCTTTGAAATCCAACTCACATAAAGGAAAAATGCTGAAAATTCCAATGGAATCACAAGTTCACTGATCGATATCGAAAATTTGCAGCTGTCGTCGTCAAACGCGAATGATGCGGAATAGTTGTGCACTAAGGAAGGGGCCCGCAACTCGTCACCAGCGCTCCCATAGACTTAGCACGTAAAAGACGTGTGTGGGTGACCGTGATGCTCCCATAAACATACACGTAAAAGATGCGTGCGGGGACAGTGGTGATACTTAACACGTATTCCGATTAAAATTTCAGATTTTCACGAAAAACTGTTTGGTTTTCACCACAGTTTGCTTGGTTGTGGTAGCCCTGCCAAGTTTTAAGCGTACTGAACACAGTCCCGGTCATAAATTTTTTTTTTTAGTGCACTTAAAACAATTTTAAGCGGAGTGACGGTATTCGGGCCCTGACGAGGTGTGGGCACCTCACTATATGATCTTTGCTCAAATCTCATGAAAGTCAGTATACAAGGATTGGTCATGGACAAAACTTGTTAATCAATTGCTTCCAGGTGAAAACTATTTTCATATTAAGGGCACAAGTATTAATCCACTCTAGTTATAGCTTTGTCCTTAAAGCACTTTTTATCTTTTTTTTCTCTCATATTCTAGGAAATGCCCTTCCCGATGACAGGAAGTTTTTAATCCTAGCCTCAGGGACTCTAAGGATAGTACGTGTCTCTCAGGAAGATGCTGGGAACTATGAGTGTATTGCTGTCAACAAAGCAGGCCAGCGACAGGCCACGGCCCAGATTGAGATCAGACCAAGAGGTGTGGAAGTCTCTCCTTGCTTACTCTTATCTCATCATCTGCCATCTATCTATCTATCTATCTATCTATCTATCTATCTATCTATCTATCTATCTATCTATCTATCTATCTATCTATCTATCTATCTATCTATCTATATATTCCTCTATCTATCTACGTTCATCTACCTATCTATTCATCTGTTATCTATCTCTTCATCTATCCATCTATCTATCCATCTATCTATTTATCTGTTCATCTATCTATCTCACTATAAATCTATCTATTTGTCTATTCATCTATCTCTATCTCTCTCTCTCTCTCTCTATCTATCTATCTGTCTATCTATCTAGCTATCTATCTGTCTATCTATCTATTTCTCTGTCTATCTATTCATCTATCTATCAATCTAGTGTATCTCTATCTATTCATCTATCTATCTATTTATCTTTCTATCTCTCCGTCTATCTATCTATCTATTCATCTATCTATCTATTTGTCTATCTATCTATCCATCTCTGTCATGTCTGACTGTTCATTCACCCTCTGCCATTCACCTGTTGTCTGTTTTTTTTCTTATTAAGTTGTTAGTAGTCTACTTCTGTCTTACTTGAAATATCTTCCACAGCAAAGAGACACTGATTACAGCAAATTAGAAGACTTCAAATTGAGCTGTAAGTCAGATGATGATCTGTGTTGAAATTACTTTTTTCCATCATCAAACATGAAAAAAAGGATTCTAAGGCCACCACCCATATAGGACTGCTACTGGTTTGATGACTTTCATACATGATTGACCCATGTCAGTTTGCCATACAATAGGAAAATTAATGCTAAGTGCTCTGATCACTGATGAAAATGAATTTCACTTTGAAACATCATGAACAATTTATGACAACACAAATAGAATTGTACATTTTTCACAAATTACTGCAAAATTGGACTTTGTAATCTATTTTTGGCTGTTGCACTGAAGGACAAGTTATGACATCCACTTTTTGCATCCAGAAATACTAACACTACTCTCTGCAATGCAAATATTGACCAGGTACAGCTACAAGTTAGAATTTGAGGTCAACAAACTGAATGCACCTGTCTTATCGATATGCCATTTGTACGGCAGTATTAGAAAGAACATCAATCCACCTCTCTATGGTTTGATGCTGTCAATATAACTCTTGTCTACCCCTCCAACTAACGGATGTCTCTGCATTTTATCAGTTTTCAAACTCTGGCATATAGATGAGACAACATTATGCCAGAGCTGTTATTTTTGTAACAATTGTGCATCACCTTTTCAATCAAGACCTGCAACAGTCTGGTAATTTTCTCTTCATGATTTGGTAGAAATTTTGTGTTTCATTGAATCAGATTATTATGTGTGTGTGTGCATCATCCTAGAAGTATCATATAACGATGTCACTTCTGTTTCTCTTGTAGTCCCTCCTGTGTTCACACAGTCTCCAAGTGACTTGACGGTGGTTTCTGGGGCGATGATCCGGCTTCCATGCTCCGCCTCCGGTGACCCCACCCCAGTGATCACATGGACCAAGGATGGTATTCAGATAACAGAGAGTGCTAAGTTCTCCATCAGTGAAGCAGGTCACCTTGCCATCCATGATGTGGGGTTAGATGATGAGGGACGCTACGAATGTGCAGCAAGGAACACCATTGGCTATGCCTCCACAGCAATGGAACTCACTGTCAATGGTCAGTCATGTCCATCCCTCTCAGCTGATTCTTTGTCTTCTCATCCATTCTGCCTCTTTTACTTTTTTCTTTAATTTTAACCCTTACAGTGTTTTCTTTGTTGATTGGCATACACTCTGGAGTGTGCTAGTTGGCACTGATGTGAGGGAAATTAATTGTCAATATACAGAGATTACTTAATGCCCTTAATCCTAATTGTGTCCCCATGACCTCCCTGTCCCAGCTCCTGAGTGGGCTTACTAATTTTACAACTAGGTCAAATTTAGATTTATTACTGAAAGCTGATGATAAAGCTTGGCAGGTTAAGCCAAGTATCTAGGTGCATAAAGCGCTATGGTATTTCCTAGAGCACTTGAATCTAAAAGTGGTGGCGCTCATATAAGATTGATATACATGTACATTTATGTCATATTTGGTATTAAACATCAAGTGATAAATAATATTTCCTAATGTAACAGAGTAAATGCATTCTTCTGAACAGTGAGTGAAAATAACAATGAAATTTAGTTTTGTGATGATACAATATTTCACAGCATGGACTTGAAACTCTATGACCATATCTGAGTGCAGTGTATGATAAATATTGTATGTTTGTTTGTAGGGTATATTGTATAAAGTGCATGAGAAGTCTTCATTGGTGTTTTCTACTTTTACCACAGTACCCGTGTCTATACGTGAGGGTGATAGCTATGTGAACACAGCCATTGAGGAGGCTATACGGAACATCGATGCTGCCATCAACGAGACTAACCGTGACCTCCAGGATCGCAAGAAACCACGAACTCCCCATGACCTTCTCACCCTCTTTCGTTTCCCGTCCATGGAGGCCATGAGCATAGCGAGGGCAGCAGAGGTTTTTGAGAGGACGTTGGAGCTGATTCATCTTCATATTGAGGCAGGAATGAGAGTGAACCTCACAGGAGTGGGTGGGTCTTTCCTTCAACATACACACCCACATGTTGCTGCAGTTGTTGTAGTACATGCAATAAGAGAAACTCTGAATGATTGAAACTAACACAAATAAACATCAAACTAACATCACAAACTAACATCAAATATTAAAATCTAAACTAAGATAATTGAATGTTATTCCTAGAATTAACTTGGTTTTTAAAAAACCTTGTATTAGTAATTACTATGGTAGTGAGTAGTTTAAGCACAAAGGACTTTGAAATGTAGTTCAAATTGGTTGTTAGACTAGAAATCATTTTTGAAAAGTATACTTCTTGAGAAAGAACAGAGTGTCTTTTCTGATGCTTTTTGTGAAGCCTTGTCATCACACATGTAATGTGTTATATCTTCATTATAAAAAAACAAACAAACCTAAATTGAAGAGGGAGCTTTCTAACAGATGTACATACATTTTACATTTAAATCAAGATATTGCTACAAGGGAATTGTACAGGATTGACGTCATTACCTGTCCCAGTGGATCTGAGTTTTGATTACCAGTAAAGGGTGAATTCTGCTATGTATGAAGTATATTTGAAAGCCTGTTTTGATATCTACATAATATGGAAAGGAAAGGGTCCAATATGTGAAATGTAATTTTTTTAGTGTATAGAGGGAGATGGAGACCATCTCATTCTCTGGCATGTTATTGTATGTACTACACACTTTCATTCTGTGTAGGTGTGCTTGTGGTAAACAGTTTTTGACTCGGTATGATGATTTATTCAGACAGTAAATGTTGGGATGGTACAGTGCTGTGTCACAGAAATCACCACTCTTCTTTAACTCTGTATTTCTTCTCTGTTCTTCCATCCAGAATTCACCTACAATGATCTGGTATCTCCCCGCTTCTTGAATGTAATCTCCAATCTATCTCAGTGCACAAGTCACACCAAGATCGTCAATTGCTCAGATATATGCTTCCATAAAAAGTATCGCTCCTTTGATGGAAGTTGTAACAACCTGCAGCATCCTGAGTGGGGAGCATCACTCACACCTTTCAAACGACTGCTGAAGCCAATCTATGAAAATGGCTTCAATACTCCTGTTGGATGGAATACAACACTTCTTTACCATGGCTTTCCAAAGCCTAGTTCCAGACGAGTGTCATCCCAAATAATCTCTACCACTGATATAACGTCCCATCAAGACTACACACACATGTTAATGCAATGGGGACAGTTTTTAGATCACGATATGGACTTCACCGTGATGAGTTTGAGTAGAGCTCGATTCAGCGATGGTGTAGAGTGTAAGGACACCTGTGAGAACCAGGTGCCATGTTTCCCCATCCAGGTCCCAGAAGGTGATAACAGGATCCACCGAACACAGTGCATTGAATTCACACGATCCAGTGCAGTCTGCGGCAGTGGCAGTACGTCTGTCTTCTTCAATCGAATTATGCCCAGAGAACAGATCAATCAAATCACGTCGTACATTGATGCCTCCAATGTTTATGGCAGTACTAAAGAGCAAGCAGACAATCTCAGAGACCTGACTAATAACTTTGGTAGACTGAAGGTAGGAATCCAAGTAGAGTCGGGTCGATTCTTGCTCCCTTACAACCGAGACACACCCATCGACTGTGACCGTGATGAGGATGAGAGTCCTATCCCATGTTTCCTTGTTGGAGACTTCCGTGGGAATGAACAACTTGGACTGCTGTCTATGCACACGATATGGATGAGGGAACACAATCGCATAGTACAGAGGCTGCGTGAAATCAACCCCCACTGGGATGGGGAGAAACTCTTCCAGGAGACCCGTAAAATTGTTGGAGCTGCCATGCAACTTATCTCCTACAGAGATTGGCTGCCTAAAGTCCTTGGTCCCTATGGTATGGAGAAACTAGGCAATTATGAAGGCTACAACCCCAACACAGATTCATCCATCTTCAATGCCTTTGCTACAGCTGCCTTCCGATTTGGTCACTCCCTCATCCAACCTGAAATCAAACGGCTCAATGCTTCTTTCCAGCCAATATCCCATGGTAACCTCCCACTGCACCGAGCCTTCTTTTCACCATACCGCATCGTTGATCAAGGTGGCATTGATCCTGTTCTCCGTGGACTCTTTGGTACTGCAATGAAGCAGAACAGGCCGGAATCAATGCTCAACACTGAACTGACAGAACGCCTCTTTCAAATGGCTCATGAAATTGCCCTGGATCTGGCTGCCATCAACGTTCAGCGTGGCAGAGACCATGCTCTACCCGGGTACAATGACTGGCGTGTCCTTTGTAACATGACAGCAGCCGAGACATTTGATGATGTCAGTACGGAGATCAGAAATCCTTTGGTCAGACAGAAGCTGCAAGAAATCTACGGTCACCCTGGGAATGTTGATCTCTTCGTGGGTGGGCTTTCTGAGGATAAAATCGAGGGCGGGCTCCTTGGACCAACGTTTACTTGTCTGCTAGTGAAACAATTCCACAGACTCCGAGAAGGAGATCGGTAAGTGTTCAAATAATTTGTGCCATTGTGTACCTGTGTTGCATTTTCATTCAGTGGCATTTGCTATTTTTTCAATCACAAGTTAACTTTCATTATATTGTTAATCTCAAAGTTAGTTGCATTCAGCTAATTTAATGGTGATGTATCTGTAGAAATTGACTCATACAACACCTGTAGATGGATGGACCGTATATTTGTACTTCTCCCTTGAAAGAATACACTCTAGTTGTTTGATGTGTGATACAGTGATTACCTTTCATTATTTTCTGTACAGCATGACATTATATCACAGCAGAAATCGTTGTGTGCAGAATCATATTATTCATTGTGACCTGTTTTCTTCTACATTGTACAGTTCATGGCACCCTCTCTGATTTTTATGTGAGCTAACTTTTGAATATTTTTCCCCCCAAAAAATCTAATAAGTTAGATTTCAAAATGATAATTTGCCATTTTCCAATCTTTTCTTCACATTGCACATTTTGCTGTTAGAACATGTTTGTAAACAGTTTTGCACTAGAGTAGCAAATTTTAATGTGAACACTCTTTTGAGAATTCTTGAAAAGCTGTCATTCATTCAGTGATTACTATCACACTCTTCTATACTAAGCAACTGTGTAATTATTGCATTTGCAAGGTTTATATGATTGATGATACCATAAATGTGCACTTTATTTTCCATGAAGCATATTTATAACATTCATAATGTAAGATTTGTGGAGTATGTGAACACTCTTTCAAGGTGTAATATACATATGTGGTTGTTGTCACTCTGGTCATATTTAGTTATAAAGGGCACTCCATCTGTTTATTTTTTTTTCTAGGTGAAAAAACAACAACAACCCAACAACAACACCACCACCATCACCAAAGCAATCTGGAGGAATGATGTTGTTCATTACAAAGAAAATATGAAGAATGATGACCCAATTGGTGACATAATATGATCTGCACATATGAAACATTTTATGCCCTGTCCAAGTGCAGTGGTGAGTGAATATGACTCATGGTATGTTTTGTTTTGTCTCAAGGTTCTGGTATGAGAATCCCGGTGTGTTCACCCCGGAGCAGCTGACTCAAATCAAACAGATCTCCCTGGCCAGAGTCCTGTGCGACAATGGGGATTCTATAGACCGGGTTAATGCTGATGTCTTTAGAATGGCAGACTTTCCCACTGGGTACAAGAAGTGTTCCAGCATTCCTTCCATGGATCTACGGGTTTGGGCAGATTGTCCAGAAGGTTTGTAACTATGTAGCCTTTGGTCTTACGGCCACTTAACAAGAAAGAATAGATTTGAAGTGAGGTCCTACAATTATGTATCATTTACCCATGTGTGAAATCGGCAGTGTTGTTTGACAATGATTTAAAGAAACTGTCAAGAAAATTCCACAAAATTTCATTTTTTTCTGAAAAGTGCCCATTCATCACACTTGTTACTGACACTTGTTCATGGTAGTATTAGTCCCCCAGCCTTTTGAAAGAGGTAGGCTAAGTGTTTTTTTAATTAGGCTAGAAAATGAGAATATGTTGAATTATCTATCTGTATTGTTTGTTTGTTTGTTATTTGATATCATGGTCCATAAGTGACATTGTAGTCTTCTTATCCAGTGATGGCTGTTAAAAACTGTATAAAATTCATAACATTTGAAAGGACTGTCCCATTTTCCTCAAACTTCACTGACGTTGTACTAATATTTGTGTATTCACTTAGTCCACATACCAAATGTGTTTGGGATTTCGTTCCCATTTAATATTTTGTTCAAAAGTACTGTATTGACAAATCATTGTCCAATTACTTTCCAGTATTGAAAGTTAATGTTTTACCATAAGAATTATGATGAAACTGTTCAGCATGTCACTTTATGTAATCTCTCCAGAATCTACATCAGTACCTCAGTTCTCGTCCAGATCACGGCGCTCTGTAGAATACACGGCCCCATCCAAGCCCACTAAAGGAGTGAAGATTTCAGCACCAGAGAGTAAGAAGCTTCCAGTCGTCAAACCCTCTCAGACCACATCAGAGCCTGGAGCCTCTGGTCCTGGGATAGAGGAGAGGTTTGCTGCTCTAGAAGCTGAGATGGCTGAGACTAGAAAGATTATGAGTGAGATGAAGGCAACCATCGGAGACTTGTCCAAACAGGTAAGGTCAAAGGTCAAATCAAGCAGAATGAAACATAATATATAATATATATAATACATACAATTTCAATAGCGCCATTTTGCATTCTGTTTGAATGCTCAAGGCACTTTATGCCAGAGCAAAAAGACTGAAAATACATATACCATAAAAGAAGAAAGAAGAAGAAATACAGTAATGAGTCCATTCAAGGAAGAGGAAATTGAAATAATGCCATTATCTGGGAAGTTTTCTAAATCTTTTGCAGATTAGATGGCAGCATGATTCCCTTTCAGTGAGCTTTTTCTGTAGCTGAGGAATAGCTATGAATTTATTTCTTAACCCGTTGAAGATGGTTTGATTTTGCTACAACATGTAAACAGTAGTAATTCAAATGTTTGGTAAACACTTTTGCTTTCTTATATTGCAGTGGAGGTAAATTCAGTGATGTAAACTTGTAAGAGAACAAAAAAAAAAAAAAACTGCATGTAGCAAGCTTTCATCACCATTTCCTTTCCATCAATGACCCACAGGTTCGTCGTCTGAAGAGAGATCTCCGTGACAAGCAGCGTGGGAATTGATGACAAATCCTCACAGATGACCAGATCCAGGGACTGGATGTCTCTCCTATTAAAACAAAATATGAAAGAAAAAGAAAAACATGCAGCAGGAAAAATTCCTCAGCTTCATCTTTTGCAAAGTGGCATTTATCCCATGTACTTGCTTGTAAGCCTTAGGAATGTATGGCTAGTGTATGTGAATATGCAATATCACTTGGTGATGTTCAGGCTTAGGTAAAATATTCTTTCAACCTTTCAGAATGAACTTGTCTGTGTCCTAAGATTTTGGTTTTAATGTCAGGTTTTTAAGATTCTGCAAAGGACAACCCTTTGAACTAACTGTGATATTGTCTGCTGGTCAACCAAAGATAAGATCTTCGTCTTGTAAAGTACATTGAAATTATTTTCTTTGGACTGGTGTCCGTGTGCACCTCCCCTTGAAAAATGGGAATGAAAAATGAAACATGAATTCAAATACCTAGATTCCATTAGTGATACTATGATACTAGGCTACAATCTGATCAAATTCCTATGACGTACAAGCACAGAATGACGAAAAACAATGATGTGGTGTATGTGTGTTAAATGACAGGTGAAGCATATCAATATTTACACACAGACATGAAACAAGTAGTCAAGTCATCGTACATTGTACTTCTATTGAGGCCATAGTGCTATCATGTCCATCTGTGTTAAGTCTTCTTCCCAAAGATATGACAGATGGTTGTGTGCAACAAGTCTAGGACAAGACCAAGATTAATGATTTGTTAATATGTAAGTTATGGGTGTAACATGCATTTGTTTCTGCTGTGACTAAAATCTGATTTGATGCTGATTTGTGTACTGATATTTTTCTTTCATCAAACTAAAGAACTCTGTGTGATTTGTACAGTTAATAAGGCCTGCAGAAGATAGCCATGTCATTAGACAGCTTAATACATACTGGCTCATTCTGGCAATGTTTAGTATAGAGGCCAGTGTTTGTGACTATCTTGAAAGAAGTAGTATTTTTTAATAGAGTGAAAATATTATTTTTTTGGAACAACAGAAGATCAATAGCAACTTCATTTCTTTTGATCGTTCACTTCCCAATGACAGAAAAAAAAAATTGTGCAACAGCATTGGTGTATATCATTTAGTCCTGTATATCTTTTTTTTTTTTTGTAAACAGAAGCAAATGAAAAGTACTATCAAATGCTGACAAATGAAACAAGATAATGGGAAGAAAAAAAAACAGACAAATTTTAGCTTCTTGAATCAATTGATAACCTATCGCCAGAATAAGTGCAGTAAATGACAGTGTCTGTCAAAGGGAAACCATCATTATTCTTCTGTTTGACAAGTGTTTATATTATCTTCTAATATCACACTAGTTATGTTATGAAAATGATAACCGTGGATTTATTGTTTTTGTCAACATAGTGACAGTTGCCTCGTTCATTTGATGATAATCCTTATGTAATGTGTGAGACGTAGCCCTGAACAGTTTACCTTAGTCAAAGCTGAGACATCTATCACTAGAGTCTGTAGTACAGTGATTTGGCCTGTGTGGAAGTACGGTTGGCATCATGTTTAGATGTTAACTCTCATTTGTTTTATTTCCATGATTGATGTTTTTAGATTGAGTTTCCACTTCAAAATTTGGAGCTGCTGAGGAGAAGTTGAATGATTTTCACATCACTTTTCCTTCACACTGTAGGGAGCCCTGTGATGTGTGAAAATGTCAAGCATAGTATGTAGCATACTATGCAATTCTGTGTGCTGAGAGCTGATAAAGTAATAGGATGCTAAGTCTGTGTACATTGTTTGGTGTCTGTAATTCTTGTCATACAGAGACTGTATTTTTCCATGGATTTGACAACCACTACAAGATATTTAATAGCAAGTGTGAAATCCCTTGCATAGATACCTGCTCTTTGTTGGTTTTAGGAAAGAAGCAAGCAGTGAAACCCAGCACACAGTGGGTGGGCTCTGTGTGAAATAATTATATTTAAGACTGGAGTGTGTGGTGTATGGGTAATACCCTACATGTGTAATGAAATCCATGTCACAGACTGGATATGTTGTAAAGTATGAATGAAACCATGGTGCTAAACTTGTATAGTCATATTTTTTACCAGTTTACGTGTATGTCTATATCTCTGGATTTGTAGGAAATCTTATTTCGACAAATGAGGGAAATGCAATTTTAATGATGTATAGTACATCGTTTCTGTCTTAACACTAATATAAAATACACATACCTCAAGTGCCTAGATATGTGAAGCTCACTTTTTTTTTCATCCATTCTTTTCATTGTAATATCCTTTTAGCAATTTCACATTTCTATGCAGATGTATGAGCATCAAAAAAGTGAAGCAAATTTTACTGAATGTATTTATATGAAAGAAAACACATTTTGAAATGTTCCACATATTTGATCGACAGAAACAAGACAATGCAAATATGATGTGTTAGTACAGATGGGATGTATGTAGGACTATAGGGCTTGTTTTTTTTTTTTATACAAATGGAAACCAGAAAATATTGCTAGTGTAGAATCATTTGATCTTAGATATTTGTATGATATGTGTCTTTTATTGGTATGTGCTTAGTCTAAAAAGACATAATCATAGAACCCATTTTCAGTGTTATGCAACATTGAATCAATTTGTTTGTAATGCTGTTGTCACACCTTCATGTGTAGCCTTGCCATAAAATACACAAAGAGCAAATCCAGTGGAACCTCATTATTGCAAGGTTGGAGATAGCGAAGTACCTGATATAATGAGGTCATTTTTGCAGGTCCCATTCCTGTTATATCCTTTGTTTTGGTCCCTGATATAACAAGTAGATTTCAGTGGTCCCAAGCAGCCTGCAATAAAGGGCTTCCCTATAGGTTTATTATAAAATATTCCTATGTGGCATTGTAGCCTACCATCACCTGTACGCTTTGTAGGAATCACATAGCAGTGTCACACATGGATTAGCCACACAGAGTGTGCATAAGACCTTTGTATGAGGAGCCTAATGGGTACAGGAGGCTATGTGGACCTATTTACAAGTCACACTTACATTGTACCATACACATGCCATGTGAAATTGTATGCATTATACAGAGTTACATCGCCTACATACTGCCATTGAATGCTTTGTCTGCCTGTATGGAGATTTCTCCTATATTAGTCTCTAGATGCTTGTTATCCTGACATCAAATCTGTGAATACAAATTTGTGAATACAGTCTCAGGATACAATAAAAGTGAGTTCTGAAACAATTTTCCAAGAGCGCACCATACAGCAGAGGAATTCATGTTGCTATTTAGTACCATTATATAGTGGCTAATTTCACACAACCTCTGCAGGGAAACACACATTGTTGTGATTGAAGTAAGTAGCTCACTTCATCATCATAAGATATGAAAGTTATTACTCCACCTTGCAGCAGGTACCAAATACATGAAAACTTCATATACATTCCCAACATGACATAGGACCCTCTGTACACTCTAAAAGGCCCTATGTTGCCTCTATGGCTAAGCCTAGCTAGACGTGTGACCACAGCATTACATACAGGAGATTGAAATCCTTTTACTGTCATACAACCAAGCATCTTTCACAGTAGGCTTTGTGGAGAGGTAATCTCACATTTACTGACGACTGAAACCATAAACACGCTGCACTATATACCTTATTCTTACATCATTGTGTGAGGGATCAGTTGCACTGTAATATATGTCCTTGTTTTTTCCAAACGCTGCCGGACAGATATTTCCTTTGAATTTGTTTTCATGTTAAGTACTACTTAACTATTTATACAAATCATATTATATCCTGCTATGATTTTAACTTGTTTGAAGTAATATTCTGTATGTATTTTATATTCTTCGTTTTTTCAATGTGTTGATTTGAACCAGCATTCAACATGCAGGTGTAGGTGCCTATGTAGAGATGTAGGCAACAGAAATAGCTGTAGTGGGTACTGGCCTATTTGCAGACTAATGATTGACTAGCGACTAATGACTAATGACTAGCCTGATGGTAGAAGACTAATGTGTATGACACTTGCCTTTGGAAAACAATCAGGGAACAGTGAGGGGTGGAAATGGTGTCCTTAGTACTCCCTTGCCATAGCACATTGCTTGTTAGTATGAATACTTCATGAGGAACACACATGTTGAGAAGTAATAGGAGGAAGTAGAAATATGTGTTAGAAACAAACTGCATCACAAAAGCAAACACAATTCTTGAGCTCAGGGACAGGCACATTATGACTTTGTTCCACAGTCTGTCATTGTAGATTTTATAATGATTTCATTGATTTCTCTCACCAAATGACTGCTTGATGACAATGTCCACCGAAGGAGATTCAGGTTTTTCTTATTGTGACAGATTTTTCTCAAAATCATAAGTCAGTTTTTTGAAAGCATTTGTTACATCCCCCTTTAGTCTTATCAATATGGATTTACTTTCATAAACCTTTTTGAAGGCGACAACTTAACACCTTTTTCTGCCACTTCATGCCTGTTAGTTGTACAATGCTCTAGTAGCCATTGATTGAACATACAAAATAGACACAATGATAGATACAAGTTATGGTAATGTCTGTTAGGTAATGATGAGACATCTGAATAAAATAAATAAATAAAAATAGTGGATATGGATCAATTACTGTATACGCCGAATATTTCGGGAGGTTTTTATTTTTGCGAATTTCACGAGTCGGGTGCTATTTTCGAAAATAAAGACAGCCAAAATATTCTGATCTGATTCTGATATTCTGATAACTCTGATCCTGATGTGAATGTGACATACACCTGTACATTTCTCCATTCAGTACAGGACTCTTCGATCGCAAATTTAACCACTCACGAAATCGTCAGGAATTCCTGATTCGCGGAAATTTAGACTCTCAAAATATATGGCGTATGCAGTACACTGTACTAGGCCACTTTCAGACCTTGATATTTGTGGTTCATAAGAAATCAGCCCTGAAGATTGTTTCAAGAAGAGTTTTGTCAAGAGATGAAAGAAAATTTTTGTATGAGTTATTCTTTGTTCTTGATCTGCATGGCTCCAATTCTCCAAACTTTGCTAAAATCAAAGATATATCAACAATGATGTATAAAGAACAGCAACATCCCCCCCCCCCAGGAAAAAAAAAACAAAAAACAAAAAACCAAAAAACACACACACACAGGCATCTAAATTTGCATTTGTCCATTCTGCCGACAAGAAAACAAGTGATATATTTAGTAACATTATGTCATCACTCTTCAGGCTTCTTGCGTTGAAGAGATTTTACTCATTAAATGACAAATTTTGCCCCGTAGCAGAAGCCAATCGATTTCGGTGAATATTTCTTGTATGTTTTCTTTGTAAAATACACCTCCTTTCTCAAATTTTACTTTCAAATACTTTGTCTCGTCAAGATCAGAGTGTATCAGATGTGTTGTGGTCCTCTTGTCTAATTTGCAGTCTATGTCAAACTGCCTCAAAGTTCAGAACAAGACATTTGTGCTTTGATACATTCTCTTTTTGTGTGAAACACAAAAAATCAGCAAAGTTTGTTCCAGCAGCATTATCGCGCAAGTGATTTGCGTGAGTGTGATGTCATGACTGAAGGTACAAATTTGGTAAGAAAGAGAGGTTTGTGGTCAACTTTCAAACAATGCTTAGTGGTATTAAAAGGTACATTGATATTACTGGAATCATGTTAAAATGAACACAATTTTGTTTCTTTTAAATGCCTGCATTTTTATCTCTGTCAGTGAGGGCTGCCACTTTGACGAACTCAGGCAGTGTATTTAAAACACACCATATTCCTGTCTTTCTTTACATTTATTTATCTGGTAAAGGATCATGGCGTGTTTGTTCTTAAAGGTCTAGTAACCTAACTTACAGTTGGAGGTGATCTTGATTAATGGATCTGGTTAAAGATGTATATTGTTAAGATGACTATGTTCATAAAAGAGATACACATTGAGAGCATGTCTGCTACAAGACTATTTGTATAATTTGTGATTTGAATCATGAATTAATCATACAAGAGGCATTATGATTTAAAGCCTTTGGTCTCCCAATCCATCCGTCCACCTGTCTGTTATTTCTCATCATCTTTCCATCTTTTAACTTTCATAGAAGTTACTGACATTTCATAACTTACATTGAGGTTTAGTACTTAAATTTCAAGAAATTTGGTACAAAACAGGGCATTGATTGGGCATTTCAGTCATGAAAATCTATGAAGTAAAATACTAAAGTACCATGGCAAAATGCTGTATCACCTAAGTTACAACAATGGTGTAGTAGTGTGAAAGGGCAATGCACTAAGCTGCAAAGCATGCATAGTAAAAGCCAATGATCAAAATTCAAGGTCATAATATCTCAAAATGTCACTGTTTAAGCAATCTCTGAGAAAAATCTAATGCAAGGTCATCAAAAGTGTGTGGATTGAGTTAAAAAAAAAATGAAGGGATTAGATTTTTGTCACATTATGAATTGTAGTGTGGTAAGTTCAAAACCATGAATGTAGAAGTAAACCAGGTGGCACTGTAATAGTCATATTTTGATTAAGAAAAGAAAAGAAATACAAATTAAGTCTTTTTATGTATGAGATTGATTTGGTGTTTTTGTCCTTTTTATTTAATTTCTTTCAAATGTAGATTTTTCTGGTCAAGATCACATGGGTATATCCACAGGTTTTTATCAAGGCTTTAACTCGATATATTTATTGGAGCCAATGTGGTCGCAAAGCACTGTGTCTTTACATATAGTATATTGTTAATTATCATAAACTGAATTGTTTCCTTCCACACTTATAAATTTGTGAGAATAGTTGAAGTCAGGATCTGCCCTTATATGTGTAATGCATTCTCACTATGTTGTTAAGCTGAGGCTGAGTTTGGCCCTAATACCTTTTGAATGTGCAAAGTATTTGCTAATGTTGCTGTCATTTAAAAAAAAAAAGCATTTACTTTCAGAGATCACATTGTGGTACACATTTTTATTAACTGTTGATAACTTACATTCTATTCTTTTGTGTATTTGTAGAATTTTGTGAAACATGAAAAAAAAAGGAAAAAATATTTTGTCCTTATCCAAGTGTATTTATTTTGTGTGAAAAGTGTGCATTCATGGCGTTATTGAATAAGGGTGATGTTCGTTAAAGGGACTGTACAGTATTGGTTGAGGTGGGGATTCATGTTTTGAACATTCATAAGTGAGATAATGAAAAGCCTCTTATGAAATATGAAAGAGCATGTAATTTTAAGAAGGATTCAACGTTTATTTGATGAAAATTGGTTTTCAAATGGCTGAGATATCCCCAAAAGTGCTAATAATAAAAGGCGACATGCCACAACTTTATTAGGATCTCTTTGTTTCACCTTGTTTTTGGATATCTCAGCCATTTCAAAACCAATTTTCATCGAATAAACTTTTGATACCCCTTAGAACTGCATGCTCTTTGACATCTCATAGAGTGGTTTCTGAATATCTCGCAAAATGTTAAAAGCTAAATCCTCACCTCGACCAGAACTGTACACACCCTTTAATCTGAAGGTTCTTTATTTTGAAACACATAAATTCTGCATACATTAGTGTTAAATGAAAAGGATTGTTATTCAGAAGGTTTGAAAATCCTAAAATGAAATAAGATTTGTTATTTTGCAGATTGTGTTGATCATAAATTGAAATACAGTTTGTTAATCTGAAATTGAAAGGTAACAAACTGTCAGAATAATGAACTTTATTTCATTTTCAAATTACTGAACCTTCAGAATAACAAACCTTATACAGTATATCATTTTCAGATCAATGGATCTAACAATACCAAAACTTATTACAAACATGTATTTGGAATTATGAACCTTCAAAATAATGAATCTTTGGAATGACAAACCTGATTTCATTTTTGGATTAATGAATCTTCAGAATAATGAACTGTAGCTGCTGATAATGACGTGATCTATTGGAATGACCAGGCATTGAAATGACCAGGCCAGAGCTGCCAACTAGTACTGATTCTCAGTAATTTCTACTGAAATTGGACAAGAATACTGAAGGTTACAAGCAAATTACTGATTTTAGAAATCATTGTCTGTGATAAATTCTATAACACTGTTAAGGATTACCTATTTTCACTCAAAAAAGGTGCAAATTACTGATTTTCAGCCATCATAGTACTGAAAGGCTTTTACAAAAGTTGGCAGCTCTGCCAGGCATTGATATGACCAGGCATTGATATGACCAGGCATTGATATGACCAGGCATTGATATGCTGGTATGAAGCAGACTCTGTTTCTGTTTGACATTGCACCAGTGTTGTGTATGGGCCATACAGTCAACCTTGCCTAAGTTGAATCCGCGACTTGCATGAATTTTGACTTGCACAATAAAATTGCCACATGTTCATATCAATTTGGGTAGAATTTTTTTCTCGACATAACCATTTTATATTACTTGTGTGAGGTCAATGTATAGTATAGGCGAGGTTGACTTTGTATGGTTTTGAACCTGTGTTGACAAGTGGCCAAATCGGGAACATGATTGTAATAATGTAGTTTTACGTATGTTCAAGGTTGCCTTTAACTAACATGCTATGGAGAAGTTGTGGGAAGAATACAAGTATGTTTCACCAAGTACCATTATTCATCCAGAAATAGAAGATGTGGAAGTAGATTCATGAAGGAATGATAAACAATTCATCAGCCTCAGTTTAAACATTCTCCTAAAAAAGAAATAAACAAAATTTGAAGGTTTAGTTTCCTTTTTTTTTTTTATTTTTTTTTTAGTGAGATGTGATGATTGGTTGATTGATTGATGGATGGATGGATGGATGGATGGATGGGTGGATGGATTGATTGATTGATTGATTGGCTGATTCTATTTCCACAAGATGAGATAAATGTACATTATTTATATTGGTTAATGCAAACAAGAAGTATATTTACCCTAAAAAGACTGGGCTATTTTGGAGTTTTGAGGACTGGGGTTGGGGGGGGGGGGGGGGAGGGAGGGGCCGTGTGACCGTAAAATGTCACCTAACACCATAACCGCTGCAGGTGTATAAGCAAATTAGGTATCAAAAGATGCATACAGAAAAAAGTCATGAAGTCTCGGTGTGAGATCTTAATTTCCAGAGGGGGACATAATGACCCCCCCCCCCCCCCCCAATAACTCAGCTCCGCCCTCATGGGGGCGCTTTAGTGCCGAGGGATCCAGGAGAATACACATTCCATATAAAATGTAAAGAATTATTTTATGTATACAAGCTTGAAATAGACATACATTACAACAATTTGTTATTTTACACAAAATGTTTTTGATAATCACTATATTAGATATATTATACACAATCTAAGCCTCAAAGGAATAAAACGAAAGACCACCTAAAACAAATAAACAGCGAAAAGAGTAGAAAATAAAATTATAGGCGAAATCTATGGAAAAAACAACAACAACAAATCATTTACTATTACGAGCACACTATCCTCTATAACTGAAATATTTACAGAAGTTTTGGTTTTGGTGGAACAGGGGTACCGATACAGAACGAAAATTATATGCCGCAAACATAAGAGCCATTGCCAATTTTGCATTGGTTTTACAGGTCAGTAGAATGATATACGATTGAATTCACAAGATCTCGCACTTACAAGCAGCAAGAATAAATTTTTAATCCCTTTCATATTTGAGCAAGATCTTTATCGAGCTGCGTCTCATGTATACAAATGATAAACAAGTAATTAGTGGGAGAAAAATGTGAAAACATAATCTTGCGAAAATTAGAGATAGTGGAGCACTGGACAGCATCGTTATTTCACTTGTTTGCCTGTTTTGTTTTACCGTGTTTTTAATCATTTGGCTTTTTTCCTTCTGCCTAAAGAAGATATTTTGATATTGGTGTTATGTTATATCATCAGTTACAGTCATCCCGAAGATTGCGTTAGTCCGAAAATAAACGAGGTTCATTATTCCGAAGGTGCGTAAATACGCAAATGAAGAAAGACTCGCTGTTTCGAAGATTCGTTTTAATTACACATTCGTAACTGAACCACTCAAAACCGCCCATCTGCACCTTTTTTTAATAGTTTTATGCTTTACCATGGTTTTCATATATAATATAATTATGATTACGCAATTAAGTTAAAAGAGATCAAAAGTCAACAAAAGGATGTCAGAATTTCTTCTGTGACACACCACTCTCTTGGTAAAGTCTCAATAGGCTTTCAAATAAACATAACTTATGATAGACAAAATAAACATGCCGTGAGTTATTTTTCTTTTACATAATGTAGAATGTCGTCAAAATGAGAGTAATATTGCTGTACCTCCAGGGAACAATAGCCCATAGTGTACGGAATCGTCAGTTGCTAAACGGTTAATCCAAAAACAAAGTACGGTTAATTCAGAAGGTTTGTTAGGATAAGTATTAGTTTTCTTGTCATTTTCGGATTAACGAACCATCAACCTTCAGATTAACACCATGGCAAATGTTCAGATTGACGAACCCAATTTTGTTTTCGGATTAATGAAGGAACTTCTAGGTATTTGGAATTATTATTGTTTCAGAATAACGATCAATAGGAATAAGAAACTTAATTTCATAATAGGGTAAACAAACCATTGGACTAAGGAGCATCATCCGAGATTTGTATAATGTGTGTATGATATGTTTGTATATTATACCGATGTTTATTCGCTCGGTATCATGTAGGGACGTAAACAGAACTCCAACAGACCATCAGAAATGCCAGCAAAGCAGAGTGAACGCGATTTACCGATTTTGCATTGTGTCGCGTACAATACCAAAGAGGTCGTACATTGTACCAAACACCTAGTTTGTCAAAAGTTTGTATGCCACTAGGATTGAAAGAGAGATAAAACAAGAGAGAGAGAGAGAGAGAGAGGGAGGGAGAGAGGGAGAGAGAGAGGAAGAGAGAAGGAGGGAGAGGGAGAGAGAGGGAGGGAGAGGGACTGAGGTGACTTAGAGTTCCTTACGTTCTTCCTTGCTTTTGAAAATAAACACGTATGATATATTGATGTGCATGGCACAGCTGGGAACAGCGCACAGCACGATAGAATCCTTCTTACCCCAGTTCCGGCATGTCCGGTTTGTCGGTTCTTTCTTTCTTGTTTACGTCTTTATTGTTTGTTTGTTTGTTGGTTGGTTGGTTTGTTTTCTGACATGGAAGCTTTTTGCTAACCGCACACACGATTAACCCTCCTCCTTTTCTTGGCTAGAGTACTATTGACACCTGCCATAATATTGACAGCCAGCACGGATGGGAGTCGGCATAAACTTAACCTTAATCAGACATTGAAGATAATTTATTCAGCATATCTTAAAGTGTGTGTGTGTGTGTGTGTGTGTGTGTGTGTGTGTGTGTGTGTATTTGACTGGTCAAGCGGGGGGGGGGGGGGGGGGGATACACTAATTGACCTTAACCCCTAGTCTCGCAGCCTCCCCCACCCCACTCTGAAAAACCAACTTCCGCGGCCCCTGGATTACTAGGATCAGCCTTAGATTTCCCAGAACTTACATAATATAGTTTTGAAAAACGGACTGAAAACAAGAAATTTTATTTGCCTGTCAACATTAGATGTGATAATTATTGCTATACCTAGCAATATTACTCAGATTATCACGTCTAAAAGGATCGAAAAATTATTAAAAAAAAAACAACAACATGAGAACAAACAAATTAATTAACTAAATTAAAACACTCAAAATCAGTCGACATAACTTGCTAGCGAGATTGTCATGTAGCAACACTAATTAGGACTGATCACACTTGTCATAACTAATCCGCCCTTGCAATTGGCAGTTAGTAGACAAAGACAATAACAAAGAACAGAGACAATGAGTTATGCAATAATTATAAGGTCGGTCTTCAAGATCACCAGCTGAGCTAGACGTCATAACGTGCTCAGCCAATGGGATACGTGGCTGCACTTCATTCATGGGCTATCCGGCCGGCGAGCGGATGTACATCGATCGACGACGTGTCCTCACTTGAGAATACTGAGTACCCCACCGCCACCGTGCGAGAGCTCGCTGGCTGAATTAGAATCTTCCGTTCTCGGCGTCAACTTGAGCACAAACCCTTTCTAGCTACTGTACAGAATTCATAGGAAAAGAGGACACAGGAGTGAAAGATATCTATTCACAGCCAGAGTCTTCTCGCTTCGCCAGCAGCAGGTGAAATTTAGTCTGACAAAAAGAGCAGAATTAGTGAACATGTCGTCTTCTGCAAAGTGGGAAACAGTCTCCCACAAAAAGAAAGCCACGCAGGCCGATAAAAAGGCAGCCCAGAGAGCTTTGGCCCAAAATGCTCCGAAAGTCGATCAGATGTGTAAGTTTGTGCTGTATTTTACTAGTTATGGACTTTTATGTGGCAAGGTACGAGTCAGAAGCCTACCAGCTGTTTCACTGTTGCTGGAGGTCTCTTCCTGTGTAGCCGTAAAATATGTAGCCCCATGTATTTAGATCTGTGTGTGCTACCGGTGTCGGATATTTGTGTGATCGCAACTCTTGACAACTGTAACTAGATTTTATTCTAGATCCCATAGGCCTACATGGTAATTAATCTAACTTAACGTGTCGTAATTACTGACCTTGACCGAAAGATCGGTCTGTATCTGGTCGTCGGGGAAATGTTCCGCGGAGACTGCGTCTGGCTTCACGGATCCCCTCCTATACGCTATACCAGTTCGGGAAACCCACTCACAAGGGGGGCCCCTCCTTATAAGTAACCCGTCCCCCTTATAAGTAACCCCGTCCCCCTTATAAGTAACCCCCGGGGCACCCCTTATAAGGAGTCTCTACGCTTTTTTGCAATGCAACGCGAAAATGAAAGGACTGCGGCAATTCGCTTGATTGTGTCCATAAAGCTTCACAAGTTTCCTAGTTACTCACGAAATTTGAGCAAAATCGGTTCGAGGCATCATATCTAAAATCATGGATTTAAATGCGATGTCAAACGACCCATGCGAATGCTGAAATGCGAGCGATTACTGGAGTGAGTGTCGCCAGGCGCGGTGGCGCGGCAATGCTTGAGTGCAGACGTGGCGACTGAGTACGGAGACTTTCGTTCATTCAGGTGGCTTTAAATGAAGGAAAAATAACAAAAGTAACGAAATAGTCAACCGCCTACCTTTGCAATTGGTATGCATATATACAAAAGGATACGTTCCCATAGGGTTGTCCAGTTGAAGTCGTCCCTAAACAAAAATTTTAAGTTGAAACTTGCAAGTTTCGCCGATGAAGCTTGAACAACTTGCTGAATGCGGGAGCTGTTGGAAATTTCAAGCTTCATCGGCGAAACTTGCAAGTTTCAACTTAAAATTTTTGTTTAGGGACGACTTCAACTGGACAACCCTATGGGAACGTATCCTTTTGTATATATGCATACCAATTGCAAAGGTAGGTGGTTGACTATTTCGTTACTTTTGTTATTTTTCCTTCATTTAAAGCCACCTGAATGAACGAAAGTCTCCGTACTCAGTCGCCACATCTGCACTCAAGCATTGCCGCGCCGCCGCGCCTGGCGACACTCACGCCAGTATTCGTTCGCATTTCAGCATTTGCATGGGTCGTTTGACATCGCATTTAAATCCATGATTTTAGATATGATGCCTCGAACTGATTTTGCTCAAATTTCGTGAGTAACTAGGAAACTTGTGAAGCTTTATGGACATAATCAAGCGAATTGCCGCAGTCCTTTCATTTTCGCGTTGCATTGCAAAAAAGCGTGGAGACTCCTTATAAGGGGTGCCCCGGGGGTTACTTATAAGGGGGACGGGGTTACTTATAAGGGGGACAGGTTACTTATAAGGAGGGGCCCCCCTTGTGAGTGGGTTTCCCAAACTGATACATTAGGAGAGCGATAACGTCAAAAAATAAAAGACTCCTCCGGACAGACGGATCTTTCTGTCTATTACTGACCTTGCCTTGGTCTGACTTTGGCTCATGTTTGTAGACAACTAAATCAGCGTGTCTCGTATTTGTGTGAATATTTTTTTTTTTCATTAATATTACTTTAGTAGGCCTACAGCTGGTGACATGGCGTAAATTACTGTAACTTTTAAACGTGTACGGTAAGTAAATTTGATGTTGACATTTTACATGATCATTCATATCATGAATGTTCAGTCACAGCAAGTGAGTTTATTTAATATTTACACTTGTTTCTTTTTCCCAAGGAAGGCTAGCTTTGACTCTGTATACCGGTAACCAGAGCTGGAGTTTGAGTGAAGTCTTGTCTGTTTAGCACTTATTTTCAGTGCATTGCCATTAAAATAGGATGTACAGTACCGTAATTATAAAACAGACTGTACTGATACTGTGATAGTGTAAAGCCACTATCCCACAGCTAATTTTAGATATTGTTGTTATCATATTCTCAAATCTTAAGTAGAAATAATGTCTTCTTTCCCATTTGAAATTTAATACTTTTTAAAATATTTCATTGACTATCTATTATATAGCGCCTCTGCAGGAGAGTTCGACAATCTTCAGTGCAGCATTTTCTTCCAACTCGGCACAGAAGGGGTCAAAAAGTGCCAATGGAGATGCCCATGGTGGTGGGAAGAAGCCAGGCCAACAGAAGAAGAAGGGAAGCGAAGGAAAGAAGAAAATGGAACATTTGGGCAGTCTTGATGAGGCTCTGAGTAATGTTGATGTGGGAGAGCTAAAAGCTCAGCTTGAGGATGTCAAAACGAGGTGCCCCGACTCACCAGCAGTAAGTATACTCTTTATGTAGGGATGAAGTTTGAAATTAATAGTGGATGCAGTGTGTTCTGGAAGGAAACATTTCTCAAAAGATCTATCTTTGTTTCCTGTTTTATTGTGGCATGACAGGCATACGGTTAAAACAGGAAGGAGTAATTCACTTGTGTGACTGTTTAAAAATTTTGGCAGTTTTATAGTCATATATCTGCAAATGACTATTTAGTTTTGCTATAAGTTATACACACCATATTCCACTACATTGCATCCAGTTCCATCAATACTGAGGACTTTTTCCCAGCAAATTTCCAGTGGTCCATGCAGTTTGGAATACTAGGCAATTTGAATATTGAATGACAATGCTGAAGTGATGCACAATCATCGTTGCTATGCAAATATTCTAATAACCCCCTGAAAGTGTAGAAGCACTTTCTCCTCTTTTGTTTCAGATTTTACTTGACAAATATGAAACAACAAAGATACAGTAAAAATACAGTAAACACAAGTAGAAGTCATCTCATGTAAACCCCTGATTGTGCAATCATGTTTCTTGTGAAATGATTTTATACTGACATTACAAAATAACCTTAACTTTTGCTTCAAGTTCTATAGATGCAGCTTTAAAAACGGAATGCATTGATCTTTTAATCTGAAATTGCTTTTATTTTTTATGCATGATTTATTTGCAAACCTAGACGAAAGTGCTACACCATTGAAAAATGTCCTCAACTTTGTTTATCTTATCCTCTCTTGTGTGCACACAAAAAGAATGCATTTAATCCTATCTTGAATTTTATTTTCTTAGCAAGAAAAGAGGCACAATAGATGAGGGGAGGTTGTGCATAAGCTGTGTACTGCATATTGTCTGTTTGCCAAGAAATTCTTGGCCATACGTATGCAAATTCAACAACAATAGAGAACAGCAGTTGTTATACAAAGAGATGTTTGCATCAACATTTGGTTCCAGGATTTTAACGTTCTTTGTCTATCGGAATATTGGCTGTCATATGAACTTTGATGTGATTTATTTGTAGCGTAACAATTTGCCCATGTAAAGGACACATATAATTTATTTCTACTCTAGCTCTGGCTGGGTGATTTGGCACTGTTCTTGAACCGGAAGCTACTGACCAAAGAGACTGATCCTACCTTTCCTGATAAGCCTTCAGGTAAATGGTCAGATCAGATGTTGACTATTTTGAAGAAGAAGAAAGCAGAAGTAAAAGAAAATAAAGGTTTATTCTGCATAGAGCTGAGTTGATGATGTTTAAAATGGTAGCCCCTCTTTTCTAAACATGATGGGGCTGAAATAGAAACACTGACTGGTGTATTGACACTGCATACATCTGTAAGCATTGACATTTTGACTGTTATGGTGAAATTGTCATTCATCATTACACATGCTTTTTGATACCAAGATGCTATAAGACTTTAAGCCTTGGAACATGCTCTTGCATGTGTCAAAGCCTAGCAGTTTATGTAGCCCAAATTGGTTAGCCTATAAACTTGTTTGTGTGTGTATGTGGTTGTGTTGTCTTTCCACATTACCTGCATACATTTATACCTGCCCTTCTGTTGTGACAAAATGAATTCAAGGGTATTGTAAATACCTCAGCAACAATGCCACATCCAGATAAGTATATATTCTGTCTCTCTCATTCTTTTCTTTTTCACCAGATTATCCACTGTGTAAACTGAGTGGAGCAGTCCAGTCAGTGTTACGGAATCTCATTGGTTCTTACCAAGAGAGAATGCTGAAGATGTTTCACCAGCACTGCATCAGGGAGATTGAGAATGACTTACCCAAAGGTGAGGAGAATTAACAAGTTATGTCCATTGATTAATGAATACTTTTCTATTCCTGGAGTTATGAATTTTGAAGTTTACAAATATTTTTGTGCTCTCATCTCACTTGGCAAGTCTTGTTGGATGGCTTATGACTTGTAGTTTGTCTGTTTGTTTGTCTCTAGGCATGACATTGAGTTTTTTCAAAGTATCTAAAATTTACAGGAATTATCTTGAAAACACTATATGTATGTGTAGATGACCGCAAACAGATGGACCTCAGACATTTTGTCATGAAGCCAATGGTCAGGAGATCAGGAAGGTGTATAGTTTCATGGTTCATGAGAAATTAAACAAAATTGAAGAGAAAACAAAAATTAGAAGGGCTGTACATGCCAATAATACTATTTGTGCAGTCATATACATGTACCACCAGAAGAAAATGTCAAATGATTAACTCTACAATTATTTTCTTTGTGATTATCATCTTTCCATGTTGTCTAGGTCAGTCAGTGAATGGCTACAGGGTTTTCCTTCAGCTTCTTGCCAAGGACTACCCACAGTTTGTGACGAGTCACCTCCAAGATGTAAGGCACACTTCTTCTTATAACAGACTCATACAATGAGCTGGTGGATGAGCATCTCTCATGGACACATAAAATGCTTTGTTAATTTCTCTAATATGTCCACTGTTGACATTGCTACTACTTTAGCTTTCTCTTTCTTGTGTGTGTTTGTTTATTTGTTTTTCAACATTGAAAGGAGATAGATTTGACCTTGCCTCACAACCTGAGAAGAGAAACATTCATACACATTACACATCCTGATATCAAATAATTATAAATTCTCTTTATCAAAGATTTGTGCATTTAATGGTTCCTTCCACATAGGATACCATTATTATGGAGAATATGGGAAAGTTATGTGTGTTCAAAGCTTTTTTTTTCTTTTTCCTTTTTTTACATACTGCATGGTGTCTTGTGTAGCATATTTTTCATTATCTTTTTACATCTTCTATTTTCAAACACAGTATTTAGAGATCTTCAAGCGAAGGCAAAGTGACAAGGCCACCAGTCTGACCATTCTATGGAGCTGTGTTCAAGCTGGTCACAGTGATCCTGTCATTGGCCTACATGGTAAATCACTTTGAGAAATTACTTTGAGGTTTTCCTTTGTCATAACAATTAATGTAGACTATAATGCATTAGTTGGCTTTTAAATGTCTTATTGAATCTTATTGTCTGAGAAATGTTCTGCAGCCATTTCTTACCCCACCCTCTTGTTTTTTGCATGCCCATAACAATTTGTTTTTTAGTACTGTAAAACATGATATATTCGTGGCATGAAATTTTCGCGAATTGGGGCAGATGGCCTTTTTCGTGGCATGAAATTTTTGCAAGGTGTTGCGTGCATTTTAATTTCTTTAATCTTTCTTTAATCTTGGCGCTCGCGAAATTTGCGAAATTAAAATGTGCACGAACATTCCTTGTTTTACAGTATATGGACTGCACTCAACCCAAGATTGTACCTCATTTGAGTGAAGTGTGCAGGTCATAATTGCTATGATTTATTTAGATGGAGAGGTTTAGGTCACCTCATACATTATGAAAGAAATGATTTCTAAATCAAAGCCCCAAAATAAAGAGAAACCCTGTTGTTGACAAGATTATAGTTTATTTTCAAATGAGACCTAGCCGTACAGTGTCCAAAATATGATCGATGGTCAGATCTAATGGTTTAAGTTTTGTTTCTATTTCAGTGTGGAGTAAAGTGCTGCTGCCCCTACTTGGACAGAAGATGGTGTCTTACTACGCTGTTGCTGTGCTGAACCGCTTTTTAAGGTGATGCATGACATTTTCTGTGATTATGTGTCTTGAACAAGAAAGGTTTGATGAAACTCCTGGAAAAACTTGCTTTGCTAATTATCTGGACATTGCTCAGGAAGTTGGTTTAGGATTTGGGGCCTTTACTTGTAGACTTGTTGGGCACATGGACTCTGGTTACATTCAGTAGTGGTCTAAAGAAGCACTGAAGAGTGCATGACATTTGGATCAAATCTTCTGATTACTGCAAGTATTTTTATCTTCTCTTCAGAGGAAAGCATCATTAATTTATCAGTAGTTTGCATCATATGTTCAGATTAACCTGAAGTTTAAGTCTCAAGCCACTCAGGGCTCCCATATTGCAACAGGTTCTCTCTCTTTTTTGTGCATATTTTAAACTAATTTTTCTTTATCTTTGCTTCTTGAAATGTTTTGTTGGCAGTTCAAACCTAGATGAGCAGCGTGCCAGCCAGGTACTTGGACCAAATGAGTTCTTCCCCATCTTGGACTATGTCTTCACCCCAAACAACTCGCTTCCATCTAAGTATGTGATTCTCTTTCCTTCCAGTATGATTGATTGATATTTCAGCTGCAGGGTTCCCTTTGTGGTGTTCCCTCTCTCTCTCTCTCTCTATGTCTCGTAAAAATCTTTAGTTTGAATGATTGTAATGCTGCTAAGAATATTTCAAACTATAGTGAGAGATGAAGTATTGTGAAAAAACTTGATCAGAGATGTGAATGTGGTGTAGCCATAGCCAATGAAACTTTGCAAGCTGCAAAATACTCTCTTTCACCTCTTTGCCCTTTCATGTAACCAGAGCATTTTTTTAATGAATATGATATCAAGATTTGATCAAATTCAAGGGTCAAACAGCTGAGCATAGTCTAAATGTTCTCTCTATAAAATAGTCAACTGATGTCACTAACGTTATTACATGGGTAAGAAAGTGTCATTTGATCAATGGGAATCAAGTAATGATAGTTTAGGTAAGCCAAAGGGTCACTGTGGTGTACACTGGGAAGAATATGCATCTATGCACAGAGACACAGTGAGAATATGAAGTTGACTGTGTTTCCATTTTTGTGCTCTAGAAGTCTTTGGACACACAATTCAGCTAGTATGTACTAGGTTGGTAAACATTTTACTTGTTTGTTATGAAGATGATCACCATATTATGTACATTTTTCTTCATGTTCATTTTATGTTCTATCCTAACAGCTTGCAGAAACAGCTAATGGCTCACTACCCAAGGCTCAAGGTAAATATATCTCTACATAAAATTACACTATATCAACCATAAATATCTGTCATGTCTTTGATGTGTCCTCTGTGTACACATGTGTTTTAAGAGCTTTAGAGTATTCATAATTAAGTGTTTCTTCTGTGTTTCAAGTGGATTGATATTCCAAGCAATGTCTGCTGAGGGATTGAAATCAATTAGAATGTGTACCATAGTTTATTGGTACACCTAGTAGTTTATTGGTACACATCTAGACTCTAGTCTAGATGTACAGTGTAGTCACACCCTGTCAAACAAAGTTCCCAGATGTATACAACTTCGCCCACATACTTGCCTAACACTTTTGATCTTTTCTTTTTCTTCTTCTTTTTGTCAGGGATTGTTTCAAAATCATAGGTAAAGAAATACAAATATCAAAAGTGATGTACCACACTTCACTGTTTTATATGATTTTTCAGGTAGCTTGATTTAGACCATTGGGAATCTGTAGACTCATTCTAATAATAATAATAATTCACAACATTTATATAGCGCGTTATTACATAAAATGTCTCTAAGCGCTGTACTTTTTTTTTCATTCATTTGCAGAGTATTGCCTTCCAGGAACACCGAGAGTCCAACCTAAGGAACTTCTTCCCATCCTTGTTGGCTAGGACCACTGAGAACTGCCCTGAGCCTCTCAAGACTGAGGTTTGCCTTTCTCTATACACCACTCCCAAACATATCTTTTAGGATAGCCCCATTTAGTCTTCACGGAATATCCCAAAAGACGAGAGAACCATTCATAAAACCTTGTCTTGAAGGGAAATAAAAGAATTTTTCTTTTTCATCAGCTTGCTGACATGCATGTCTGTCTCATGATAAGATCTTACACATTATTCTCTAGGAAACTGTAATTTATGTGATAGAACTATACAAGAGTACTCTCAGCTGACCCATTGAGGTGAGGGAGGTTTTATGAAGATATACATTTAGTGAATGGTCACGAATGCGATGGTATAAAATTTTGCATGAGGTGAAAGATAGAGGCGCTCTATTCAACGAGGCAAAGCTGAGTTGAATAGAGCGCGTCATCTTTCACCGAGTGCAAAACCTTGTTCCACTGCACGAGTAAAGACCATACACTATTTGTTTTTTACAACACCTCGAACGTCAGCAGATGATTTGGTTCGCTCAGATTCTTGAATTTAGCACAGAAATTGCAAACATTTTTGAAAGACGAATGAAGAACTGCACAGTCACAGTCACGGTGTACATATGTATGTGCGCAAAACCGGTCGGTTAAAGTTGGTTACAAAAATGAGTGACAAAAGTATGTGCTTGTATAAAGCGCGCTTGTTATTGTTGAGTGCACGCGGCAAATGTTTGTTTATTGTGACATCAGGACCGTGTGATGGAACAAAAACTCAATCGTGAGTTTAACACGGGAGTCGGTGGAAATGGGTGATGTCAGCCATGCGCTACCCATTTTTGCTCATACAAAATTGCACTTCTGACAGCCACAGGGTGCGATGGAACTTTTAACTGAATGTCATGTGATGTGCAATCGACCAGTTGAATAGCTACATTCTATTTAGGTGTTGTATAATTGTGATTATCACAAGCTGCTACAATTGCACTGAGGTTGCCAAAGAGTGACTAGCTAGTTGTGTTAATCTCTTCAGCTAGATTTCACGCTCGGTGAAAGATGAGGCCCACTATTCAACTCCGCTTCACCTCTTTGAATAGAGCACCTCTTTCTTTCCACTCATGCGAAATCTTGTACCATTGCACTCATGACCATTCACTCTTTGTATACAGTTAGTATCATCATGGAGCTACAGTAGCTCCATTGTATCATGTACAATATGTTTTAATAAACATTAGGAGCTGTGTGTTGACAAATGAAAAGAATGTCCTCTCTAAACATTAGGAGCTGTGTGTTGACAAATTAAAAGGATGTCCTCTCTTCTTGATTATTTCTTGCTAGCTGCTGGAGTGCCTAGTGTTCTGTCTGTGCAGAGATCCACATTGCTTCAGTGAATGGCGTCAAATGTATGATACTCACATGAAGCAATCCAGTGTCTTAATGAAACACATCATCTCCATCTGGAATACTGCAAAGGTAACTTACTAACAAGTTGGGATAGCATTTATAAGGTGCTTAGAAAATATCCATTGTGTTTGGGAATTGTAGGATAGTAGAACATGTATATTTTGATAATCCTATTTCATTTGCTCAACAGTGTACACTTGTATTTGTGTTATTTGCCAAGATCTCTTTGTATGTATGTATGTATGTATTGTTGGGACCCCGAGTCTGTACCCAAGACAATTAAAGCTAACTTTAAAGACGCATCAAGAAATCAAGCGAAGCAAGTGATGGCTCATGTCTCAATCCAGTATTTTATTTGAGCTCGAGTCAAGACTGAATGACTGTCACATACGAGTCTGATACCAAAACTGACTTTCTCTCCAGTCAACTTCAGAGGAGATACTCCTCGAGACTGACTCTGTAATAATTTCTTGCAAAAACCAGACATCGTTCATCACCTTCATGTATACAATAAGCTACTTTAAGAACAATAACTGTATTCTATGGTGACCGTAACCAATGGCCATTTGTGGTCTGGTCTGGGGACAGAGAGTCTACTTGGGGGTGATAAATTCTAGGGGGCTCGTCAGTGGTAAGGGAAAAGGAAGAACCACAGATACAAACAATGTTCTCAGTTAATGTGTCCGCCCATAAGACTTGCCCTACCAAACTTTCAAGTGGAGTCCCAATTTGCCTAACTCTGGGACCGTAACAGTATGTATGTATGCATGTATGTATGTACAGTGTATGTATGTATGTATGTGTATGTATGTATGATATGTATATTAATTTCTTTTCTTTTGTTATTTTTGTTTTTGTCATTGTGTGAATTCCATCCCAGCTTGGTACTCAAGGCTTTTTACAATTAAATGATACATTTCCCTGATGACTAGAATCAACTTCTGTCTTCAGTGCATTTTTTTCACTCCACTTTGCCAGGAGTCACTGAAATAATTGGCCGAGCCTGTTGTTGCAAAGTGAATGCAGTGTTATTAATGTGATCATGTAGGTTTCCATTAAAAAAAAAAGAAAAAAAAGATGCTAGAGTTCTGCGTTATCTCAGTAAGCTATGGAGCAGTCATCCTAGAAGTAACCCAGGGCTATATAGAACAATGATGATATTGTCAGAGGGCATGAGTTTTCTCAGTGTCATGTCAGTGTTTTATCAGCTTGGACCCAAATGACTGGAAATGATATTTATTGTTAACTTTGTATAGTTTCTACCTAATAAATTTGTTCCCAATACATACAAGGTTGTAAGTTTACAAAAGTAAGAAATAGGGAGAGGGCAGAGAATAATACTTGAGATTAGACAACACCCCTTCATAGAAGGAAACTTTGCCATGTTGAATGGTTTGTAATGTAAAAATTATGATCTTTGTATTTAAAAAAAAGCATATCAATAAAATAAAGTGACTTGCTTAGTATGAAAGAAAAAGTTAACAGTGAATGAAATCTTCCACCTTCTCAGCTGCCTAAGATGCTCCTACAGGAAACCGTGAGGGCCTTCAGTGTGACCAATGATGAGCTTCGGTCATCTCATCAGGGCCATAAGGACTACGAGGACTGCCAAGCCGTTTCCAAGGTAACCCATGCTTCCTTTGTCAACATGATGGAGATGTGGAACAATGCTCTGAGATTTAGAAATCAATAGTAAAATTACAATGTGTCCCATAGAGTTAGAAAGATGGTACGTTTTTACCGCTACAGCAATATGTAGATGACAGATTCAACTCTCACTGGTTCCGTTTTTCCGGGATGTTTGTTAAAATGTACGTTAGCAGATGGATTTTATTGTAATTTTTCAAACTTTATGTATTATGTGTCATGATACCAAATACAGATTGGTTTGTTGTTGTTGCTGTTTTTTTTTTTTCTAGGAATTGCTTGAAAAGATGAGTAGCTTCACATTTCCATGGAAAAGCTTTGTGTCTGTTTTGCTTCTGGCCATCATCACAGCTCTGGCCCTGGACATACTGAGCAGTGGAGGGTTCCAAGGTAACATATTGAGATTCCAGATTCCTCATGTCAAAAACTTGTCAGCAGTGATCTGTGATGCTAGTAGAGCTTGACAAAGATAGAAAGAACAAGAGGAATTGGATTAAAGTAGATTGTTTGTATGTATGTCATTTTGTTTCATAGGTCAACAGTCTTCATGTTCGATGTAAGTTGTACTAAAAATTTGGTATCAATAGCGTTTCATTCCTGGAAATTTATGACATGTAATGGATTGTGGGTGTTAATTTGTCATCTGACCAATGCATGGGACAAAAAAAAAAAAACATATATATTTAATTAATAATATCCTTCCTTTGAGTAATATTGGCTGTACCCTTCATTATTAGGGGATAAAAATATAAGCAATGAAAGAAAAGAAATAAGAAAAAGAAACATTTTTGTTTCTCAATGTGAAAGTAATCATTAGTTTGAATTTAGATTTGATTATATTGTGCTGTCATAGTATGAGGTACCACTCTCAGATAAACTAATAAAAGAGGGCTTCCTTGATGTAATAGGTAGTGGGAAGAGCAGTAGACTTGAGACAGGTGTAGTACATGTTTTGAAAATACTCAATCATGAGGGTACATGGATGAGGGAGCGGTTTCCTTGAATTTATAGAGATTTTGTGTTTAAGTTTATTTACATCCTATTTTTCACTCCCAGATAATGACTGTTGTATACTCTGCATCTCCCTCTTGCAACTGCAATATCCTGTACAATGAGTTACCCTGTACTCTGTACCCTATGCTGTTCCAAGTGATTTACAACCATTACCAAGGTGTGGAATATATGAGACTCCTTGTTTCTCATGCATAAATGAACGTTATCTGATATGTTTTTTGGTAGGTTCACGATCAGAAGAATTCCTGAAGAAGTCTGGTCTCTACGTAGTCTGCAAACATGCGTTCACCAAAGTGTCTCTTTTTAGTGCTAGTGCATTTAGGTAAGTTTTAGTTTTTTTTTTTCCATTTTTACTATGTTGTGAAGATACCATGTATTCTGATGTGGGTAAGATTCACTTACTGTAGCTTTCACTGGAAATGTACTTTGTTAATTGATAGTCTAGTTCTGTCCATGTCTTCAATACTGTTTTTAGCTTACTAGAATCAAAGGTTTTCAAATTACACTAATTGTGTTTTCATACAGTTCAGGAGATGAATCACATGTGCAACATTTTTTTTTTATTATTTTTTTTTAAAATACACATTGTCTTCTTCAGCTTGGCTTGAGAAAGGGAGATTGAATTCAAACTTGACAAGGATAATCTAAAACTTACAGTGAAAGGAAGAGGATTTAAGTTGTGAAGTCAGGTTTATTTTGTACGTCTTTTGGTTCGATATTCATGATTGGCCCTTGATCCTTTACACTGGGCTGAAAGTTTGTGAGCGAGGGCATTAATTTCAGAAGCTTAGATTGTATTTTGAAATTCTTGTCATGTTGTAATTGAGACCAGGGCAAATTATCCAGTATGAAAGTGTAAAGTTAATGTCATGTAGCATCTGTCTAGAGACTGTATGCCATCCTTGTTGTGAGGGAAATAGAGACAGACTTTATCTTTCTGAGAAAACCCCACACAAAGTTCCTCACTCTGAAGCCTAAGTCTATGTACACAAATCAGTACCTCCCCAATCATGGTGAAAGCATCATCAGTACACAAAACTCCTTCACTTTCCCAAAATCACATCGTAACCCATTTTGCCCTTGTCAGTGGTTATTGTAAACCACTCTGCCACCCTCGCTTTTAAGACCAAACAAGTCAATGACTGTAATACTCCAAGACAATAAGCTTTGCTCATCAGAACATAAGCTTAAAATGTAGAAATTTGAACATACAGTGGACTCCCATTATAACGAAGTCCTCGGGACCTGCAGTTTTCTTTCGTTATATTGAAATTTTGTTGTAACTGAACTAACAAACAATAACAAACATAGAGAGGATAAGTTTGCGGCTGAGATTTTTATTTCGTTGTAACCGGAATTTTGTTATAATCGTGTTTGTTATAACAGTAGTGCACTGTACAGTATTTGCCAATACACATGTATAATATCTGTAATTACTGCTTTACCAGACATGTTTCAGCCAGAATACTGGTGGGGGAAAAAAAGCTATTCATTTTGTGTGTCTGTTCTCTGCTATCCAGATGGGTCCAGGAGAAAACACCAATCTACTATGGTAAAATATGTGAGCTTTGTGGACCATACCTTGTGCTGGCCCTAGACAAACTTGGTGACCTATGGACATGGCTTGTCGTCGTGACAACTCCTCTCCAAGATTTTATTTCTAAAAATGCTCCCATTTTCCTGGAGTGGGTAAGTTCAAGATGTTGACAAAATGATCCTTGAAGGGCGGTTAAACAGTTTATTGTCATTATTAGTATTAAATTACATTGTATTATTACTGTCTTCTTTGACATCATTAAAATTGTTGCCATGGTTACCCAGCCAGTTAAGCAGTGACTAGATGAGTACCATGTAAATTTTGTTTTATCTTGCACCACTGCCCACATCCACTCACGAGTTCTGCACTGATACTTCAGGAATGACCGACTTTGTGATGTAGTAGGCATTACAGGTTATCAGAAAAAAAAAGAAGAAATACCTTGTACAGCTAATTTTTCAAGACCAATATTAGTTGAAAAACTTGCAGTTGTCATGATGGGAATAACACCAAGAAAATGATATTTGTTGCAATATGATGAGGCAAGTTCAGTTGTTTGCAACCTGTGTTGGGCATTGTGGTATAGCAGGTAATCTGTAAAACAATATTTTCGCGGCACGAAAATTTTCACGAATGCGAGCCGATTGCCTTATTTGCAGAGTGAAATTTTTGCGAGTTGCCTCTAACATTCAATGCATATAGTGCAGACAAGATCTTTAGCATGCATTTTTTATGTCGCGAAACTCAACTTTCGCGAAATTCGTGAAATTCGCGAAATTAAAATGCACACGAACATTACTCATTTTACAGTAGCCTTGACTTTCACACAAGGTCTTGAGCTTTAGTCCTGCCTAGTGCTTACCGGTACATTCTTGGAAGAGATATTTTTACCCATGATGTCCCTCTCGACCAAGGTATAAAAATGGGTACTTGGTAATGCTGTGTTAATGATAATATCAGTTCCCTTTGAAAGAATGGTGTCAACACTGCTAAATAAGACCTTATGTTATCATATGTATAATGTTGAAACACAATGTGGGTTGTCACTGTGGGTGACTAACCTTTGTAAAATAATGTCTTTCTCAAATGTTTCAATTTTACTTGTTCTAGTTGCTGAAACAGATTGTGATAGTACTGCAGTTTGCTGAGGTGTGGTTGTCTCACTTGTGGGCTGTGATAGCAGAGACTTCAGTCGCTGTGTGGATTCAGATATCCCCGCTTGTGCAACACGTTGGGGAGATTACTCTACAGTATACATCCAGGCTTTGGGTTGCCTTATCTCCTGCTCTTTCAGATGTCTGGAACTGGTTACAAGAGCAGTTCAGGTAATTTTCTCAATGCAAACACTGTCACCAAAATATTGTACTAAGCCAATGGAAATCAAAGTTACCATACATTCTACATTTGTTTGTACACTGTGTGATTGAAGGACATGATACAATGTGACACTCAATAAACGATACCACCAAACCAGTAATCAGTTCCAGAGTCTGATTATGTATTCCTAGCGTATTTGTACCACACAAATATCACACACTTAATTACCTTGAATGTATTCAACCCTTTCGGTCAACAAGACAACACTTCTTTGTGCATGTCTAATTCTTGCATTTTCATTGAATCCTTTAATGAGATGTTGATATCCTGTGCAAAGGGATAATGTGACTACCAAGCCTTTATCAACGTTTAACAGTCCTCTTGCAAGCAAATATGTGTCATGAGAAAGAAGCAATTTACAATTAACTTATTTGAGCTTTTTTGTGTATACCCATGTTTTTCTTGTATACCTGTATCAAACGACCCATTCTTGTGAATGGTTTGACCATGTAGTGTACTTAATATCTTCATGAGGTATAATGTGTAATTTCCATGTGTTGTGTCTTGATTTCTATTCCACAGCAAAACATAGGCTATAAGGATCAGATGGACAGCTGGACATCAAATGATTGTCTGTCCTCCTGATGAAGAGTTCCTACACTTCTGAAAATCTACAATGCTTGATGCAAGCTAACAGTATTTCTCCATTTGAGTGTCATTCTTTGTGAATAGACCAAGATATAAATATACACATGACTGCAATTCATTGCTGTTAATCCAAAGTGAGTGGCCAAAAGTTAACTCAGTATCATGCAAGAAAAGAATTCATTGATTTTTGCCCATCTCTTTGCAGGAATTGCATGCCCATACATTTCATGAATAAGAATTCAAGTATTAATGATATTGTTGAAAGTGTGATGGTGTTAAAGGTGTGTATTTACAAGAATTGATTGCAGAATGCAATGAGATTTATTTTCAAAGCCTTATTAAGTAAGAAGTATAGATTATTTCCTTGAAACTGCACGAGAACAAATTCTGATTTGTAGTAACATGTTAATTTCCTTACTAGTGTCACAAATTTCATTGTGCTTATATACAACACATTTCCATATTTGTTGTTGATAATCTAGTAGACCAAAACAGCAGGATATCTATCATAATGTAAAGTTGAAATAATAAACCATTACAGTGTACTGGTATTCACCTATTGTTTGAAAGGCACCAAGAAACCATGACTGCAAATTAAAGGAAAAAATCTGTTCAGTTTTCAAGAGTGCTTACATATGTGACCCGCTACAACAAAAAGGTCCTAAAGTCGCGTACGGTCAAAGCCGTGAAAATCGAGTTTGAAGTCAGAGCATCATAATTGGTCAAAACTTACGATTTTCTGATTATGACATATTATTGGAGTCTGACATGTCTTCTATCATCTGTCGAAATTTTGAAGCAAAGTGATGAAAGGAAAGACCAAAAAATAGCGTTTTTCTGGGCCATGTTTTTTTGCGTTTCAATGGAGCAGAAACTGGTTCGAAAATTTGGATTGAGCGCCACAGATAGGCTCCGCCCCTAACAACGACCGGAGTGATCTCATTGGTCAGTTTGCTGCTTGCCGCGAACCGAAGCGTGAAGCTCGCACACTGCCAAGTCGACTGGAGCGTGCGGGCGGGGTGCGCTATGCCCAGCCGCTTCTCCTGGCATCCTGGTCACTGATTGGTCGGTAAGGAGACGGCCGACGCTGTGCTTGAATGAGCATTTCGGGGGTTGCTAGGGTTTACCTTCTATTGTCCGTAGGTGAAAACTAACTTGCGTGTCCCTTGATCGCGATTGCGTCGCAAGGAAAACTTTCAGGGCGCTTTTTTCGAAACAGTGATTTCCCAGACGTCTCGACATGCTCTCTTTTAAACATCGATATCTCCGCAGCCGATTATATTCATAACATGAGTTATATATCAATTTAAAGCAGAAAGATTAGGGAATTTTGTCATGCAATTTTCAAATAATCGACCTCGCCCGACTTTAGGATCATTTTGTTGTAGCGGGTCACATATAATAGTAATCCAACAAAACAGTGATAATTCCATTAAATGGGACAAAAAAGGAAATATGTGAAACTGATTTACTTGCAGGCACAAGGACATTTGTGACAATCAGTGGAAATTATTTTTGCCCTTGAGATTAAAGTTGAAACCATCTTGTCAATAACATTAGCAATCGTACGCAATGCCCTCCTTTTACAATGCCTCATTACAACTCCAGAATACTTGGATGTCAAGGATATTCTTTCTTTAAAATATAAATGTTTAAAAAAGAAGATTATAGTGAAGATTTGTATGTAATCAAGTGAAAGACTTGTAAAATGACAGCACCACCTTATCTCTAAGTTGCATATTATGGATTGTGACAAATATCACCAGTCTGAAACTTGTAAAGCTTTACAATTTGTATGTTTAAATCTTTGTGTCGGATTGACTTTGAAAAGCTATTTTTTTTTCTATTTATCAGATGTTTTCCAGTCAAACTTAGGTTGTCTTTAGATCCAGACAGCAAATATGAGTTTGTTATGCATAGTTGCAGAACATTCAGTTTAAACATATATTTTTTTCTCTATTTTCTTAAAGATTATGTTCTCCAGTTTTTTGTGACTCACCGTTGTATGCATTGCATAAATTAATGTCCAGCTATATATTTTTCTTCAGGAGCACTTTAACTTTATACATAAGTTACAAATTTGAAGTTCATTTTTTTTTTCTTGTGAAGTACCTGCAAATGGGAGGATTTCATGTGAAATGGGAATTTTCTTTTTCTTTTTAGGTAAGCTAACACATGAGTAAAGAGCATGTTATATGATTGCCATCATATTTACTGTCAGTAAAAAGCAATTGAGTTTTGTTCATGGTCATTGTGTTCAAAATTTGTAAAAGATATCACTCTATGTATTAAAGTGTTGCACTCTGATTTTTGCCAACAGTCACACATGGCTTGCAAATTGACATACCAACAATGTGAATCAATATTTTACACATTTTGATGGATCAGCAAAAGAATCTTCATGCACAGTGTAATGCAAAAAGAGAGAAATCAGGGTACATAGAAATGACTTGTTTTGACTTGTTACATCCATGAGGTGCTGCTTCTCTTCAGAGGAAATAAAATGGAGGAAGTTGGAAACATCAATATGAGCAAGATGTGTTCCACTTCCTACTGCATCTTGCCTCACTCCAAAGCTTTGTACACATATTGCCTTCTGTTTGTTGATGTTGTGACATTACTCATTAGCTACACAATCCTATACTGTAGTATACGATGTACAGTATAACTGCACATTGTATCATTACCACAGAAGAACCACACAAGAAGGGTCTTGTACATTTAGCAGCTAAAATCCCAATTACCGGTACTGTGGTATTCGTGTAAAAGTACAATGGGTGATATGCTACTACATGTACCATGAAAGTACCAGAGACACCGTACCAGGTCCTGTAGTGGAACACAGATGAGTGTCATCATTGTTTCTTTATTTTGTGTGGATGTGTATATTGGTGATTGAGATGGACATGAATTATTGACAAGATACTGACAAAGTTGGTACTGTACAGCATTGTACATCTTCTGAGCAGTTTCTGAGTATAGTGTGCATTTCCAGTTGAGGCATGCAGGGTGTGTGTTGTGAGGTCCATTTTGGTGTTGCTGTGTTACTGATAGTTACAATTTGTATTGATACTCCAGGCCTGTTCATTTTCTCTAGATGGGGTGTGGTAAAGTGAACCAGTCTAGGACTGTAAGAAAACATGTTTCAAAGTTTGTTAATGTATGCACTCAAAGTATGCCCCCAAAACTAGTCACAAAATGCAGTGAACATTTTTTTCCAGGCTAAGATACCATTCACTTTGCTTCTTGGAAAGTGAAAAGTAAATGAAATATAAATGTACATGTAACCTGGTAGGCCCTACATGTACATGTATTTTCCATTCAGTCACTGTGGTTCTATATTGAGAAATCATCTGCATTATGTGGATTACCATAATCATGTCGCATTCAAAAATGTTACACTCACAAACTGTATCATATGACATACACTGTATTTCACACAGAAGACAGATTCAAAGTTGTTATAAAAAATTACAATGATCTAAGATAGACATCAATATGTGAAGACCTGTAAAGCAGTATACAGTATATCTCGGGAATTCACCAAGTGCCAAGAATGAGAGTGATAGTGTGTTGGATGTTGATGTAGAAAATGCATTCCTAAAACCTTATCACACACAACAGAATAAGGACTCGTGCACACAAGACTGATATGTTTGTGATGCCTAATTGTTAAAAGTCTGCAAAAGAATATCAAAAGGAGACACATTGGAGGAGCTCTGTAACTTGCACTCTTTTTTATTTTTTATTTTATTGGTAGAATTTCAACTATTAAATACATTATAAGTATATCAACAAAGGAAAATGAAATCAAAATATATGTGGGTTGAGGGAATGCAGCAAACACAGCGAAATTTGAGGAAACTTGGAGTCCACAATCCATTCAAAAAAAAAAAAAAAAAAAGTTTCAGTGATGCCATCTGGATAAGAAGACTACAAGATTTTGTGACATCTTGCATGGACAAGGATATAAAGAAATATTTTAAAAAGAATTAAAGGTATCGTATAGTTTTGGTTGAGACCTAATTTCAGGTTTCTACCATTTTTTGGTGAGATAATGAGAAACCTCTTATGAAATATGAAAGAGCATGTAATTCTATGAGGAATTCAACGTTTATTTGATGAAACTTGGTTTTGAAATGGCCGAGATATCCACACAAAAAAAGCGATTCTAATGAAGTGTGGGACCCACACTTTATTACGATCGCTTTGTTTTACTTTGTTTTTGGATGTTTCAGTAATTCCAAACCCGATTTTCATCAAATATACTTTGAATTCCTCTTAAAATGGTATGTTCTGTACTACATCATAAGTGTTTTCTTGGTATTTCGCAAAAAGTTAAAAGCCCAATTCTCATCTCCACCAATACTGTACCATCCCTTTAACTTGATCTACATATATTTGGATTTCATTCCCCTTTAAGAATTTTTCTTTTTAAAATAAGGATTTATACAAGCCTTGGAGGGTAAGCATCCAGATGATCTGTTTACATACATGTATTGACATCGGGGGGGGGGGGGGGGGCATTTCATGAAGCAGTTTGGTCAGATATTTTTCTGAGCTACTGAAATCCTTGCATCTGAGACCAAATTTGTCTGACAAATTTGTCGGACAAAATGCTTCATGAAATGCCCCCCAGAAGGAATGACTACATCTCTAGTTTAAGTCTTCTTTTCAGAAGTCATCTATTATAGTTGTTGATGTTAATACAAAGATCACACAAATTTATTTACTTCTCTTGGCAGTCACTGTGCTCAGACAAAGCATTATATCTCTTACAATATTGCATTACAATAAAATTGGAAGTTCAGACTTCACCTCTTCAAAGCAGCACCTCTTTGATCTCGAGCTAACAGGGTTTCCATAAACATGGATTGTTAACAAAACCAGCAAGATTGGAAAAGGATTCCTGGGTACTGTGAAAGTGGACTACATGCATCCAATGGCACAGGCAAATTATCTATTATCCTTTTAGCTTGAAATAAAATACATGTACTCCTAATTAATCTTCATTAGAACATGCTCCTTTTCAAAGGGGGAAAAGGTGCATTAGTATGGTACACAGATATAGATATTAAATAAAGATGTGTTAACACCAAATTTTTCCATAATGTTTTAAAATCATCTGGTCAGATTACAACTACATGTAGTTGTTCTATTACAGTACAATATTTTCTCACAAATAAAACTCTTATTTTCAACATCTTACTCGAGCTGAGCAGAGGTTCTTTCAAACACTGACACTGACCACATGAATCAATGGCAGCATATCCTGATTTCATACTCTTGTGCTAATCATATATACATGAAGAGTTTCATCACAAAGTGCAACAAGCGCCAAATCCCTGAGTTACCAGTTACTCTGACTACACCAAAGCTCTTGAATAACACACACACAAAAAAAACCAAACCACACACACAAAAAAAAAAAAGATTCAGTGCAAAGTCAATGAAATTGTGCTACGTATGTTCAATGAGATTTGCTACAACGTATACGTGCTTTGTCAATACAAAAAGTGCATATCGTATCTTTAAAAGCTAACAAACTGTAGGATATCAGTGGTTTCCAATTTGTATGGGGCCCAGAGCAAGCACACATATTTCAAACACTGAAAGACAAACTGACTGATACAATTGTAGCACCACCATCGCACACTACGACCCAAAAGCCCCGATCGAAGGTTTGACAGATGCTAGTCCAGTTGGACTAGGAGCTATTCCTGCGCAGAACAGGTTGTCTGGGCGTGGGAACATTTCAACATACACCTGCGTGGTGCACCATCATTCAATGTCATCACAGACCACAAGCCCCTGGTCACCATTTGGGCGAAGCCACGACCTCCATTGCATATTGAAAGATGGGGTTTACAGCTTGCAAACCTACAAGTTCGTGATCAAGTATCCCCCAGGCCGCGAGAACCCCGCCAACTCCATGTCTCGACATCCGGTCACACACCTCTGAAGTAGCTACTGCAGGATGTCACTGAGCAGTAGGCCTATGTCCATTCATAGCTACAACCTCCACACCAAAAGCTATGTCACTAACTGAGATCGCGCAAGAATCTAGCAAAGATTACACACTCATGAAAGTGATCAATCTCGCACAGACAACCATATGGCACAAAATCACAAACATCAACTATCCCAATGTCAATACTCGCGAGCTCAAGGAGTACAAAAACGTGAAAGATGAACTGACATTCCACAAAGCTGGTGTATTGCTGCACGGTTCCCTGATCATCATACCAGCAAATTTATGTGATCGTGTGGTAGCACTCACACATGAAGGGCACCGTGGCATTTCCCATCCAAAGTATAGTTTCCAGCCTTGGGAGAAAATCGGCACAGACTTGTTGAGTCTGGAAAAAAAAAGACTACATGGTGACTGTATGTTACCACTCTAACTTCTGGGAGGGATACAAACTTCACAAAACTACTACAACAGTGGTCATGAACAAGCTCAGGAGCCATTTTGTGAGATAATTATGGTCTTCCAGAATGCCATAATGAGTAACAATGGTCCACCATTTGTGTCCAGGGAGGAATTGATGCATTTGTGAAGGAACTGGGAATCAAGCACCACAAGATACTGCCCTATAACAGCAAGGCAAATGGGAAGGCAGAGGCAGCCGTGAAGGCAGCTAAGAAAGTGCTGAAGATATGCCAATCATCAGGAGGAGATGAAAGTCTCACTCTCTTGGATTTGAGAAATACATCAAGTGAAGGTGTGGACTCTAGCCCAGCTCAACGATTTCTCGGACGATGAACCAAAACTGTGATCCCAACAGCTCAGTCTCTCCTTCAAATAGAACTGCAATCAGTTATGCAAAATGTCTGAATGCTTCACAAGGTCAGAATGAGGCCAGCAAAATAAAGCCTGTACAAGGTGTAGGGAAAAAAGGACAGACCCACACATACAAGAAAGGGTGTTTGAACTGTGATAGATCGCATCACCCTAGAGTGTCCTGTCAAGGAGAAGAAATGTGGAGCATGCATGAACCCTCCTTAGGATCAAACGTTTCATCTGTGGCTTTTAATACACAAGGAGAGTCAAAAGGAAACAATAACTGTGTGTAAATACCATAGAGGTAGTCATGAGAAGGAGAAACAACATTATTCAGCAGAACAGGTCACATGTTACAGTTGTGCAAGTTGGGTCATTACACTAAGATATGCCTATCATCAAAGGAGCCTTCAAACAATGTGAAATTTAGAGACAATTTCAAACCTGGTTTGCTACGTGGTGGAACTAGCAATATGCATCAAGATGATCATTGAAGACCATCTGTACACAACATGAGCAAATACGATGAACTTGATTTTCATCAAGTATTTTGACAGCTTGATGACAAGTCGTTTCACGTTATCAACCAGCCAAACATGAATGCATCTATTAAAGTGGGATGAAGTTATTACCATCTTGAACACTAGACTTCACAATCGCCCAAGAGCTTGCTGTATCCTAAACAGCAAAGCTGATACAAGTGCACAAGCAAACACCTCACCTGTAAGAACATTTATCAAGATGTATCTGGAGAAGATGACATCAGGAGAAATACCAGATACGAGATACCTTACCACCTGCACATCGAGTCTGACAGCCTTCCATGGTACCCCTATTAAACAGCATGGAACGATAACAATACCATGTCAGCACGCAAAGGGACCTTGGGTGGAAGACAACATTTTACGTCGTAGATCGAGTCTGTTGGACCTGTGACTTTCGGTCTACATTCATCACAGAACTTCGGTTTTCTCACACTCCATTTGCTCAGTCAGCACTGGTAGGCCAGTATATCATATGCGAACTCATTGAAAACACTCATTTGTAAAGCAGACTGCAGATGTAAGCAGACATGAAGTGACATTGCTACTGAATAAACAGCTATGCTATACCAATAACTCAACATTGCAGCCACCTGTGTTTATATCAACATTTGGATATTAGAACGGTGTCTCCACTTACTACTCCATCTTGTATCAACTGGGTTATCTCTATGTCTGCAGAGTCAACGGGGAGGAGAAGGACTTCAAATCAGAGGTGAAGTTTTTTTGGTAAAATCGCAGCACCCATTCAAAGTGAGTGATGAAAGAATGCTGCATTTCAGTAGTGATCAGGTTGGGTTCAAGACCACATATGTGGGCAACTTCTTGTACCGCACAATTTCAAAGCAAGGCAGATGCTGGAGAAAATTCAACCCTCGGCATCTTGATATGATGTCCATAGTGAAGGCAGCAAAGAAGAGAGATGTGGACAACCTGCTGTAAGAACATGGAGTACCAGAAGCTGTTTTACAGTTCTACACTGATTCTCTATCTGAAGCCAGAAATGAGGATTCAGACAGTGATTTGCAAAATAAGTTCATAAGGATACCTACATTCAGACAGTGATGACTGGGATATGGAGGCCATTGAGGAATAGGTCCAAATAAATTTAATAGGGTGTATCGACTAGGGAGGAGTGTTTCCTAAGAGATCTAACATGTAACTCTGAATCAAAGCATTTGTCAAAGTTTCATTTGCTTCCTATTTAATATTAGCACTGTTTTTATATTGATCAGTTACTTGTACAATCATGAAGTATAGCACTGAATACAACTGTGGATTTGAGCTGTGGAAAATTGCTCAGCACTGGTTTAAATTGGCTGTTATTAGACCCCAAGGCTGGAATTCCATCCATATCTGACTGACAGAGACTGTCACAGTGAACTTTTTACATGAAAATGTTACATAAAAACATGACAATAGAAATAACTTTGTGCTCTCTAAAAAAAATCTAAATGAAACTAGACTTGGAATTTGTCAAGACTGACAAATTAGGTGATCCGATTTTTTTTTAATCAATGATTCGAGTCCTGATCGCAATAGGCATGACCATATAGGTTTCATCTGTGTTTAGAGACATTGGACGTGTGATATTTGGATTCTCATTTAGAAAAGAGAGTCAGGTCTGCTATCTTTGTTACCAAATTCGGTATACACTATAACGAAGATACAGAATGAAGTATATTTGACCATTGACCCAACTTTGCACAGCCAAGATGGCATCTGAGCAAAAAGTGGTTATTTTGTGAAATGATTCTTGTAACATGGCCTTTGCGTGTGCAAAATATGGGAAAGATAGGACATGTATTCACCAAGATACAGGTTAAAACAGTTATGACCTTTGACCCTAATTTACATACCCAAGATGGTGTCTGATCAAGTAGTTGTTATTTTATGAAATGATGTACGTGACATGAACTAAACATGTGCAAAATATGGGATTAATAGCCATTGTTGTTCATATATTGCACAGAAAGTAGTAGAAAGAGAGAAGAATAAAGAAAAAATTGTTATTTTTTAGAAATTTGAAGGAGAAGCATAAACAAATCAGAGAAAGATAAAGTTAGGAAGGGAGATTAAGACTAACTAAAGAAAAAGAAAAAAAAAAGTTTTTGAAAAAAAAAATATTGGCAGGGGTGAGCCTCGAACCAGGGACCTTAGGATTACGAGTCGGATGCGCTATGCAATGACCTATTTCATGCTCCATAGGCCCTGTGTATTAAGCAAAATGACGTTGCATCGAAGCCGCGTGTCATTTTCAACCAAGTTTTTCGACGTGATGCCGACGTCGTATGAAAAAATGGAGGGCACACTTACGATAGCCCAAAGTCTCAGCTATAACATACTGAAATCTGGTAAAAATTCACCGAAGCATTAGAGAGCTAGTGCTCGAAAAAGATAGTCATGTCAATGTTCACTGCCAGAAAAACTGCTCTCCCATAGAGATAACACGTGAACTGGTCAAATCTTACAAGCATACTTTCAATCCATTTTTACGAGGCGATAACGTCATCTAATCAAAATGTTGTTTTTACATTAATGAAAGAGCATTTCATAAGCTACAACATACTGAAATCTGGGTGAAAATTAGCCAAGGAAAAGTGAGATACACTCGAATGAACTTGTAATTTGATGACGTCATTTTGAAAATTTACTTTTTTTATTTCATTAAGAAATTTGATATCTTTTAATCATTTTTCCAGCATCGCCAACCCATGAAGTGACATGTACAACTCATCAGCTTTCAGAATATGTAAAGAAAATGGGGGGTCACCGTCCATCCTGACGAGTAAAATCGGATTTAAAATTGGCAGGTTTTTGGCATTGTTGCACTGTATATCGCCATTGACGCGCGCGCGTAATTTCAACTTTGACGGGCCCGTATAACGTCATATTGAGTCGGATTGACTTGAAACTTGGTAGAAATACTCCTTGACATGTCAGGCAGCCGATAAGTGTGAAAAAACGGGAAATTTCCATTGCATATGAGCTGTGCGTGCGTATATGCGCGCGCGCGTACGCGTCCGTCCAATTTTTTCAATTTTTCAAAAAATGCTCTAAATGGTCTGAAACGTGTGCAAAAAGAATTTGAGCTCGATTTGAACATATAAATATTTCAACGCGCGCGTACGCGCACGTTTGAAGGTATAGATGAATTTTGAGAATATGAGTAGAATGCGCTTGACTTGAAATATATGTGACGTAAATTTCATTGAAAAATTCCATTTCATTAATGAGATATGATTGAAAATGTGTTTTCATATAATGACGTCATAGTGACGTCACGGTCGACTGATCACTTTGATTTTAGTTCGATTGCCGTCTTTGGGAGACGATACATATATGGTGGTCAATAGCACAATCAGGGTATGCAATTGTGTAACAGGGCAAAAATGAAAAAACTTGGTGAAAATGCTTTTTTTGTTGTTTGTTTTAGCTGAGTGTTCAAATTTTCATTTCATGTAAAGAAAGAGTCAAAATTTTGCATTAAACTGCGCATAAATTAGCATTTAAATTAGGGGTGTCGAATTACATTGAAATGACTAATATATTGGAAAAATTCATTAAAAAAAAGGAGAATGCTTTTTTCATCTGATATTGCTGTTAGATATTCCTGATAAATATCCCTTTCATTCACCACCAGCACATAGCCATGACATATCACAAAATATGAATGAATTTCATATTTTCACTTCTCGAAATGGATGATCAATTTTGTAGGCATTATTTTGAATTCAAATAAAACCACTTTTACATATTTTATCATATTTCACTTTTGCCAAAGAGTGAAGAGGCGAAACTTTCAGGAATAGGTAACAGACATATAGTGGCCATTATTACAAATTTTTATGAAATTAGGGCTGGTACTTTGGAAGATATTATATTTTTCATCTAAAAAATTATCTGTACAGTTTGACCTTGAATGTGCGCACAGTGTTTGGATCAATTCTCATATTTGTAAACACAGATAGAAGAATGAATGTGAGATTTATGATGACTTGAGTTGATATCCAAGCTGTGACACTCAAACAATGACATATTAAGCCAAAATACTATGTTTTTGCTTATGATATCTTTAGAAATTGAACAAGCATTGAAATATGAACACGGAACACTTATCATATGACCTTCATGCAGTATTACATGGGCGTGTATCGGTCTTATTTATGCTCAGCAATTTGTAAAAATATAAAAAAATAAGTTCCTATTGCTCAAATTTGCTAAAATTTTCACACAATAGATTTCTACATATGTACAATTCATGGTTAAAAAAACAAGGATATTCAATAAGGGGAAAAGATTCTTTAAAGTAGTCAAATCAGGATATACCTAACTGAAAGTACTGAAAAACGGCTGCACTTATTTTACTCAGCATTTGAAAATGGCTCAAAACTCAAAACTGGCTGAACATTTATTGGCAAACAGCACACCATATTGTAGTGTGTCTTCAGTACTTTCAGGAAAAGCGAAAAAATAAGCTGTTTCTCCATGTATAGCTGTACAGCATGGGTTAAAAGGTCACAATGTCACAAAAATAAGCCAGCATTACACTCCTACCAGGATGGGACTTCAGACCTTATAACTTTCTCCAGCTGAAAGAACCACTGTTTTTTATTGCATGCAAGCAATGCCAGGAAAAAATCCATTAATTTGATACCAAACACATAGGGGTAGACTTAAAATATGGACCTCAAATCTTGATTTTACGTAAGTTGTAAAACGCTTTTTTTGACGCATTACGTGGGTTTTGGGGGACTTTTTGGTAATTAATCTTTAATAATTAACAGTAAATGAGAAGAAATTAGCTATTGTCTTACCACATGTGATTACTGATGTCTTGGCATGCTGCATGTGAATTTTTAAGTCAGTTGGTGCATTCTTTTAGAAGTTACAATTTTTTAAAGTGAGAAAGTCATGATTGCATACCCTGATTGTGCTTATCACCTGGTATAAGTTTGAAATTGATAGGAAGAGGACTTTCTGAGCTAATCGATACACAATTTTTGGGGAGAAATAAGAAAAAGAAGAAGAAGAAGAAGAAGAAAGAATCCGTACAGAAACAGAAGGTGATCCGAGAGGATACTCGGATCACCTAATTAATGAGATACCGTGGTACATGTGTAGTATTGCATTTAATATTGCTTTTCAGCATATGTATGGTTAGTATTCAATAAACAACATAATATATGCACATGTATAGGTTTGGGTTTTGACACGATAAAGATAAATAATGTATGCTTTATTTGTTCAGTTATAATAAAATTTCAATATAATGAATGTAAACTGCCTGTCCCGAGAACTTCGTTATTACAGGAATGCACCGCATCATAATAGCTAATTTACTAATTTCACCTGACTCATTGATGTAAAATTCACAATACAAAGTTGTATGAGATCAAGTCATCACTGTAGAAGCATAGAATGCTTACAAATGTTTTGTTAAGAAATGAAGATTTGTCATCACCACCAGCTACACCACAAGCAGAGGAACATCTTATTTGATCGTGAAAAACATTGACAACTATCATGCTTTGGCCTTTAGCCAGCACATATATGAAAGGCAGTTGATATCAATACTGGCAGAGGAAGATAGAGGTGATATAATCTCAACGACGTGGCATGCGTGATGATGTGGTTGTTGACTACCTTGACTCGCTTGCCTGGAGCAAGGTCCCCAATCTGCTGCACAGCCCTAGCACTGAGGTAGCCTTGTTGGATCCGTGAGCAGCTGATGCATTGTGGGTAGAATTTGTACTCTGGTTGCTTTGGACGGAAGATCTTGACTACAGCTTGTAGTTTCCCTTTTCTTTTTGATAGCTGAGAATTGGATGACAAATCATCAACTTGTCATGTTAATGGATTTCATTATTACACTACCACTAAATGCAAAAACCTATCAAACAAACTATGAATAGGTAGGTATGAATAAAGCCTGCAATCTCCAGGGTATTTTGTGGATAGCAAATGCTGGGATGGGGCATGAAGAATAATGGCAAGCTTGGACATTTGGTTGGCCTTGAATGGACTGCTGTAAGAGGAATAGGGATACACCAACTCTGAGATGAATGCACTTTGTTAGGAGTGCAAACAATTAGATCTAGTTTGCCTCTGCTAGCCCATAAATACAATTACAAAAGTAATCAGTTGGAGATGAAGCTAGGAGCAACATTATATAAGCAGGAGTAGGGGTGTTGAGATCATTAGAAAAATAAAACAAAACAAAAACAACACAAAACAGCAATGCTCCAAATCTCATCAGCATCACCCCTATGTATTAAAAATTGAAATACAACCACACCCATAGAGGTAGAGATGCAAAATTTCAGCATAAGATATTCTTCTTTAAAAAACAAAAGAATTATAACAAAAAATGTGGAAGGGGCTTTTTTTTTTTCTAAGCCCAGCTATTGTGGGGTATCTAAATACTAACTGCTAAAGGAGGTTGATGGTCTGCAATGAACATCTTGGTGGTCCATCGTTTCCCACAGGTGTGGCATCCATACTTGCTACCGATGGCTGCTAGTTGAGCCTTCTTCCCAAAGCTGGCATAGTGCTTACTGGCTGGAATACCTTGACGTGCAAAAGCTCCTGTAATAACAAACAAAATGCAATAAAATATTCAAAAACTTTCAAACACAAAAAATTCAAAAGATGGGACATTTATCAATGGGATCAAATGACATCTCCCTATGACAATTCATGAATTGGTTTCATCACACATCCAAGCACTACCATATTACATACTACAGTGTACTCCTCTTATGACGAACCTGGCGAGGTTATAACAAAATTCTGGCTACAATGAAATCAAAATTTGGGCCGCAACATTATCAGCTCTGTTTTTTTCATTGTTTTGTTCCATTATAATGAAATTTCGATGTAACAAAACAAAACCCCCCAAAAATGCCAGTCCCAAGGACTTCGTTATAATGAGAGTCTGCTATATATTGACTTAGCTCCAGTTTTCTGATTACAGTACTTACCAATAATCACTTTTGTTCAGTGTTTAAAAAACAATTTTGGGGCTTGCATGCCCTGGAAACCACTTGAAGAACTTGAAACAGTGTAAACCTTATGAGTGTCAGTGATGATCTTATCCACATTTAAAGAAAACCATGCACTGTTACCAGGCTGAGAAATGAGAAATACAGTGGATTCCTGTTGTAACAAAGTCCTTGGGACCGGCACTTTTCTTTCGTTATATCAAAATTTTTTAATTTAAAACATAGAGCAAATAATGTTGCGTCCTGAATTTTTACTACGAAATTCATTATAACCGTGTTCGTTATAAGAGGAGTGCACTGCACTTCATCTATTGATCAACAAATAACATCCAGACGTCTCTTTTCATAAATCGTTTTTAGAAAGACTGATTCATTTATGATTCCCTGCTTAATAATGATGTGGTTTGTACCTGGTTGTAAAACTGTACTCGGAAGAACCTGGTAGAAATGGCCTTTAAAGAGTTTAAACAGCACTGCAGAACCCAGACCATAGCAGGCAATATCAGCTAAACTCACATCAAGAGTGATGTCATCTCTGTAGTCTGTAGAAAGGAAAAACAATATATTCTATGATGGAGACAACTTGAAGATTTTATCTAAAACAACATTTTTGATACAGGAATGAATAAATGAAACAGAACGATGAAGCAAATCAGGCAAAATGAAGTTGTCTAGTATGCAAAAAAAAAACAAAAAACAAAAAACAAAACTACATATAAATTGCCTCAAAAACAGGCATGGACAAAATATTCTGCCTCTAGCAATATTAGCACTGGGTGATTAAAATGAACAGGTCAGGATTTGGGCATAAGTGCATTTTTATGTCCATCTTGTCATCAAATTGTGAGAGAATGACCTCTTGCACTTAGCCCACATTGGCAATGAGTGGTTTGTCCTCAAATAATGATTATGACATTAATAATCATGTTAATATCAAAATCTAAAATCTGAGGAGAGTGTATTGAATAAGTCCATGTTTTACAGTTAGCTGGTGAATGATTAATATCCAGATGGTGGGTCAACATACAATCTCAAAAAAAAAAAAAAAAAATGACTGACACAAACTCATTTTACCATTATGGAATTTGGAATAGCTGCCAAGGACGGTAAAGGAAGCCAAGATGCCTGAAACAGCCACTGAACAGAGTCCAAGACCAGGAGCGAAGACATGGGAGGCAGTTAGAGAGAGAGGCTTGAATACACCAACCTATGGAAGACAAGAGTGATACAGTGAAGTATTAGTAGTCTGTTGCAGTGCTGTATAACTCTAACTTTGAGGTAAAGAAAGAGCACTGGGTAAGTATGGATACCAATAGTTGTACGGTAGGACACACATACTAGATAACATTTGAGATAAAGTACTATTCTGGGTAAATTTAGCCGTCAGTGTTTTTTTTTTATTATTATTATCATTATCCTTTGTGGATAAACACTAGAGAGCTACTAACTCAGGGAAACCACAACAGATGTGTTTTTCAACTTATCTGTGAAGGTTCAGAGAAATAATAATTATACTAATATGCAATTGTAATATGGGCCGTACGCAGGCACATTTTAGATTGATGCAAAAAATGACTACCACAACACCATGCTGAAAGATACATTGTAAATGCACTAGACGGCTGTGTATATCTTTCTTGGGGTTGAAACTTATGAAACATTATTGGTCAGTTTACTATATTTTACTAACGTGTAGTTTATTACCTGAAGAATGCCAAGGCAAAGAGGAAAGACCATACATCCCATGCCCCAGCTCAGCACTGTGCCATATATCTCTCCTCTTCTACCTTGGTAAATATTGGAACACCAGTCCTGTAGAATGGCCCTGATACAGTGTGCCACTTGACTACTGTGAGACCGATGTCGGAGGCAGGAATCTCCAGCTTCTACATGATGTCTGGTCCACGTCATTGTGCTAAAATCCAGAAAAATAAAGTTATCACATGCAGACAAATCACTCAGTACACCATGGTGATTGAGCTCCTCATTAGAAGTCCTTATTTTCTGTCATAATACTCTCATACCATTTAAATGCTCTTTCACAATAAGATTCCGTGGTACATTTTACTAGAAATCTCAGTTATTTTGGCTCCAAATCTATGATCAAACTAGAGATCTCACTAAAAGGGCCTATCAGAAAAACTTCTGTGTTAATCAGTCAAGAGGAGGTCAGGGGATTATTATTGATCAAGAGATGTTTTTTTTTTTTTTCTAATTTCATTATAGGCTGTATCATCATGCAGAGTGTACACGACTGTAAGTATACCACTACAAAATGTAATCATGTTAGTTTGTTTTGTTCATTTTCGATCTGAGAAGATGGCTGGATAGCCCATATTAAGCTATGCTAATCTGGTCTTTCATGGGGTCCAGTTAGATGTGAGGCGGGACCACTTCACCGGGTTAAACTCCCTGCTCTTTGCGACGAATGAATGAAGTGGGATATTTTACGTGCATGAGTTGTAACTCTCTCACACACAGAACCTCCAATTTATGTCCTATCCGAAGGACAGAGTGTTTTGCCTCTTGTTAGAGGGGATGGTATGATTACACACAACATTGCTCAGTCCAGACTTGGGTTCGAACCTGGGTCGCTTGGGTTGGAGGCAGACACGCTATCGACTGGGCCAACTCACCGCCCACAAGTACAGAAGGTCCATTCACTACACGTATGCATTTCAAATGTATTGTCAATAGAGGGTAGGGCCAGGGGTGTCGGTTTCAAAATCATGGTGCAACTGAGTGCGCCAAAATAACACCCCACGCGTTCACATTCAAAGCAGTTATCTTACTTCTTAAACAAGTTAGACATGTTTAATAGAGCGTGTACCAGTACGGCAAATCACATTTTTAATGGGAGCTTTTACTGTGAATTCAGACTCAGAGCATTTTCTTTTACATGAGAGTACATGCTGTAAATTCCAAAATTTCAAGCAAAAAAGTGAGATATTTCAAATTTCTATTGATATCAATAGAAAAACAGGGTGTCGATGTATTGGACACCCAACCATACCTCCTAGTCCTTGCTTGGTTTGGTTGGGTGGGGTCTCACATCGTCGATCATTGAATCAATTTTACTTTGCATTTTGGAGAGTCATTGATTGATTAAACTTATGATTGATTGATAACCGCACCAGCGACCCCAATGACGTAATGTTACAGCACCCGCCCCGTGCTGGGGTTAAGTATTAGATGATTTAACTATACACAGCCCAGTCGCCGCTGTACATACGTAGCGCGACAGGGCTGTACCAGCGAAGCTCCATCAAACACGAAGAGGGTCCAACGATCGCATGCGATCGGATTGAATTTTAATTTAACTTTAGATCATTTTTTTGTCACTTCAAACTCATCTGACGAACAAAATGATAATGCGACTTCATATCTATGCTATGAATATTGAAATTTAGATTTAATAACTTACCTAAAATGATGGTTATATGCAGCATGTGTGAACGGTTCACGAACGATACATCGTCTTTCACGTCAGGCCATTTCCAATATCCGGGAGGTCAAAAGGTCGCGCTGTCGACCGTGCTGCTACACCAACACTCAAGCAGCGCATCGCACGCACGCAAAATATTTCCGCAGAGATCAATTAGGCGCCAATTTGAATTCTGCAACGATGAACCCCGACGGTGTTAGGGGATCCGCCAGAAAGTATCATTTTTTTGGTTCCACGCACTTATCACGAGGGCTCTTATGGACTTACGAACCTTCTGTAATACAAGCATGCACTTAAGGTGAGTAACGTTTGGTAACGTGTACGTGTACATCGTTTATAAAGAACGTATAAATTTTCGTAAGTTTTGTAGTTGTGTTGTGGTTTCCCACTTTGAAGGCATGCCCGCTCGCTGGTCAACGCTGTATTCGCGTAGTGTATCAACAGCGTCTGGTCGGGCTATATATATAGATGATTGTGACATTTTGTGTCATGTCATTGATTTGATTGTGTTTCAACGTTAAAGGTCCAGTTTACCTTTGGGAGCAGTGATTTCAAAAATGTTCAAGATATCACATTTGATGCATATGTGTAGGTCTGTTGTATCATAAAACATCCTACCATATGAAATATTTGCAATAAAACCTAAAATATAAGGAGATATCAGGGTTTTTCTCAGTAAACCGTAACTGTATACGGTTTAGTCTGGAAACATTTTTATTATAACTATTGTTCACATTTTGTGTATTAACAACACTTAACATCGATTGTACGGATTCAAATTTTGACAGTGGTTGTTTTTATCCCTAACTCACATTTTAGAACTAATTTAAAGCACTATTGCTTTCATCTGCAAATGGTAAATTATGCCTTTAACAAACAAGTTTAATATGGATGGCTCAGCTCATGTAAAAATGTAAGAAATTATGGATTTTATCGTTTATTGCATTCAATTCCTAGTATTATTTCCATTTTCACTTTATTGCCGTAAAAACACTATTTTGTGGAATCTGACTGGTGGAGCACACGATACGATACGGCTGCGTCAAAGGACAAAGAGCTAACAGTTACATTTTATTTACTAGTTTCAGTGGGCCGTGGGCTGCGCACACCCACGGTAGCTACACTACAGATACCCATTAGGTAAAACACAGTGTTCTTGCTCTCTCACCCCCCCCCCCCCCCCAGCTGCAGCTGCATTGACCAATGACTACAATGTACACCCCCAGTAGTTTCTAGCCCTCATCACACACTCCACCAACAAACGTCTACCAATGTCTACAGAGCAGAGTACAGTACATGCAGTGGCGTGGCAGTGCGTAATTTTCCATATCAAAATGAAGCGAAACTCGAAAGAAGAAGAGAAAATTCTATACTAGGGAAGCTACTTACCCCCTACTAGGCTACGGCCATCTACATCTACTGATGGTGCAATATTTGGAGATGATGGCGGATCGATTAGCTACAAATTGTACATTCGTAGATATCAGGAACAGCTTTCGGAGTTACCAGCTTCCGTGGCGTCTGCGCTGTTTGTGTACGATCAAAAGATCGCGCGAGCGCGATGCAAGACCGGCCGCGCCGGTCTCTGTGCGCTGCGTTGACGTACGTGTGGTACGCTGCTCGGCGATCTCTAGTCGACGAGATTTTGTAAACAAATTTCAAATCTGGAGCACACGCGCATGCGCGGTATGTAATTTGCTTTTAGGGGTGATGATGAGTGATAAGATAATCCTATCTCTACGGATATAATCCCCCTGTATATGGATAATCCCTGAAGCACAACCGTAAAGTTTAACTCATCCTTAAGCATAAATTGTATGCCATTGAATTGATTGTATTTCATGACTTCAAAAACAAACAAAAAACTTGTGTGTGAGTAAAAAAATATATTGTAAGCAGGGCCTATTAGCTAGTATAAATAGGCCTGTAGGCTTACATAAAAATGTAAGTTAAGCCTACTTACTTACTTTTTTAGTTTTAGTTTTCCGGAACGATGGTGTAGGTCAGGGTCTGTTAATCGATCAGGATTGTATCCTCACTTGCTCTTGTTGCTGTCAGTTGATTAAATTGTGCTAATTATCGGGCCGTCCATAACCATCATTCACTTATTGTCATGTAAGCATGAACAAATTATTTAATCATCACAATAATGAACCGTTTGTTTGCAAAAACCGATAAGTCCATATTTGTCAAATGGAGATATTTGCGATTAAAGGTCAAGAAAAATAAAGAGAATAATAAGAAAATTTTTGCTTCTTTTGACCATAACTTCAAAAATATACCTTTATATGTAGTGACCAATATATCATTTAAAAGGTATTATTTTGTACTTTATGACAGAGACCGTACTTCAAAATCTTAAAAAATGGACTTATCGGTTTTTGCAAACAAACTCTTAACATACATCTAATTGCTATTAATATAAGTGTTACTTATAGAATTTGTATGATTGATAGATGATTGGTTCATTTAGTGCCTAAATTGATTTGAACTGAATTGAATTGAATCGAATCGAATTAAATTGAATGAAATGAAATGTATAATGAAATAAATTAATTAATTTAATTTAATTCAATTTAATTGAAATGAATTGAATTTACTCAAGAAAACATCAATGTTCTTGCAAGGAGTTGAAGTATACTTTAAAAGGTTGAGCTGTGTACCTCGTGGATAATCCTAGAGCTACTTAGGCCCTATATACTGTAACACAGGGTTTTTTTTTTTCTTCCTTTAAATCATTAGGCCCTATCATATACTAAGTAATATATGGGCCTATTAGGCTGTACACCTTCTCATTTCTTTAAGAACAGTAGGTAACACTAGGATAGCAATTATTGTTGGAATAGCAACTTTTTTGTAGCAATTCACAGCCAATCAGGAAGTAACTGCTCCTAGAAGGCTGAACTTGCCCAAGGTTAACTGCATAAAAGTGGCGAGAGCTATAGTTGTTAATACCAGGAGGTAGGCCTACTACCTCCTCCCTCATGTCCTTTTCTAAAGCCGGAGATTGGGGCGAGGTGCGTTGGGTGAGTAAACGCTCCCTCTTACTCCCCATGTTTTGAAAAGTGGGGCCCACTTTATATTTCTGGTGCCACTTCCGGGTTTCATCACCTGACAAGCAAGCAAGCAAGCAAGCAAGCAAAAAAAAAAAAAAAAAAAAAAAGGCCTTACCCGCGCTTCATCGGCTGGTGCCACGTCCGGGAGTGAAAAAAAGTGTGTGTGTTCGGGGGGTGGGGGGGGGGGGCGCCCAAAGTGCTTACATCCTATGTATTCTTATGTATTGTGCAAGAAAAGTGGGGCCCGAGCTCCCCACCCCCCCCCCACCCCGTGGTCCACCATACTACACAGTGTAGACACCCTGCAAGCCGATCAAGAGGTGACACATTCACATTTTCCCTAGATGTACATTATCATAATTCTTTGCTTGAAAATTGTGTAAATATTCCACCAGCAGTGGCCGCTACCATTAACCTTGACACCCCCATAAAAAAAAAAATGAAAAAAATCGGGCCACAGTGATCAAAGGTGCAATTTCTTGACCAAACGTTGGGGCCAATTAGAACTACTTCTAAAGCCAAATGAAGAAATGCGCCTATTGCACTGATCTCTGTACGAACGGTATGCAATATATGGACTGTAGTTGAATAACAGCTTGAGTTACTGTACAGTCCCCCTACCCTCCCCTCCCCCTCTCCCCCCCCCCCCCCCCCCCCCCCCAAATGTGATGTGGGGATTCCCCTTCCCCTGGCCTCGTCGTCCACGAAATGGTTGATAATCGATAGCTTCGTTTCTGGATAATCGATTACTAGTATGCGTTGTACTGTACAGAGCTACTGAGAAGCCATGTGTTAGCCATGTGTACAAGTACAGTGTACTAGCGAAGATACAACAACTGTAAATGCATTGCAGCTTGTCTAGCCTGCAGTACATTACGCAAGAACTCATCACTGCAGTGCAGTAGTGGCAAAAGCTGAACAGTGGGGAAGTGATGTTGGATTCTGCCCCCTGTTTTTGTGTCTTGATTTCATCCGGTTGAGACTGTCAGATTCGGTAAGAAGCTCAGGTTATGAATTTTCGATAACTCTGGATAACTGTACGGAATTTCACGAAAATTGGTGAATAGTATAGTCTTGTGTTTAGTATGCATTTGTGCAATTAAATAACCAGATCCTAAAATTGTTAGACTACCAGCTGTCCGCTACCACTGTACCAGACAACTTCTCAGCCCGTGTCTTCGGGGGCGCGTCCCGCTATCGATGCCCACGTAGTATAGTAGGTCTCGCGCAGGGACGTAATGATCGCGCATAGCGTAACTGCGTATAGCAAGCATTAATACGCTTAAGACTAAGCGCAAAATTTGTCGATACGCCCATGGAATAAACATACCTGACAACCGCTAAAAATGAGAAGGAAGCAGGTAAGAAATTTAGATTTCAAACAAATTTTTCACTAAATTTCCAATTTTTTGGAACAAATTTTTCACTAAATTTCCAATTTTTTACGTTATAATTTACCTACCTTAGCTTAAAATCTTTTTTAAGGATGTTGTAGCCAAGACGTGTCGTCTCGCTTGTCTCGTTCGTATGATCGTAGCCGATAGAATTCATATTTTGTTCGATCGATCGTTTATAATATTCTACGAAAGCTGAAGCACGTTCAGCCGCAGAGAGGGGCAGACACTTTCACGCATGAAACTACATAGGGCAGCTGCGCGACCTTTACATACCCCGAGAAATTGAACGCATGAAATTAAGTCCGACATACAAACGGCGACAGCGCACTACTCCGTCATCGTATCATCAGGAGATTCTGGGAGGTGATTTTTCTGCATTTTCGTGATATTTATTGAGAAATTCAGGTACGATTGTGGAATAATTTTTATTATAAGAGCATCACAAATTTTCGTGCGCGATATCTAGACCCCTCAACCATACCGTGTGGCTCCACGGCCTCGCACTCCTTTCCCGCTAAGCAAATAAAGCGAATAAAGGGACTGTACAGTACTGGTTGAGGTGGGGATTCATGTTCGAACATTCCTAAATGAGATAATGAGAAACCTCTTATTAAATATGAAAGAGCATGTAATTTTAAGAGGGATTTAACATTTATTTGATGAAAATTGGTTTTCAAGTGGCTGAGATATCCAAAAAAGTGATAAGGCGACAGGCCACGCCTTAGTTTTATAAGGATCTCTTTGTTTCACCTTGTTTTTGGATATCTCGGCCATTTCAAAACCGATTTCCATCAAATAAACTTTTGACACTCCTTAGAATTGCATGCTCTTTGACATCTCATATAGTGGTTTCTGAATATCTCGCAAAACGTTAAATGCTAAATCCTCACCTCGACCAGCTAGAACTGTACACACCCTTTAAAAGGGATTGGAATTATCAATATCATGGCCACTAACTGCGGCCAGCACCCCCATACGCACAGCGTAACGCTATGAGTATGGGGCTGCCGGTCGCAGTTACATGGCCACAGACCCGTCCCACAGTGCATTTAAACGTGTTCTTTAACCCACAAAGAACAAAAAAATAGCTGTGTCTTTCTTGGATGAAGATCTAGGCCTACATGTTCCCATGACCATGTATGATACAGTAGAGTAAATTATATGCTATGAGTATGAGTCCAGATTTATATACCTTATAGCCCGACCAGACACTGTTAATACGCTGTGCGAATACAACGACTGGGCTGTGTATAGTTAGACATTCTATATACCTTTGTCTATAAATTTACCGGTGCAATGTCATTTCCAAGACCAACTGGAGTCTCCAGTGGAGTCTCCAGTCCAGTGGAGTCCAGTCACTGAAGTGCCTGCTCGTAATATATGTCTTCATTGTCGTAAAGCTCCAACAGTTGACCAACTAAAGATCGATCTGTATCTTGTCTGGGATATGTTCCGGGAGACTGCTACAGAGCTAGAGGAGAGCTGTAAAAGTTAAAAAAAAAAAAAAAAAAAGATAAAAAACTCCTTTGGACAGACAGATTTTTCTGTCTACTCCAACAGTCGCCACAATTTCCAGGAGATTGCCCTGCTCGCCAACAATAGGCTGCAATCTCTTACAGCATACAAAAGGTTTCTAAAATCCTAACCCCGGGGTGCTCCAACAGTTATACTGTAGGAGCTTTGCATTTGGGCTGGCCGCAGTTACCAGAAACCTAATCTACAGTGTGTATTGGGAAATTGGGCGATTTTCAGCATGCATGTACGTATGTGTGGAAATCACTGATCTCTATGGAAACACAAGATATTGGTGGAAATTAGCTGCTTGGTCTGCATTCTCAGAGTGCTTCTCTTGTTCAAAATATTTTCAGTATATCACTGTGTCACTGCCACCTCTGCACACACCATCACAGTATATGTAGCTTTCCTAGAGCTGCTGCAAGGGATTATAATTGATTCTAGGTTCAATAATGCTCTTCTTTATTTCATTTTTTGACTCCAGATAAAGACTTGAACTTCGAAGAAGGAACCACAGGAGCTACAAATGCAATGATGTCAGCTTTGCGTCGTCTGCCAGTCGTCGTTATTCTGGGTGCTACAGGGACTGGCAAGTCAAAGCTTGCTTTGGAGTTGGCAAGCAAATTCAATGGAGAAATCATTAGTGCTGATTCAATGCAGGTTAGCACTCTATCTTAACATTAGCTGTGAGGGTTCTGCTTTTCACAACCAGATTTTGGGGGCACAATCTGTAGGTTGGTAGTGCCCTTGAGGAAGGAAGTCTACTAGGCTCTGGCCATGAACATAGATAGATAGTTTATCATGCAGTTATGGTGAGATGCCAAGAAAAATATTATAAGGGCACTCCCAATATTAAATATACTATTTGATCTAATGTGGCAGTTCAGGAAGGTATGATGTCTGTAGTGATTCAAAATGCATGCAATCCCATCTGGGCGGAGGTTGGTTGCCCTTCATGGAATTCAACCCCATGTGTGCAGATGTCACTTAGAGTGTATGACTGCTTATACCGAGGATTTCTTTTTTCTTAAATCAGCACTTTTTCCATTTGACAATGTGTATATGCCCACAGATCTGAAGGAATTCATCTTGCGTATGTACATGTATATAATATGTGTCAAATTTCGTAACATATTACATTTGGATAAATTTCATGGTAAGGGTAAAAAGCTCCAATTTGCAGTTGAGAAAGAAGATAAGAAATGAGCAAAATAGAAAAAAGAAAACTGATATGATTATTAGACTAACCAAAGAATGACAATGCCATCTTTTACTTCAATCATTTTATCCAAATGGTATTTCTCTCAAGTATGCTGACATGAGCTGTACATGTATTTTTTCCCCGCAAATAGGTGTACAAAGGACTTGATATCATTACAAATAAAGTCAAGAAAGATGAACTAGAGCAGTGTCCTCACCATCTGCTTGGAATGATTCACCCACTGCAGCGATTTACTGTCGTAGATTTCAGGAACCAAGCTCTACCAATCATTGATGGATTACTGAGCAGGGGGCGTCTGCCTATTATTGTTGGTGGAACAAATTACTACATAGAGGCTCTTTTGTGGAAAGTGCTGCTTGCTGATGAGGTAATGTATTCTTCTTTTCCGCTCCCTTAACTAGAGAGAACTTGTTAAAAGCCCATTGCAAGTCTTTGCTTCATTTTTTATTCCTTATTCCCCTATCTGCAGAATGATGCTGATTATAAAGAAGTTATTGGCAATGATATTTCTGCGATGTAAGTTTACTGCAAAACATGCAAAAGCAACAAGTTGGTATATGCCTGATCTCGTTGAATAAACCTTGTAAGTGAAGGTAACTTCTGTTCATTGAAATCTACATTATATCAAAGATGTCTGACTTTTGCTTTACAGTGAAACATATACTAAAGAATACTCTTTGCTGAAGGAAATTCTGACATTGTAAGCTTGTGAAATATTTGTTAAAAAAAAGGCCCTGCATAAGTTGCCAGGCAATTAGAAGTACAAGTATAACACGAGATGTTGGAAATTAGCCTGTTCTTGTTTCTATTTTCAGTCAAGATACATTTCTTCTCATGTGTTTGTGTGTGTTTTTCCTCATTATCAGGGCAATAGATCTGACCAGCTTCTCTATGAATCTAAGGGTGAAGTGGTGAATTTGAGACTGAAGCGTAGGAAACGATGTCATGACAGAGCTCAATGCACTTCCAATGATGCTAGCAAGGGGCCACCTAAGGCACCATGTGTTCACGAGTGTGATCCTTCAAAACGTCTGCAACCAAAACAATGCTCTGACGAGCAAGGTGACCAGTCGGATGCCTCAACCATGGAAAGGCATTTAAACAACATACTTGAACTACCCAGTCAGTCATCACTGTGTGAACATAATTGTCATACAGGTCATATAGCAGCCAGCCAATCAACAGCAAACCAGAGTCTGCGGGAGAGTTCTCAAACATCCCATGATGTATCAGGACAGTGTGCGGTGAAAGGTGGTGTTGCTGGAAGTCTTGGGGAGGGAGATGAATCTGAAAGTGAAGTGACTGGTGCTGAGTGTTCTGATGGTTTGGAGAAGCATTCCAGCATGGAGGTTGTAGAGGTCAAGGTGAATCATATGAAAAGCAGTGAGCTTCATGATCTCCTTAGCTCTGTGGATCCTCAAATGGCCTCTAAATTACATCAGAATGATAGAAGAAAAATATTAAGGTTTGTGAAATATTATTTTATATTAAAATGATTGTTACGGTTAATTTATGACTTCATGAAACATGTTAACTTTCACTCAACTCAAACTGAACAAGTAGGAAGTCTGATTTTGATTTGACCAAAAAAAAAAAAAAAAAAAAAAAGGGAAAATAGTACTGATGCTGTAATACAAACACATTGCCAACATACAACGCATTTTCTTTAAGACATGTAGTAGTAATTTTCAGTTAGGCTTCATAATGTGCAATTCTACACATTGCCATTGGTCCATATGTCATGCTAAGTAAGAAGCTGAACAATATGGTCATAATTTCAGTTATGTATGGTAAGAAAGACAAAGGAATGTTTCTGGTGTAGTTATAGTAGGCATAATTTCAAAACCTTTCTCCTCAAGCATTTTTATATTGTTTTTGTTGTATATGGTATGGCATGAGAATAATGTAATGTTCTCAAGCAATGAATAGGAAAAATGCAAAAGTATTGTCATCTCCACAAACAAAAGCTTAGTACCTCTGTGGCAAATATAGCCTTCCAGACACATGATTCTATTTGCAATAACTTTCTGAGTGTGGTGGTGTGTTTTGGTGAGCATGTAGACACATTCTCAATTTGTGTAATTATAGAAATCAAAATGCAGTCAACATTTCCAAAGTCAAATCTATTTGGACTGAAGAAATAGCTGTGACTTGGAGAAAGATTGCCTTATGAGGGATGAAAGTCAATGGAATAGAAAGAGAAGAGGACTTGAATAAACCCTTGACTTTGGTGATCATTCGACTTGATGGACTGTAGTGATAATTATATATTATCGTCGCTAGGGCGACAAGACCTCGTGCATTGTATCTACAAAATTTCAAATGTTCAGGAGAGCCAAAAAACATGGCGGCCAAAGCACTGTGGCGAATGGGATAGCCTTTCCTTTGACATGCCGTGGTGGCTTCATTTTTGGAGTAAGACAGTTGGGATTTAGACAGGACATCACTTAACCCATTATTTGACCATTAATCCAAAAAAGTCATTTTCACCAAAATTGCAGATACAAGGTCTTGTCACCCCAGCGACGAAATGGTATCTGGCTGTGATTGGTCTTGTGTCAACAGTATATTTGTTGGAAGCAGTCTCTTTGATCAGGGAAGAATAAATGAATCCCTGCCTTCTCTCATTGTTACATTGGTGTTGAATCATTCATAGCTGTCTCCTATATGTATGTTTTTCCTTGTTTTCGTTTGACAGGAGTTTACAAGTTTATGAGCAGCATGGCATTCCTCACAGTGAGATGATTGACAAGCAGAAGTCTGTAGAGGGCAGCAGTCACCTTGGTGGACCAGTAAGATATCCAGACACCTGTGTGCTTTGGGTCCAGTGTGAACAAGAAGGTACCGTACTGTAAAACGAGGGATGTTTGCATGCATTTTAATTTCGTGAATTTCGCGAGAGCCAAGATTCGCGAAATCAAAATGCACGGGGAAAGTTCTTATCTACACTATAAGCACTGAATGTTAGAGGCAAATCGCAAAAATTCCATGCCACGAAAAAGGCTGTCGGCTCCAATTCGCGAAAATATTGTGTTTTACAGTGTACGATCCCAAGGGAATTATTGTGCTGATATGTGCAGTATTATGGTCTTGGTACCTCAAACCTGGGAAGGGTAGAAATATTTAGACACTTTGCTACAGGAACATGATGGTGATGACAAGTCAAAGATGAAAATTCATGAAAAAAGCAATTTTCAGCCCATTGCAGGTGTCGTCCCTCTCTTTGCAAGCATTACATCAAAGTTGCACTGTATAGACATGTACTCAATACATAGTAAATTGACACTATCCTTACAGATAAAGAATGCTAATAGTCCATATTACCCTGGAAGAGTAAATTACAGTTTAAGGGGGGGGGGGGAGAGTTGAATGTAGTTTTTGATCTCTTGTAATTTTTCTGAAAAAAAAAAGGATGGGGTGGTACTTGTAGACAGATTGTGCAGAATACGTCCGTATCACAGATCCTGGCACATGTATAATTTGTATATCATTGTTATGGGAGTATGTGTGCATTTTGCCTGCTGTTGGCAACCTAGTAGTAGTCTTTTCATAAGGAAAATCTTTGACAAATGTAGCAGACATGCCAAAAACTTTTGAGGAATTCAGGAATCACTGAAAACAAATTGTTGTTACTGAATTAATCAAGTAACAGTAGCTAGTTGAAGGTTACATTTTAAGACTTTATATGTCCCTACAGTTTTGGACACGAGATTGGACAAACGTGTTGATGAGATGCTGTCCAGTGGCTTGGTGAAAGAGTTAGAAGATTTCCACAAAGACTACAATGAAAGGAGACTTTCTGGACAATTTCCTCCGTAAGTTTCATTAAATAACATCTTTCACAATGATTAGATATAGAATTATCCGCCTTATTGCCAGATTATTATATTATCAACAAAAATCAAAAAAAGTTTAAATGTGAGCTTTGACTTAAAGCTATGTCCTATGGTTTGCCATTTTGTCTCTGTTCTGTCTCTCATGTCAGCAAACTAATTTTCCACAAATCTGTTTCTTCTCCCTTCTTATTCTCAATATTGTGGTTATCAATCATTTCTGTCTAAAGCACATGTGTGAAAAGTGTTAAATTATTATTGTGCCATTGCTAAACATTTTCCCATAATGAAAATTATAGTGTAGTATTTTCATTTTGATATAATGCAATCAATGTTATTGTAATTGACCAATTGCACATACATGTACCACAAAACGATTCTCCCCTTGTAACAAAAAGTTTTAGATTTGTGTTGTTCCTGAAGGAAACTTTCTGCCTTTCATGTGACTTGTCTCTTGCAAACTGGCTTATCATTACTTTCATTAATTTTGATACCCGGTATTCATAATGTGATATTTTAGGGAGGAGCTGTACACCCAAGGTATTTTCCAATCCATTGGCTTCAAGGAGTTCCACCAGTATCTGGTTCTTGAGGAAGGGAAGAAGAAAAGTAAGGAAGGAGAACATCTCCTGCAGGATGGTGTGGAAAAGTTGAAGACTGCCACTAGACAGTATGCCAGGAGACAAATCAAGTGGGTCCGGAATCGCTTCTTAAAGAGTAAGAACACTGTACTTGATCTAACAAAAACTCAATGTTTTTTGTCCTTCAGAAGTTCGCTTCACTTTTCAGAATTGCGATATTGCAAATGGAGATCGGAGTGTTGAGAATACTTTTGGTAACTGGTTTTCACAGTTGTTGATACACGTTCAGGGTTGATAGAGGGAACTCTTGAGTTAAACTTCAAGATACTGTTTTCTGTGTTTGTTGTTCTCTTGTGTGTGTGTGTTGTTGTTGTTGTTGTTTGGTCCTCTTTTTTTTTCTTTTTTTTGGGGGTTGGATGGGGAGGCATAGGCAGTGTTTAAGGACAATAACGATACTATGCCAGAAGAAAAATTTAAATGAAAAATGGATGTTATTCCCCCCCCCCCCAAAAAAAAAAAGAAGAAGAGAGAGAGAGAGAGAGAGAAACACTACAGGAGAAATTGGTTGTTGATTGGCAAACCAGACAAAAACAAACAAAAAGAATGATAAAAAAATAAAAGATAAGAGAACAGATTACAAAGGTAAAGATGTGATTTTGATTCAATGACTGCTGCTTTTTTATCCCAGGGGGTACCTCCTCATTGCCTGTGTATGGACTTGATTCAACAAACGTTGCAGAGTGGGAGGACAGAGTTCTCAAACCTGCTGTAGGAATACTCCAATCTTTAATGGAGGTATGAAATGAACAAATCTGGCTATTTTCACCATTGTTCAATGTTATGATTGTCATGTTTAATGCATTGTAATTTCACATTTTCGCATGGAATCTGTAAGAGATGACTTTGATACATTTTGTTTGAATTCTATCCTGTGTTGCAATGTATATTTGGGAATGGGATCAGTGAAAGGGAATGGAACACATTACATGTGACTTGCCTGCCAACGTAGCACTGTGACTCATTCATTTATCATGAGTAGCCCTGCAGTCTTCATATGCAAGCTACAGTTCCTACGGAGTAACACCACATCCTTACCCTAAGTTAAGATATTGAAATGAAGACATGCCTCTTTTGAAACCTGTCACATGATAATGATCAACTAATATTAGACAAGTTCAGATTGTAGAATTAGATACACATGGATGGATAAATTTAACAAAATCAAATAAACTTGATGGACATGCTGTACTTCAGTCCACTATACCTTAGTGCACTCTCATCTAGCTTTGCATATTATTCATGATAAGAGAATTTAATCCAAGTATGTTGGTTGCATGGAATTCTAAATGTTTAGATATTCAAAGACTAGTAGATCACCAGCATTTGCAATTGAAGTCAAAGAACTGATATGAGAATTTGTAAGTAATTTGATAGTGTTGTTTTTACTAAAATATCACCCGTAATTGCATTGTCAGAGTTTGGTTTTGATGTATTGTTCAAACTCTGCATTCTTACATGTTGCATGATGTTTTCTTGCACATGATGTTGAAGGTAGAACAGAGCTGTGCATATATTCATTTTCAATTTCTTGTTGTTTCCATCCAACAATATTAAAAATTATTCCTCACATTGTGTATCCTACGTTGGTGACATGAAAGTGATTTTACAGTGAGATTTGGTATTGACTTATATGACAAAGTCAGTCATGATTTAATCAAATGTCATTTTTTTCAGGGCAAAGAACCAGAGTCAGCTGCCATACCATGTGAGGAGCCAGAAGTAGTCACTGTAACCCAAACCTTTGTCTGTGATGTGTGTGATGGTAGACACTTTGTAGGTGTACAACAATGGGATGGTGAGTGAGTTCCCTACAGCACAATGCTGCTACAGCCGCTAATCTTTGTATTATATTGGATGGCTATGAATGGGATACCAGGGAATATTGCACGAGTTAGGGCCAATATTGCACGAATCGAAGATGAGTGCAATATTGCCCCTAATGAGTGCAATATTCCCTGGTATTCCATGAATCAAGGCCATCCAATATAATTATTATCATCTATACAATCAAGTAGAGCAAGCATAAACTGCACAAAATTACCCGGCTTCTACTCGTCTTTGAAGTTGACTCGGCAGTCACATCCCAGCGCTGAAAAGGGGAAGCCCCTAAAACTGCTTTCATGAAACAAACAACTAGCAAGATGCTTGCGCGCTTGTGAATTGTAACAAAAACGACGCGCACTAGTAGCAAGCGTTTGCGCATTCAGCAAGGGCTCGCGCAATAGACGAGACAGAATTGAATATGGTATGATCTTGAACGGCAAGTAACAACGGTAGCCTATGGGGAATTAATACGTTGGCCTATGCGTTTCGTTCAATATGCTCTGATATTGAACGGTAAAAATTGAGGGGACTACAATACGCATTTTTAATGCGCCGCTAAAAACGTCCTATATAGATGATAATCAAAGATCTTGAAAAGAAATTTATAAACCAATATGCCTCTTCTGAATAATATCTTGACCCTAATTATCAAATTCTAGGAAGTGATGAACAATTTAATCTCCTTTGGTATGATCCCATTCTTATACAGCAGTCATGTAAAATTTATTTATTTTTTCTTTGTAAGCATTGCTTTGTAATTGTGGCCAGAGAGCTGTTCCACTCGTGCTCTTCTGATTTGATCTGCTTTATACTCACTTTGTTTTTATGCATTCTTGCTCATTCCATGGAACCATGCCAATATCAGATGTCTGTGTTCTGATATACAATGCATCATAGATTGCCAGGATAGTACAAATGTATAGTGTGTATTGTTTTGATACCATGCTGTTGCTATTTTGAATGATTCTTAATCATGATTTGCAACTTGTACCCAAAATAAGGATGTTAGTTCTATGGAAGATTTCACTTTCACACTAGATGTATTATGGGTTTGCTTGAAGGTCTGAGGCCCTTAAATGAAAAATTAAACCTCTTCATCATTTTTTTTTAATGCTCAATCCAATTTGATTGGAATCATTCTTTGGAATAGGGAATGCAGAGCTATTATTTACCCTTGTAGGAAACATGATTTTGGTAGGACCCCAAACAAGTAATTCATTCCATGAAGGAGCCTCACATGAAGGAGCCTCACATGAAGGAGCCTCACATGGAGGTTGCACCAATTTTTTTTTTTTTTTTTTTTTTTACTCAGTTTTGACTTAAGTGATTATTAAGCCCCCACCCCCCACACACACTTGAATTGTACCTTTTTAGCCTCCAATTTGTAATATCACTATGTAGTGACTCTGTCTTTAGTGTATGCATGTGAGCTAGAGAATCTAGAAGCCTTTGACTTCAATGTAAATCAACTGGCATGAGCGACACTTATTTAATGCTTCTAAATGATTAACAAACAATCTTCAAGCAAGTGTATTATTTTTAATACGGAGGTATTAATCCATGAATCTCCATTTACAGTGCTTCACATGTAATGTTCCTTTTGTGAAATATGTTATTCATTGATGCATGATGTCTGTACTTTTGTGGTTGACAGGTCATCTTAAATCAAGGAGGCATCAAAAACGAGCAAGGAAGAAAAAGCTGAGAGATCTGATGGAACAATCAAACAGACCAACATCCGTGACAAACACAGAAACAATGCCATCACATCCTCATGTCTGATATACAAATTGCAATAGAAGATGATATTTATGAAGATTCTATGCAGCTTTGGCAATACAGGGAGGGCTCATGGAAGCACCATGTATGTTGTTGTTTTACTTATGCTTGTTAAAAGTTTTATGGCTATGTAATGGAGTAAATCTTACCCAAGTCATGTCCATGTAGAAAGGAAAAAAATGCTTTGATGCAAAATGTTATGACTCCATTGTGAGTTATATTTTTCATATTTATCTTCTTGAAAATAAATATTTGAATGTTATCAAACCTTGACAGAAATCTTTCTCTGGGGCCGAGAATACAAACATACTGTAATGGCACATAGTCCTACTAAAGGCCTATGCACAGGCACAATGGGATGGAAGTGTGTTACAAGTATGTGTCTCAACCATTTTCTTTTCCAAACCCAACAACACAGAACAAAGAAAACAAAAGGGATGGGTTGGAAGTCAAGGGCAAGAGCCCAACAAATAAGGGAGGAAGATTAAGCAGGAAAGTGGACAGACAAAAGGTAAAGGAGGGTCAGTGATGATCCCAAGAATCATAGGGCATGGCCGGTGCCACGATTTCAAAAGTGGGGGACCCACTTCAGACTTCTAGTGCTACTTCTGGTTTTCATCAGCTAACAAAAAAAAAATAAAAAATAAAAAAGGTCTTGTCATTTTGCCTCTGATAAAGATTCTGCTAGGATCATTTTACTCCATGTTTTAGAAAGTAACTGCAGTGGACCATGGACCCAGAGCAGAAAGATAATCTTTTTCATTGCCTTAAAAAATGAGCTATCAGATTTTAACCAAACCTACAAGGAATTGCCCTGTAGATGAGCAAGGGAATGTGTTCATATCGACACCTTGGAGCAGGACTCCTGAGCATAAAATTGTGACAAAGTAAAAGTGAGATACTTTGATTCTATATCTTGATAATTATACTGAAATGCATGAAGACTCAACATCATGTTTCTATTACAGTGTATCTTAAGTTTGTACATTGCATATGTGTAGACTGGAGGCATATGTGTGACTGTCTCAAATATGTGTACACAATATACAGTGTACAGTATAATTACATGGCAAATATACCAAAACAAAACTGCTTCTTTGCCCTTCAGTATTTCTTGACATACGCGCTAGCAGGTATACGTGTACCGGCAACTCCCACAATAACAGAGTCCTCGGGACTGGCAGTTTTCTTTTGTTATATTGACATTTTGCTGTAGCCAAACAGTAAGTATGAAGATACATGTATTTAGATTATAATTTGAGACCTGAATTTTTCCTTCGTTGCCTCGAGAATTTTGTGATAACCATGTTCGTTATTAAAGTGAGTCCACTGTACATCATAGTTCATGGGGGCTCAGTGTGCCTTGAAAACATAGACCTGAATTTACGAAACATTGCCGGGCTGGAAATAGCAGTGTAGATGTGTTGAGATAGAACCAATACTGTAAAAGTGCATATTTTCGCGCGACTAATTTTTCGCGCTTCGCCGAGTAAGAATTTCACATGTTTTTAATTCCGCGGAAGCAAGACAGCAACCACTGGAACGTATGGCATGCAAAAATATTTGTGTGCCTTTATTTTCGCGCTAGTTTCTGGTTGCGTGAAATGCGCGAAAATTTCCACTTGTATAGTAGTGGATGTGGTTAATAAAAGATGGGATAATCGAGGGGAAAGGAAACTGGCAGTGATTGGTTGGGTTGTGAGAACAGGGCCCCATTTCATAAAAGATGTTAGGATAGCAACTCTTGCTGGAATGGCAACTTCCAACAGCAACAGCCAATCAGGAAGCTGGATTCTAGTTGGTACCATGACAATTGTCTTTCCAGCAAGAGTTGCTATCGTATCGACACTTTATGAAATGGGGCCCAGATGTGATATTCCTTTCTTCATTCCACTGAATCCGTTAAATGTGACTGGCCAGCAGGAAGGTATGACGTGTGGTTACTTTATGACCTTTCTTACTATGGAGGACTCAAAGTTACTCTATGCTAGTAGTATGGGACATGTGCATTGCCAAGAAGTCTTTACATCTCCTAGATCACACTAATGTTTCCACACAAGTGTGATTCAGATTTTTTTTTTTCTTCAACAAATCCAAATTCGACCCACTGACTGGACTGTACACATTTTCATGAGAAAATACAGAGAAGATGTGTTGACTTTCTCTCTACTCTATTGACATTAATCTAAGTGCACTATAGGCTATTGTAAGACACCGTAATTGAAGTACAGTATAGTTTGTGAAACAAAGACACTTCCCTCTGTGAGTCTAGGATATACATTGTAATAAAAGAATAGTGCAACCATACATATACAATGCACTATACTTTGTTTGCAGATTGAATATATATTTTTGTTTGTGTGTGTGTGTGTGTGTGTGTGTGTGTGTGCTATTGTAACAGGTGTAGACATGGACATACAATATCTTCTATTCACTCCAGTCGTGTGTAATTCACAAGCTTGTTTATGATAGGTGGAAACAATTCATGAGTGAGAATTATTACAGAGGAACAAGACTTGTGAGCCAAGGGGAAATGATAGGAAATAGAGACAGATTATTGCACAAACAAAACATGGATATGGACTCCAGGCTAATGTTTACACCAAGATTTGCATTATATTTCATCAATTCGTAATTTATTTATATTTTGCTACATCAGAATAGGAAATAAAGTCACATCACAGTAAAATTCTCAAGAATGCATCTGTCATGTTTTAAAGAAATAAGGTTTGCAAAGATATTTTATCAATTTCACTTGGGTCTTCACATAGTTACAGTAGAACCTTCAAAAGTATTGCATGACTGCTGCAAACAATTTTTTCTGCTTCCATTCATTGTCACATATACCAGGGCTCAAAACAAACTTTGTTTTTCTCTCTATATACAGTGTATCCTTAAACTTGAAATTTTGGTGGCACTTTACGAGGAAGGTAGTGGCCTGAAATAAAGAGAAATTTAAAAATCAATTGTAAATTTCAGCTGCCTGGTTGGGCCACCATGTCTGATCAGGAGACTTAACAGAACTCTATGGAAGTGTGCTTGGCTAATCTCGGCAAAGGAGGCCACATCATTTGCTTTCTATGCCTTTGACTGTAATTTATTGACAAAAATCACAGTGTTCCCGGAAATGTTTTATCACAATTGATGTGATTAGTTGAAAAGTTCACATCAATTTATACACATACATTGCATAATAAAGAAGATGAGCACATCAATTTCAACCTTTTGGGTTCCATCCAAACTTATTTCCCTCAGAGTGTCCAATCAGGCTATCACTGCTTTGTCATGAATAAGCTTTATCATACAAAGATATCTCTATTACAATTGAGTATAATACTGCTTGTGTATATGGAAATGAATATCTTTGAAATTGACATAGTATTGGCTTCACCCCTGGGTTCCCATAGGAGTAATCTGAATCATTTGTGAAGCACTTTGTATCATTACTCCTAAGAATGATTCCAGTCAACTACTGGCACAGCTGTCAGAGCTACCAAGTCTCACGCATTTTGCGTGAGACTCGAGCATCTAGGGGCCATCTCACGATCTCATGCATGGCACCCATTTTTCTCACGAATCGGCGAAGTCTGCAACTTGGGCCTATAATAATGAGCATAGCTCAAAAGATTAAAGTGATAGTTGCAAATGAAGGTATATTTTCCTTTTGTCTTTCAAAATAAGTAAAAAAATAGTCACTTAAGTATGCAACTGATCGCACCATTAAGAGCTAAAAATTGAAAAAAGCTCCCTACCGTGGGAGGTTCAAGGGGGGAAAACCCCTCCCACACCCTCGCTCGCGCGCACATTAGAATGCCGAGATGCCGAGTCATGAAAATCTCACTCATAAAATTTTCTTGAACTTGGCATCCCTGAGCTGTAGTGGAAATATGATTTCACATTTTAAAGAGTAGCTGCCTACTTTCATTTTCCAGTCCAAATAAACACATTTATGGTTCACATGCATCAATTGCATTTAACCAAAATTTACTCAACAACTTGGTTAAGAAATTGGAGGATGGCCACAGACAGAACGAGGGGAAGGTGTGGAGGCAGTAACAGATCATTTATCAAGAACCAAATATTTCACTATTGGAAATCAACATGTAAAATTTTGGTTCTGGACCCAAAAGATATGGATTAAATCACAAGAGCTGAAATGCACTACTGCATGTCATGACATTTTTATCCCAGTGGCCTGGTAAGAGTTTTGACAAGCCAAACGTAAAGAGATCTTTTACCTCCACCAAGGAGGTTAGGTTTTTGCCAGAGTTTGTGTTTCTGTTTGCTTGCTTGCAAAATAACTCAAAAAGTTATAAATGGATGTGGATGAAAGTTTCAGGAAAGTTGATAATAGGGAGCTTTAGATTTTGACGCGCGGACGTTTGAGCCGACGCTTGCGCTGGACGTTCTCCTCTCCCTGCATCGTGTGGAAAAGTAGCTTTAGATTACGCTGGGACGCAACGTATAAAAAACAAAATCGCGCCCCCATATGATCGGTGCATGAAGAAGCTCTCTACGTCGCAAACTGTGCGGACGTGAAAATAGCCCAGTACGCATAGTAAACAACTCAGGCGACGCAAGCTAAAAATAGATTGATTTTACGCGCGCTACTGCGCAAGCTCAGAACATGTTTTTTTTCCTTTGAACGTCCGCGCGTCTAAAATCTAAAGCTCCCTATTGATACAAGAAACAGATGAAAGTATGTTTTGATGGTCAAGGAATCTAATAATGCAGGTGATATGAATTTAGGACTATAACATAGGCTGGAAATCACAGTATGGGTGGATATGAGCTGCTTGATGGAGGTCTGTGATTTTCAAGTGCTTTTAATTTCAGCAATACTCAACACCCTCATCACTAACTGACTGTTACCAACCATCTGTACCTGTACTTACAAAAACAGATACCCAGTTTCAAGTAAAGAGAGCAATGCGTCACTGCAACAAGACATTGATGGAGGTCGTCATATTTGAACTCTGTTTTATTTTCTTCCTCCACTCTCTTTCATGCATTATACATGCTACTATAAAGAGCTACTGTGCCTCAGTGGATAAAACCATGGACTCTCAGTCTTAGTATCTAGATCAAATTCACTGGCAGCAGTGGTAGTTCCCTAGCACATTATCCTCATTACTTAATCCAAAAGAAGGGACATATCTGTCAGTCACATACATAGATTAATTCAATATACCGGTAAGCATAACAGTTTTGGGAATAGTCGTGTAAAATAAATCCAAACTCAATGCTACATACAATGTAGGACAAAAGAAAAAAGAGAAGGTACGCTGTAATACTGACTACTGGTAGGTGTGTGCTTACACACAATATGAGTTAACCAAGAAAAACATTTGCTACTAGGAGAATGGACAAACTGAAATGTACACACACAATACAGCTGAATAATTAAAATTTATGACAAACATTGTACACTAACAGGTATATTTGAGCAAACTGTTTTCAGCAAGAAAAAAAAAAATGAAGATGTGACAACTCCCCCCCCCAAAAAAAAAAACAACAACAACAACAACAGTAGAAGGAATAAGTGACAAGTGGGTAGAACTAGTTTTTTATAGTAGTCATAGGCGTGAATGTAAAGACTTTTCTACAAATTTGAAAAAAATTGTTATACATGCATACTTGTACATGTACCTAATGTGTTCTCATGAAGGGAAAATATGGAAATGGGATTTGGGTGACATTTCTGCAAAGGCTTTATACCAAATCCCAGTTTTACACAACCCCAATGTACCATTATCTTGACTAAAGGATGAAACTAAATGACTTGACACTCATCGACTCTCTATTCATAACAACAAGCAACAGTTGAAATTATTGTTTCAGTGAAGAAAAAGCCAAATTGAGGTATAAATCAATACCAATACTCATCATGGAAGGTCCATGGTGAAACACTACCAATTCTTCTCCTGATACATACACTGAATGTGCATTCACATTTCATTGCACTAGGTGTACTACATATACCTTACGCTAATAAAATTTGTGGCAATGTGGACATACAGTCTAGATGTAAAACTTTACTGGGACTCTATGATCCATAAAGATATCAAAAGGTAAGTATAATCCTTCCAGATATACAGATGTTTTCTCATATTTTACTGAGGCAATACTGGTAACTTTATGTGAGCCTACACCCAGATATCAATCCAGGAGAGGGAAATAGTGACTTGTGTAAATGGAGTGACCATTATAATAACTTTGATGAGGCAACATCATTACTGCACTTACAGTGTGTTAAATCTGTGTGTACATATTGTAAGTGGTATATCTACCACACACCATGTACACATAAACAGGGGCATCAATCAATCTTGCACATTTGCAAGGGCACTAGCTAGGATTTATTTTTGCACCATCAAACAATCAACCTTTCTCCTTGTTCTTCATGTTTGAGCTTGGCCAGTATTCATCATCAAAGCCAACAAAGTCTCCCTGCTTCTCATCTCTGGTCAATGAGTTTGAGTCTTTCACACTGTCATCATTGAACACAAAGTCTGTTTCTAGTTCAGTGGATGCTGGTAGCTGAGTGACTGCATTCCCTGCACCAGCGCGATCAGCTGATGATAGGAAGTCTTCCTGAAAGCCACCAGAGAAAGCCGGGGAAAGTCCCACTGCTGATGACTCGCCATCTGGTCTCTGCACCGCTCCCCTGGGTTCCCTGGTGTTAGGTCGTTGGGTTGATACTGTAGACTTACCAGACTGAGTTAGTTTAAGTGTGTTGACCTGCTGCTGCTCACTCTCAGTGTGTCTGTGGCCCTTCCTCTTTCCAAGGATCTTGATGTAGTTGGCTGGAACCAGGCCGATTTTCTCTCCTTTTAAGCTGGCAAGTAACCAACCACGTACTCTTGGTTGCAGTTCTACAATACACGTGTGGTAGAGATTACAAAAAACAACTTGATTTGATAGAGGTACAGTTGTATGCACTAAATTTTGGCAGTGACAAATAATTTATAAGGTAAGCACTAATATACTTTATTGAAGGCAATAATATCCTTCTCATCTGAAGCCGATATTAAAAAAACAAACAAACAAAAAAACAGCAAAAAAATACACTAGAAATGTCGCTATGGCGACTGATATGCCTCCGCCATAATGCATGATTCTCCTAATAGGTATACATGTGGACAATGTGTGATTACATTTCCACTAAATTGGCAAATTATCAAAATGACACGTTTGTCACAAATGTGTTGAATGTTCACCTCCTTGACCTAGGTTTAATTGGATGAATGAGAGCACGTATTTGGGGATTTTAGGACTTTTACTTGACTTTGACCCCTTCATAAATTTATACATTGAGTAATTTTCAAGGTACAGAGAAAAAGTGCAATTTCTGTATAGAATAGTAAATTGTTACCATTTTCATCTGGCCTTTGACCCTTGACCTTTGACCCTAAAATTCATAAGAGAATCATTGTCAGGCAGAACATGCATAAATATGTACTTAGTTTCAAGATAGATTAACTTGAGCCACTTCCGAGATATGGAGGAAGAAGTAAAGTTCAGCACTTTCACTTGATCTTTGACCTTTTACCTTTTTGGCAAAAAACAACCACACTTCCCAGAGAATCTCTATTGGGTTAAATATGCATGCACCAAGTTTAAAAAGAAAATAATCCTGCAGGCATTACATAAATATGAGGGATATTGTACAATTTTGAAGTGTTACCCTTGACCTTTAACCCTGACCTTTGACCCCATGAACCGAAAATTCCCTTCATAATCTCTGCCAGTCGGTACATGCATATGTACTATGTTCCATGAAGATACCTTGAACCATTTCCAAGATATGGAGATAAAAGCGAAATTTTAACTTTTTACTTGACCTTTCAACCTTTGACCTTTGACCTCATGACCCTAAACTTTCACCAGAGAATCTTAATTGGGTAATACATGCATACACTAGGTTTCAAGAAAATATCTTGAGGCATGGCATAGATATGGGGGATATAGTGAAATTTTGAGCATTTGACCTTGAGCATGTGTACCCAAAAGTTGATAGGCACAACTTCACTCCCCATACACATACAGTCAACTTCGGATACCTCGACGTCGGATAAGCCGAATATCACTTACCTCGGGGGCAAAATGAAAGTCCCGATTGTTCCTATGGAGTTTCCCTGTATTAAAATTCGCGTAGCTCGAAGATAATAACTCGAAGTTCGGTTACCTCGAAGTGAAATGTACTGTCCCGATCTTAATTAACTTATTGTTTTTCCCGGCATGTAGCTCGAATCGAATTTTGCAACATCACTCAGTATCTCCGCTAAAGCGCGTGTGGACAGCGAAGAAGACATGTCACAAATCTTTTCACACTCGACTGTAAATATTCTCGACCAGGACAATCGCGCGCCCAAAGAAATACCCGGTACACAGCTGACAAGGAAAATCCCAACACCTACCTACATACGTACACGGTATGCACATAGCACCCTTGCCAAGCAATGGAGTGCTTACGATAGCACTACGCTCTGTCCTATCATCTTCTTTTCCTAGCCACTGTGTTTTAATTCTTGATCATGATAGTCACACCGTGTGCGTAGATTTTTTAACCGTCGTGGCGTACCTGCGTAGGTGTTGACAGTCATATCTTTGGCATTAATCACGGTTCACTGTCCAAACATCAATCTCCTGCGTAGTGCCTTTTTTAAACTTTTTTTTTGCCTTTCGTGAAGTATGTTTCATTTATTCTTCCCCGAGAACGCAAGCACTGATTTTTTTTTTCAACAATGTGATTACTCAGTATGAAAATATTGTGGAATATGATGTGGAAGTATAGGCCGAGCATAATAAAGAATAGAATAGGCAGGGCTCCACACTAACTTTTATTAGGCCACCAGTATCACTGATTTTTATTTTTTGGTGGTCGAATTTACTCGAAATTAAAATCTGGCGACACACACAAAAAAAAAAATGGAGAAAAACATTAGAAAAACTAAATCGGTCCTACAAAACATAGAAAAATGAATATTAAGCATTATTAAAGTAATACAGATGCCCATGTCTAAAACAAATGAATAGAAAATCCAATCATCTAGATTCTGTGTTTTAAGATTTAGCAAATATGCGTAGGATTATTATAAAAGTTGATGCCTATATATTTAGGAGGTCAAAACTTACGTTTGAAATGAAAAAGTGGGAGCATTTGCCGACATTTGTTAGCATCCGACATTTGTTTTAGCATTGTATAGAGCCGAAAGTTACCGTTATTCATTTCTTATTGTAAAAGCAATCATCCATCATTTGTTAGTCTGTTAGCACCTAACGGAGCTGAATATTACGCTTAATCATTTCAAACATACAACATTTATTTTATCATCATACGGAGCCGAATGTTACTGCTGTCCTCTTCCGAAAGTGAAATGAATCATCTGACAATTATTTTATCATTGTACGGAGCCGAATGTTACTGTTTTTCATTTTTGAACGTCGAAGCTGACATCAGACCTTTATTTTACCATCAAACGCAGCTGAATGTTACTGTTATTCATTTCGAAATGTAATGGCAAATATTCAATATTCTTTTTTGCATCATATGGGGCAGACTGTTAATGCTATTCACTTCCAAACATGCCAAACGTAAAAGCAATCATTTGAGATGTATTTTAGCATCTTCCGGAGCTGAAGGTTATTGCCATTTATTTTCGAACGTAAAAGCAAACATCCAGCATTTATTTTATCATCGTAAGGAGTTGAATGTTATTGTTACTCATTTCCGAACGTCAAAGCAAACATCAAACATTAATTTTACCATTGAACGCAGCTGAATGTTACAGTTATTCATTTCGAAATTTAAAAGCAAACATCAGTTATTTTAGCATCGTATGGAGCAGAATATGTACTGCAACTTCTGAACATAAAAGCGATCATCTGACATTTATTTTAGCATCTTCCGGAGCCAAATGTTATTGGTATTTCCTTTCGAAAGTATAAAAAAACATCCAACACTTTAACCATCGTACGGAGTTGAATATTGTTTTTCATTTCCGAACGTCAAAGCAAATATTCGACATTTATTTCAGCGTCTTCCGGAGCCTTATTCATTTCCGAACGCGAAATCAAATATCTGACATTAGTTTTAGCACCATACGGAGCTGAGTTTTATCGTTTTTCATTTCCAAAAGTATGAGCAAACATCCGACATTTTTTTTAGTATCTTACGGAGCCGATTGTTACCGCTGTTCATTTTCAAAAGTAAAGGCAAACATCCGACTTTTTTGGTGGCGCGATAGGGCCACCAAAATCTTCATTTCTGAAATTTTGATTTCAATTCCGATTTTCATTCAATTCATTCATATAAAAGACGGTTAAATTCCAATTGACAAGCATGCAAACAATCGGTAGGCACTATAACAGATACCATATTGAACATCGATAAACGTTGGATAAGTCGAAGAAAATTCGACGTACGTACGCGTACCTCAAATTTTGCGTACCTCAAATTTCGTGTACCTCGAACCATTTTCTTCAGTCCCGACGACTTCGAGGTATCCGAAGTTGACTGTACATGCCAAGTATCAAGAGGATACCTCAAAAGGTTTTTTAGTTACACTGTCCACAAAATTCATTACGGACGGACGGAAGGACGGACGGACGGACGGAAGAACGGACAATCCGAAAACATAATGCCTCCGGCACCACCTCGTGGTGGAGGCATACAAAAAATATACAATGTACACATATACCAAAGGGTATTCCATTTGATGAAATAATAGTATTTTAAATGGTCCTCCACATAGCACATGTGTATCCCCGTTTGGTCCGACATACACTGATAAACATATTCAAAGCACAGAATTCTCAAGTTACTGGTAACACCTCGCCACACTGCTTAACATCTTCAGCCATGATTATTAAATATCTCTAGATCCTAGACAGTGACAAAGTTTTTTTGAAATGCATCGCTTTCCTACAACTGCTTACATTCAAACTGCCTTTCAGATAATACAATAGTCCTCAGAAATTGACTCTAATATTTGCTCCTGATATTTTACTAGCTTCCTTCAATGCTTAAATTTCTGTCTGAATTGTAGAATTTCATAATATGGTCTTGTCTGCAAACCTTTACCCCACCAAAACTAAAAGAGCATCTCAACATGGTGACTTATTCAGCCACCAAATTTGATTGAATGTTGCTGCCTTCATGTCGGTATTTGCTCAAGATTCACCATGTAGCCCCAGTTGGCAAGTACAATCATACTACAGCGGGTAAACTGATTCATAATTACCTTTTGGAGCGAGGTTTAAAATGTCTCCAGAATGAAAAGAGAGTTCTTTTTCACTGTCACGGTCAAAGTCGTACTCTGCCCTGGCAACCACATGATCTTCATCGCCACTTGCCCACGCAGGAACTGTCAATAAACAAAGGAAGCAACAACGAAAAAAAAAAAAATCAATTTCAAGAAATCAAGATGCAGAGGTGGGTCAGGGAGGGAAAAGTTTCCTGCTTAAAAAAAGAAGAAGAAGAAGAAGAAGAAGAAAATAAAAAACTGTTCAAAAGAAGAACTTGCATGGTAACATTACACTGTATTGAAACTTTGAGTGTACAGTGGAATCCTGCAGCCCCTTAATCATTTCAAAACTAATGTCCATGTGTACTTGCAACTGACTGACAAACTGCCTTTCTTTGACAGAAATAAATATTGATTATTCAGTGTTTGACTAATTAATTTGAAATAATGTCCAGTACCTTTTGAATTATGTATTGTAGTGCATCATGCAGAATGACATTACCCAATAAACAGCTCCTCGGAAACTCTCTGGTCTGTTTGTTCTGCAAACAAAAGGTTGCAGTCTTGCAGATAGAGTCAGTGAGCTCCAGTTAAGTTTTCAGTTACTGTGATAAAAAGGGTCAAAGTCCTACTAAATTCATTAGCATGCACATAAGTATACTAGTGCTACAATGTATGTACAATACAGGTTGTACCGTATGCATGCCTTACAAAATGTTTCTTAGGATAATTATACCAATCTCGTTCCTGAATTTCCACTGGACATTGGCAAGGTATACACTATAATTGGCAAGAAATATGAATTGAACCAAACCCTAACACTACACATTACTGTATGTACAAATGCATGTAACTGCCTGTCTGTTGGTTTTACTGTTGATTTAAATACCAAGTAAATACACACAATGCATATTTCATTCAGAGTCACCATTAAACAGTACCCCATTAACATATCAATCATCAGGAAAAATCCTGTAAAGCCTTCTCAAGACAAGAAAATGACATCACATTTACAACATGGAAGAGAGTTTCAGTTTAAAAAAGACAACATTTCTGGCATTATAATATACAGCCTGTAAATCTTCAATACAAAATAACAGTGTCCGAAAGTAAAACAGTTTCGTTTTCAGCTTTAACACTTTAGGCATATTTTGGATAATATTTTGATTTGATATCTACAAGTTGTAAGTCATTTATAGAACTAAATTTCAGTGTTAATCTACTGTAATAAGACTGATATTGTACTATTAAATTTCCTTTAAAATAAATTTTGTGAGGACAAGAAGGGTTTTGAGGATTTTTTTTTTTTTTTTGAGCTATTCAAAACTCAGTGGAGACTGAGGGTAAATTTGTGCTTGTCTGCACGACTGAAAGTACCTGAAACTGGCACAACCATCCCTTTGATGAAATGTCACCTTCTTTTAAAACACTATTTTTACCATTAAAATTGTAGACGGTGTTTCTTATAATACAGTTGAACCTCTATTATCCGGCCTCCCTTTATCCGGATCTCTCTATTATCAGGACGCAATCTCGCCGTGATTTTTTAATCTCTTTTGAAGAATTACGGGAGGAAAGGGGGATTCCCAACTCCTTGAGAACTCCTACACAAACACATATGAATTACCTGAAAAATTTCTTAATAATTATTTAGGTAAATCATCCCAAGAATTTATAAAAGAAAATGATTTCATTCTTGCAAACACGAACCTCTATTTTGGGGTCTGTTACTGAGTGTAACAATGAAAAGGTTGTGGTATACACATTACTACATGTGGTACTACAATAGGCTACATCAGTACATGTGTATGTATATGTACATGTATAAAGCATTGAGTCTCCCGTATCCGGCCAAATCCCTTATCCGGATGAGCCCCGGTCCCGACTTGTCCGGATACGAGAGGTTCAACTGTACTATCAATTTAGGATAACTTCAGGTTTTATACCCTCTGCTTCGTCTTCACTAGATGACAGCAACTTCCAGATGATGTATGGACCACCCACAACAACAGCAAAGAACATGAATATTGGCCAAGATGGTGCTTTATGTTGCCTTCCTTTGGGCAGTAGTGCTAGGGTTCCCTCTGCTGCTTGGCTCTCAGCTTCCTTCCAAACTTCTTCTGCAAATTCAGGTGTTCTCAGTCTCAACAGTACCAGCAGTCGACGATACACATATTTGAGTAATCTAAACAGAGCCAGAGCTGAGAATATCTTGGCTAGATGGATCTTCAGGCGAGAAAAATGTTCTGCAACACCGAGGACAGCCCGAAAGCTGTTGTACACTGTGTGGAAAGTGGATTCTAGCATCATGCTAACGGAGGCAAAGGCCTGCACAATGCTTTCTATGGACTGAAAGGCTGGTCTGCTACTTTCTTCTGCTTGCTGGACAAAACGACTGTATGTATCATTTGTGTCTCCTAGCCCCATGGGACGGCCATATCCTCCATACATGCTTCCCCCATACCCTGAGTACATCCCTCCGAGGCCTCCATACATCCCACCATAGGTGCCATAACCCGTTCCTCCATATGAGCCAAGTCCCATGCCACCATACCCATAGCGATTCAGTGGGCTACTTGACATAAGGCTGCCCTGCTGGCTGGTTCTGCTGGGTAGTGGAGGTGGGGCCCTCCTGACTGCACCAGTAGGTCTACTCATCCCCTTGCTGCTGGCATTAGACCAAGCTGTTGTGGATTGCTGGTTGACATGCTGACCACTAAATGGGAAGAAAAAGATGGAGAAAAGAAAAAACAAACAAACCACAAAATCAATGTAAAATCAGAATATGGTAAGTGGGAGCTTAGAGGGTTAAAGGACAAGTCCACCTTCATATACGTGTGGATTGATTGAATGCAACAGTATTATTAGAACACATTCAGTGAAAGTTTGCGGAAAATCAGACAATCCGTTCAAAAGTTATGAATTTTTAAAATGTCTGCACAGTCACTGCTGGATGAGAAGACTACTACAGTGTATGATGTCATGTGCATGCAACGACATAATGAAAATTAAAAGAGAATTTCACAAAACTTCACTTTTTGAATAAAGTACGCATTTCTTCAACTTGTTACTGACATATGTTAAGGGTAATATTATTCCCCCTGCCTTCTGAAAGAGAGAAGTTAAGTGTTCTTTTGTTATGCTAGAAAGTGAAAATACATTGAATTTTCTGTATTCTTTCTTATATCGTTGTACGCATTGTGACATCACAAGCTATAGTAGACTTCTCATCCAGCCTTGAGTGAGCAGAAACTTCAAAAATGCATAATGTTTGAACAATTGTACAAATTCCGTCTATTCTTTGTTTCTATTTTCTCTCTTTTTATTTTAACATTACTATCTTTTTCCTTATTTTCTATTCCTTCTATCCTTCTTTTCTTGTCTTTCCTTCTAAGTTCTTGCCAACCAGACGCCATCACATGCGCAGCATGGAGGTATAAATGCTGTACCTGTAGTGTACCTCCATGACCATGTGTGCGGCATGGCTACTTTTGTCCAACGACAGGAGGAGCCAAGTTGACCTTTTCTGTCAGTTTTCTTTTCTTTCTCCCTTTTAAAGCTTTATTTTGGAATCAAGTGTAACTAACTTACCTCGTAAGACTAGCGGCGTAGCCCTAGAGCTACATTTGTAGTAGAGCTAAAGGATCAACTATCATCGAGGACTTCCTAATTAATGCCCCCCCCCCCCCTACTTTCTTATCTATTCTATAGACTACAACTGTATACCACTGCACTGGCACTGACTCTTCCTGTCTTAGTCTTAGCCCATCGCATATGGCTGCCATGGGCATTACTACCCATTTAGTCTTAATCTTACCTGTACTTCAAGCATGCTACCTTTAAAATAGCAACTGATAATTTACATATGAATGTACTTCACTAGTTTAGTTCTGCTATTTACTTCACTAGTTTAATAGTACTGTCCTACTGAGGAGTGATGTATAGTTCAGTAGTACACTAGCGCTCACAGATGACCGTACAATACAATACCTTTTACGAGTACAGTATAGTGAGGTGCCCGCACCTCGTCAGGGGCCCGAATAGACCGTCACCCCACTTAAAATTGTTTTAAGCGCACTAAACAAAAATTTATGACTGAGACTGTGTTCAGTACACTTGAAACTTGGCAGGGCTACCACAACCAAGCAAATTGTGGTGAAAACCGAACAGTTTTTCGTGAAAATCTGAAATTTTAATTGGAATACGTGTTATATTTTATAAGTATCACCACTGTCCCCACACACATCTTTTATGTGTACAGATTGTATGTCTATAGCCCTTTATACACTTGTGTTTCTTCACCCCGTACCGTACTTTCTCTGACCCAGGACTATTGTTAGTCCCGAACCAATTTTTTCAGCTTTTTACACTCGCCAATAAGTCCCGTACGTACTAAGCTCTTGTCCGGGGATAAGGAGAAAATTGACCTTTTTACACTCGTATTTCTTAGTCCCTTACTCTCCAAACCATGAATATTCATGATTACGCTGTGCACTGTACACGTACACACACGCACCAGAACTTAAGAAGCACTTGATTACCTCGTCTGTCTGACTGGTCAGTGGGGGTTGGACTTCGTCTCCGTCGCTTAGCCCCAGATGATTTTTTTTTCGTTCTGTTTACACTCCCTTGCTTGGCACCGCAATTGCGGGGTTGCGAACACCGCATTTACGGTGCTAACCCTGCTATTTTGCAGGGCCAGATAGTACGGGACTATCGTTTAATATCGGTGCGGGGTGGGGCTAGCCCACTTTGGCAAAAACAAGTGTAGGTCCTAAACAGAAAGTGGGCTAAGGAAAGTCTGTAACCAACAGTGGGGCTAAGGACCCCCCCCCCCCCCCCCCCCCCCCTTTAGCCCCACCGTTGGTACGGGACTAAGTAAAAAGTAAAATTTGCAAGTGTAAAAAGCCCTTGGGCCTTGTTAAGGGAGCCGGGAGCATCACGGTCACCGGTACCCGTACCCGCACACGTCTTTTACGTGCTAAGTCTATGGGAGCGCGCTAGCGCTGGTGACACAACTATCGATCAGTGTCAGTGAACTTGTGATTCCATTGGAATTTTCAGCATTTTTCCTGTACGTAAGTTGGATTTCAAAGTTGAATTTCAGTGGCGATATGTGATTCAAATTTCAAATATGCGCAAACATTAACTATGACGAGGTGTGGGTCACCCAAGTATACATATTGGAGAATTTGCTGTCGTATTGATTGTATTGACCATGTTGACTATTATGTCACATAATCATAGTGGTTAGTGGGGATCCGTCATGCAGTCTACTGTAACTTTACTGTATAAGTCAAAGAGAATCAACGTATAAATGTCTCATGCACACTTCATACTTACAAAGCATCCTGATCAAACGGTAATCCCGTGTTATTTCGAAGATGTCCTTGCCGTTCCCATGGTTTTGGTGGGGCTGCCATTTTAATCTAATTCACATTTAGTCACTTTTTTTGGCCATGCCATTTACAAGATTATCACGGGTGAACACAACAAGTACACTACACTTAGACACACACACACACACACATGCGCGAAAGCCAAGCCAGTTGTTCATTGTCGTGCTGTACTACGACTAGACTCCGGCCGTAAGCGTACGGATACAACACGTACATGTACGGAGGGTAATTATAGTACGCCATCGAACCATCGATTCCTTGTCAGTTTTATTTGATTTTTGTCATAATTTGTTTCAAATTACTAGCAAATTTCATTTCAAAAAAATTGATGACATTGATCATATTTTTACCATTAATGGTTGCATGAAAAATGCTCCAAAATCGTTATCATATTTTGAACTTAGAATATTGGTGCATACACATTTTAGACGGCGAGTTGTAATGTTCTCAAAATTTTCTGTAGGTTTTGATTTTTTGTGCTATTTCCCCTATTTTTGGGGTGCTGAACACGAATCCACTTGTTGCCATTTTTCTAACAGACGTCTTCAGCCGTTGCCATGGTAACGCATTATTTTCCTTAAACGAACATTATATTCTTCATTAAACATCATACAAACATGTTGTAAACATACAAAATATGTCATTATAAATAAAATAAATAAAATTTGTAAAATGTCATGGTTTGCCTCATAGCAATGACAGTTACCTGGCAACAGCTATTTCCTAAGAAAATGATATTTTCATGAAGAATCCAGAAAACATCACAAGATTGAGTGAAATATTTATCACGAATTGCTATCTTGATTATCAGCTTATTTTTCCACTATGTTCATTTCTCACTTTCGTTGCTATATAGCAACAACATGACAAAAAAGCTACCTTTTAAAGAAAAATAAGCATTGCGATTGAAAGAAAAGCAAGAATAAAATTCGTCAGTAGACGATAAATTTCTGCTTAGTGAGATTTTTTTTTTTTTTTTTTTTTTTTTTTGCTGTTTCCATTATTTTGGGTCTGCCGAACACGAATCCACTTGTTGCCATATTTGTATTATGACATCTTGCAATGGCAACATGATTTCTTTGAAAGAACATGTATTCTTCATTAATCATCACAAAAATATGCGATGAACACCAAAATAAGTCAATATAAACATATCGCTTCAATCAAATTAAAAATCACAATTTCTGACTGTCACGGCTACCTCATAGCAATGACGGTTGCCATGGTAATAGCTCTTTTTTTAAAGAAAATTATTTTTTCATCAAAAAGCATGAAAACATGAAAAGATTGAGTAGCATACTCATTACAAAGTACTATGATAATTATCAGTTTTTGTTTTCACTATTTTCATGCCACATTGTTATCGTTGCTATGGCAACAACATGATTTTTTTCCCCAGAAAGGAGAAGTAGCTCATTAAAAGGAAAGAAATAAATAAACGATCAATTTTTGTCGAGTTTAATTTTTTCGGCTCTTTTCTATTTTGGGAATGCTGAAAAGGAATCCATCTGTTGTCGCTTTTCTAAATGATGTCTTCAGCAACCGTTGCCAGGTAACAAATTATTTTCTTTAAAAGAACATGTGTTTTTCATTTAACATCATAAAAACATGCTGCTAAGGCCAAAATATGTCAATATATACATTTCTCTTCAATTAATTAAAAACAATTCCCCTTTTTTATTCAATTTCATTGTTACCTCCCTCATAGCAATGACAGTTGCCGTGATAACATTTCTGAAGAAGAAAATACCGATATTTTAATGAAAAAAATTGAAAATATGACGAGATTGAGTAGCATATTCATTACAAATTATTATCAGTTTTTGTTTTCACAACGTTCATTCCACATCATTTCTGTATATAGCTATAGCAATAACATGAGAAAATTATTTTTTCAAGGATAAAAGTTCTATAGCAATCTGTTTGAAATTGCTATAGGGGAGGTATCATCATAGTCATTTAAGGTTTACAAATGTCTTGCTGAAACAGAGTAAATCATGGCGAGAAAATTTTGAACTTTTGTGGAGGTTTTTACACATTTGTATTGCTTGTTATTTGTATTTCATATTCCCTATATAGGTATTTCTATGGTTAAAAAAATATTCCTTAACATGATGTTGCGAATAGGAACAGAAATTATGTTCCATGAACAGAATTATGTATGGCTAATAGTCTTGTTCATTTGCAATACTAGTACTTCAAAACTTATGCCATAATTTCAAGATTTTTTTTTTCTTGAAGATTTTGTTTTTCTAAAAAAAAATATGCATTTCCATGGCAACCATGTTAAATATTAACCATTATCATTATACAGATAAGGTTTCGAAGGTGTAATATGATCAGAAATTCAGGAGGCTGTCTAAATGTTTGTGTTTTTACTTATTTTTTTAGTATATTTTTTCCTTCCTTATCTAATGATTAACATTATTTTTTTTTTCATTAAAAGGCAGTTTTTCTCATGTTATTGCTATAGCAACAAAGACGACGTGGGATCAATATAGTGAAAAAAGAACTGACAGCAGTTTGTAATAAATACATGTATGCTATTCAATCTTGGCATTTTTCATTTTTTTCATGAAAATATTTTCTGTGATAAATGTTGCCATGGCAAATGTCATTGCAATGAAGTAACCATGAACTTGGAAATTTTTGATTTTTTAATAAATCAAAAAGACATGCTTCTGTTGACACATTTTGTTGTTAATAGCATGTTTTCATGATGTTTAAAGAAGAACACGTGCTCTTTTAAAGAAAATAATTTGTTGCCATTGCAACGACTGAAGACGTCATCTAGAAAAATGACCATAGGTGCATTCCTGTTCAGCATCCCCAAAATAGAGGAAAAAGCTCAAAAGATTTTAACTTTACAGAAATTGATCATTTGTTTATTCTTTCTTTATGAAACAGTTCTTTCTATAAAAGAAAATTGTTTTTATGTTGTTGCCATAGCAACGACAATAATGTGGGATGAGCATAGCGAAAAAAAAAAAACAAAAAAAACCCGGTAATCATAATAGGACCCTAACTGGTAATCAATAACTACTCAATCTTTTCATGTTTTCATGTTTTTCTAATTAAAAAAATCATTATTTTCTTTTTAAAATATCTGTTACCATGGCAACCGTCATCGCGATGAGGCAGATATGGCATTTGGAAATTGTGATTTTCAATTTAATCAAAGAAATATGTTTATATTGACAATTGTTGGAAATTACAGTATGTTCTTGAGATATGTGTTATCTACCAATTTATTTCATTCTTGCTTTCCTTTTAATTGAAATACCTATTTTTTTCTTTAGAAATAATGTGGATTGAAATTCAAATGAAAAATCATAAACCATATCTTCCTGGTATTGTGTATCGTCCACCGAAGGCCACAACAGATGTGTTTGAAACATGGAATGTAATTTTGAAAGTGTTTGTACTGTGACAGATAAAGTGTTGATTACAGGAGAGATGAATTGTAACATGTTAACAGATAATGTATTGTCACAGAAAGTAACACGCATGTGTGAGGCTTTACAGTTTAACCAACTGATTTCAAAACCAACTCGCATTACTCCATTCAGTAAAACATTGATTGATTTGTTTTTTGTATCACAGTCTCTCGGCTCATTGACAGCTGGTGTTCAATCAGTGGGTTTAAGTGACCACTCTTTGATATATGCAATCCTTTCTGAAAAACATGTTAAATCTCATCCTAAAATTTCGAACATGAGATCTTTCCGCAATTTTGACTCTGAAAAGTTCATACATGATTTATCTTCTGTAAACTGGGAGTGTGTTTTATCAGGCAAAGATGATAATATCGATGCTATGTGGTTGGAGTTCAAAGCAAAGTTTGTTGAACTGTGCGATAATCACGCCCCCTACGTCAGCATAAGAAAGAAGCGTAGTCCCGCACCATGGATAACGAATGAATATCTGATACTTTCAAGAGATAGAGATTATTACAAATCAAAATTTGATTATTGTAAGTCTATTTCTGATACACGATCTATGCAGCATTTTTGGATAGAATATAAACGCATCCGCAATAAGATAAATAATATGAATAAGAAGTTGAAACGAGAATACTATTGTAATAAATTTCAGAGTGTTATGAATAAGGATTTAAAACAGAAGTGGAAGGTCATTAATGATCTTTTGTCGAAAACTAAATGTGAAACAGAATATAAGTTAGAATACGAAGGAAAAGTTGTAGAAAGCAAATATGAAATCGGTAATGTTTTTATTCAGATATTCAATACTGTATCGGATAGAATAAATAGGTCAACCACACGAAACCGAAATCAATATGACGAGGACAGCTGTCTCCAAGATGTACCTGTAACTGACAACATATTATCTTTTACGGATATCACAGAAGAATTTGTAATAAAAGAATTGAAGAGTATTGATGTATGTAAAACATATGGTCTTGATGGAGTGCACCCATTATTACTCAAAGTAGCTGCGGAAAGTGTTGTAAAACCATTGACTTATATCTTTAATTGTTCCCTTAAAACGGGAAGTATACCAAAAGATTTTAAATCTGCCAAAATAATTCCAATATATAAAAGCGGTGATAAAACATACCCTTTGAATTATAGACCTATATCTGTATTGTCAATAGTAAGTAAGATTTTAGAAAAAGGAATTTATAAACAGTTGTATGGATATTTGAATGAACATTCTTTACTTGCCAATAATCAATCCGGGTTTCGACCATTACACTCTACAAATTCTTGTATTCTTGATATAACTGAACATATTTTACAAAATATGAATTCTCGATTTATAACAGGTGGTGTATTTTTAGATCTTCAGAAAGCTTTTGATGTCATACCTCATGATAAACTGTTAAAGAAAATGTGGTTATATGGTATAAAGGGTACAGAGTATAGATGGTTCGAGTCATATATTACAGACAGATCTCAATGTGTTTCAGTCGAAGGTATTTTGAGTGACTCTCTTTTGGTGAAAACAGGAATCGCCCAAGGTTCCACCATTGGGCCATTGATTTTCAGTATGTATGTTAATGATATCTGTGAAATGAAGTATATGCCATTGACTAAGCTCTCATTAGTATGCTGATGACACTGTAATTTTTTGCAAAGCAAGAACCAAGGAAGAATTACAGATTATATTACAATCTCAGTTTGATATGATAGTTGATTGGATGGATAGAAATGAAATGTATATCAATGCTGACAAAACAAAGGTTATGATATTTGGTTCTATTAAAAAAGTAAGAAATTGTAACATTGATATCATATGTAATAATTTCAGATTGGAAGTTGTAGATAAAATGAAATACCTCGGGGTTGTTTTTGATTCTCATATGAAATGGACAAAACATGTTGATAACCTTGTGAGTAAACTTTCATGGGTAACAGTAAATATACGTAGAATTAAAACATATTTGAATCAGAAGAATTTGATTGATTTATATCATACTATGTTTGTTCCTCATTTGGATTACTGTAGCATTATCTGGGGGAATACGACAAAATGTAATATAATAAGATTACAACGCGCTCAAAACAGATATGCTAGAATGATATTAAATGCTGATAGATATACATCAACTGATAATTTATTAAGGTTGCTTAATTGGCAATCAGTGCAACAACGGATTAAATTCAATCATTGCATAATGATGTTTAAAATTATCAATAATCGTACACCCATGTATTTAAAGAAACTAATTTCCAACAGACCGATATATTATTATACAAGATATGCTGCAAACAATCCTCTTTTTGTTCCGAAACCACGTACAGAATATATGAGGTCAACATTTTCGTATCAAGGCACATTGTATTTTAATATGTTACCTATTCAAGTCCAAACTTCTGTGTCGTTTGAAAATTTTAAGAAACAATGCAAACATTTAAGTTTTGATTTTTGATTTTTAATTTCTATATATTTCACCCATCTGAGGTTTTACCCAAACCAAACAGTGATTATTTATTCATGTACGAATCTATGTGTAGTTCGAATATTTGAAGAAATTATGTAAATATGAGAGTTTGATTTCTGTTTTCATTTTAGCTGAACAAATTCTTGCCGACCGTATTCACCTTTTTTTTTTTCCTACCCAAAAACATCTTGCCGCAGCTACTACACTGTATTATCCGGAAAGGGGGGTGGGGTGCGGGGTGGGGATAGGGGATAATGGATAGATTGTATTTTTTTTTTTTTTTTTAAATCATGGGTGATGTTTTACTGGCTATAATAAATGTATATTGTTATCCTGAATGTAAGATGTAAGACGTACTTTAATTTTACATTGTTATACATTTTATTCAACTTATATCATACTCAGTTTTATACTTTGATTGCCGTTTTAACTTGTCGTATTTTGTATTGTACTTTATGTAATATATTGTTATAGATTATAACATTTTACTGTTTCAAATTTGTTTCGAATTGTAAATTGTATTTCAACATTTTTATGTAATACAGGGCTCTCTTGTAAAGCAGTTTTATGTACTGAAGAGACTAACCTGTATAAAGAAGACAGAATAAATAAATAAAATAAATAAAAGGCACCTTTTGTCATGTTGTTGCTATAGCAACGATAAGGAAATGAAATGGACATAGTGGGGAAAAAAGCTGATTATCATGACAGTAGTTAGTGATCAATATTCCAATCGATCTTGTCATATTTTCTCGCTTTTTCATGAAAATATTACTGTTTTCTTTAAAAATAGTTGTTACCATGGCAACCATTGTTGCTATAAGGTTACCATTGCTTTATAAGAATTGTGATTTTTAATTGATTAAAGAGATATTTATATTGACTTGTTATGGTGTTTACAGCATGTTTTTATGATGTTTAATAAAGAATACATGTTCTTTTAGAGAAAATAATTCATTGCCATGGCAATGGCTGCAGACGTTGGTTAGAAAAATGGCAACAGGTGGATTCGTGTTCAGCACCCCCAGTTTAAGAACACCCCAATATTGAGACAACTCACCGTCTATTACATAGAGCATACCATACTTGTAAGATTAAAAACAGTAACAAGCTCTTTGACACAGTCGCGGTTGTCTCAAAACTGGCATGCAAGTTCAAAAAAATGTGTATGAGTGAGATTTTCATGACTCAGCATCTCGGCGCACGCGCATGTGCTTGAGCGAGGGAGGGTGTGGGAGGGGGGGGGGGGTTGTCCGCCCTCCCACGGTAGGGAGCTTTTTCAATTTTTAGATCTTACGGTGCCAGCTGGTGTGACTTTTTTAAACTTATTTTGAAAGACAAAAGGGAAATATGTGAGAAAAATGGGTGTCATGCGTGAGATCGTGAGACAGGCCCTAAATGCTTGAGTCTCACTCACAGTGCGTGAGACTTGGTAGCTCTGAACTGGCATGCGTTGTAATTGTGTCATACATGACTCGGTTGTGTACTATAAGTAATGACTTATGTGACCGTGGAGGTACAAAATGTGTACAGATGTAGCTCCATGGTGATACAGTACTTGTACGGTGAAACCTGCCTTAGCAGTCACATTGTATGTCTATAGCGGCTACTGAAAATCCCCCCCCCCCCCCGAGAAGAGCCCTATCTATAACGGCCACTCTTTTCGTTTCCCTTGGGTGTGGCCGCTATAGACAGGTTTGACTACATGATTGTACTTGTACGGTCAAACCTGTCTATAACGGCCACCAAGGGCAAGTGAGCATCTCACCTCCCTGCTCTCGCAGACTAAATTACATCTTGCCTCGGATTGGTCGCAGATCAACTTGTTTTCTTCCTTCGTGTCCTTGGACTCAGAATAGTCAGACTCTGATGCTCGCCTCCCTGACGAGGCCAAGGAGTGTCAAAGGGCTCACCTCCCTGACGAGGCCAAGGAGTGTCAAAGGGCTCACCTCCCTGACGAGGCCAAGGCACAGAATTCTCGGCGGGCCAAGGAGCAGCCTATCAAAGGGACTATACAGTACTGGTTTAGCTGAGGACCGGTGAGGATTCAGGTTTTAACTTTGTGTGTGTGTGTGTGTGTTTGTTTGAGATGATGAGAAACTTATTATAAAATATGAAAGAGCATGTAAATTCAAGAAGGAGTTTAATGTTTATTTGATGAAAATTGGCCTTGAAATTTCTGAGATATCCAAAACAGAGCAATCCTATATGTGGGTCCCACCTTTTATCATAGGATCGCTTTGTTTTACTTTGTTTTTTGGATGTCTCAGCCATTCCAAAACAGATTTGCATCCAATAAACTTTGAATTCCTCCAGGAATGGTACTACGCGAGCGCGTATAATTATGTTTTGCATGATCGATTTCGTAAGTGGTTTCTTAATTGGTATTTTGCAAAAAGTTAAAAGCCCAATATCTCCACCAATACTTTACCACTCCTTTATAGCCGAGCTCGATCGCGGCATCGCCTAAAAGGTCCTATCTCCTTTGGACTATTGATATGAGTCTAGTCCACTTACACTAAAACTGATAATTGGCACGATCTTTTAATTAATGAAATCCTCAAGACGCACTTGGAGATGAAAACATGAAGATAAGATAACACTACTCATACCTATTACCCCCCAAAATAACAATGATAAAACAAAACAAAAGTCAGTTTAACTGGAAGTATAGCGGGGACTGGGGAGGGAGTGGGAAGGGAGGGCAGGGCGTACACGAGCAAAAGTATTTTTCACAGTGCTCCTAAGATATGTTCTTCCCTTATTTTGCATTGTTATCGCTTATTTACACTGTCATGTGATAGATCCATGTGCATTCATGGGATGCAATTTAACTTGCTTCCAAAAATGGAAACTCTTTATACAGTAACCTTGTACTATGCACCTTATAAAGGGCCTATTATGCTAACCAGGGAGGTGTCTGCCTTGGTAAGTTGGTAGGACAGGGAGGTGAGACGAAATCGAAAGAAAAGCTGCACTTTGCCCTCTGCGGATGTTTTACGCTTCATTGTCACAGCTCCTGTACCTGAAGACCTTCAGCGCGGGCGTGCAATTTCCTGATAAAGGGTTAGAAGACCAACCTGTGTATTTACATGTCTTATGTAAGATTATTTGGACTTTTGTGTGCACCCGTGACAGATCAACATGGCGACTGGTACGCTTTACAAGCAAGTCATAGGAGCTGCCTTATCCCTGCATCTCCTTGCATGGTGTCTGTTTTACCTGGCGTTTTCGTTCTCCAGCATCGCATGGAAATGCATCGGCCTTGGTAAATATATTAGTACCTCACACATAAGATGTAATGTTATTTTCGGATATACCATTTGAAATGTAAGTGACGATACGCATCATTCTGTAACATTGTTCTACCAGGGTGATTCACTTCCCTGGTGGGTTCTATACCCATTTGTTCCTTTGATGACTGCGAGGTTGATTGATGCTGCCTGTAATTTTTTCCCTCTTTGCAGTGTCTTGTGCACCTTTTTCCTACACTGTCAATATAGGATTATGTGACTACAAATCCATCGGTGCTTCTAAAAGAGAGATAGCAAAAGTACGAACTGACTATATATTATTATAATCTAACACAATCCCCGTTCTTTACAGGACAAGTAATTTATACATGCGAATTGAGTGAATGCATGCATGAATATTTATAGTAGAACACATCAATGACAGATTAGGGAAAATGGGACAATCCGTTTAAAAGTTACGATTTTTTTTATGTTTCTGCGCAGTCACTGCTGCATGAGAAGACTACAGTGTAGATGTCACAGGCGTAGAATGATATAACATAAAATGAAATGAAGAGAATTTCACCATTTTTTTTAAAGTGCACATTTCCTCAACTTGTCACTGATTTGTGTTATTGTTCCCCCTGCCTTCTGAGTTCTGAAAGAGGCATGCAAGTCAAGTGTTTTTGTATTATGGGAGAAAAGTGAAAATATGTTTCATATTCATAACTTAATTCATAACTTTTGAAGGGATTGTTCCATTTCCTCAAACTCTCACTGATGTGTTCTACTGTATTGCTGCGTTCACTCAATCCGCATGTCTACGGAGCGGGACTTATTTGTGAAGAATGAGAATTTTTTTTATTTATATTTTACCGTATAAACATTGCACACACACACACACACACAAATGTGGGTTACTGCAATAGTCGGGCTTTCGTTCTCAACGCCGTGGGTCGTGCGTGTAATTTTTTCTATTTTCTGGGTTTTTTTTTCAGTTTTCTTGAAAACCCCATGACCTGATAATGGATATTTTTTTTCAAACTGAGCAGGTAAAATCCCTAGGGTGCTCCCTCCCTCACATTTGCTGTTCATATAGTAATAATAAAACGTATGGAATGTAAGACTAATTAAACCCCTGGGTCTCTTGTTAATATTTTCGATTTCCTTCCGTTCTCGTGATTTATATCTATATAAACTTTCACACAGTTATGCTTCTTTCTTTACGTGCACACAGGACCCCTTGGGAGAAAAATTGGCAAACTCAAACTACCCTAATTTGAATACAGTGTACATCGAATGAATGAATGAATAGACAAAGTCAAAAGGCCCGAGGCCTATACACTCCTTGGGAAAGCTCGAAACATAACGCCTATGCATGATAAGTAGGAGCATGCAAGGGAAGGGGTTATCTCACAAATCATGTATATCTAAGCGAAAACTTAACATAAACGTGAACGAAATCGAAGTGGGAAGGTGGGTACACTGTCCCCACCCCCACTTAAAAAAAAAAAGCAAAAAAAAAAAAGAAAGAAGAAGAAGATACGGTTTCTGAGTGAAGCATTCCATATTGTGTTTTTTTTTTTAATGGGGGGGGGGGGGTATACACCCCCCGGGGGTAAACACCCCCCCCCCCCCCCCATTGCCGTATAATGTGTGTGTGTGTGTGTGTGTGTGTGTTTTATTCATTTATATTTCCCCTACGGGACACGATACAAACCTGGCAAATGTTTCAATGAAGGGGCACATTTTTCATTTTTTTTATTTCCTTGCCTTAAGAGGGCACTTGGCCCCTCACTGTAGTGTGCCAAAATTTTCAGTACAAAAAAAAAAGGTGCCTCCTTTCTCAGTTAAGATTGTGCCCGCCCTTTTTAAACCCCCTCATGTTCTCCTGATCCGAAGGCTCAAGACCAGTTTAGTGAGCTATTAATCGCTCTTTGTCCAGCGTTTGTCGTCCGGCGTCCGTCGTCCGTCGTCCGTCATCCGTCGCGTGTCATCGTGCGTCGTGCGTCGTGCGTAAACTTTATTTTTTAACATTTCCATCTTCTTCTTGAAAGCCCCATGACCGATTTTCATCAATCTTGGCAGGTAGCATTTCTTTGGGGTAGGATCTCAATTTGTTCATATGGGCACCATGCCCCTCCCCCCTCCAATTATGGAATCTTAGAAGATCTTCTTCTCTAGAAGAAGGGCGCCATCCTCCCCCTGGGGGGCCCCGGCGGTACCCAAGCACCCCAAAATTAAAGAATATTTAAAAACTTTCTTCTCTGGAACCAGAAGGGATTTTAGAGCTGAGCTAATACTATGAGTTAGTAGGCCTACATGAATGGGTATAATCCCTATAGTTTCAAGTTTGTCATGGCAGACCCAGGGTCCCCCTCTTAGCGCCGGGGGGGGGGGGGGGGGGATCCAAATGGACCCCTTAATTGCATATTTCCATCTTCTTAACAACCCCTTGGTGGATTAGTGACTGCGTGGAAGGTGATCTTGCGATACTTGGGTGAGCGCGAGACCCCAGGGTCTCTTGTTGTTTTTGGTTAATGCGGCACATAATAGTGAAATGACGCTTTGTGTGTGTGTGTGGAGAAATTTTCAGCATGTACAGTATTTCTATTCGTATTTTGCCTATGATGGACTGTGTCAAATGTTAGATAGACGCAAAGTCGATAAATCCTCCACCGTAAAGCACATAATAATATATTATTCCAAAACATATCGAGCACTTTACCCCTCATTCGTTTCCCAACGGACAGCGAAGAAGAGGCCTTTTCCTATACTCATTTCCTGTCCGAAGATGTCCAAAAAATCGAATACAAATGTGTCAAAATGCCCCTCGGTGTGTTTGAATGTGTCTTTCTTGACTGAGTGATGCAATGCCTTTTATTATCTATTTTATTACTCGGATCCCTTGCGATATTCTTGTTTTAAGAGCAAATAATGATGTAACTTCGATACCGTGTATTTTTTACGCGGGCATGGTCATAACAATAAAACTCGTCAACTCGTTAGTCACAGCAATAAGCTGTATATCATTCATTATTATGTATCTTTATCTATTACTTTACTAGGTATTCTTGGAGGACTGAGCCTATTTTTGTCTCTCATCTACGTCTGGGCTCTGAGTCAGCATCCTTCACAACGCCAAACGTTCTCCGCTTTAAGTTTCCACATTCTTATAGATCTCGTTGTGAAGGTGTCATGCCATTTCACTTTTAATCAACTAAACAAGTCCTGGAAGTCACCACGAGAGTATCAGGAGCGTCTTCTGCAAGAAATCATTAAACTCAACGGAAACACAGAATATGGCAAACGGTTCCGCCTTCAAGAGATGGCATCCCTGGCGGATTTCCAAAAGCAACATCCACTAACAAGATACGAGCATTACCGTGGGTACGTAGATCGCATGATGGAAGGCGAAGAGCACGTTATAACAGGGAAGACGCCAACCTCGTTCTTGCGCACCACGGGAACAACGGGGAAACCCAAGTATATTCCTCACACCTCGAAATCTGAGTTCCTGTCGAAAGCGGGAATAGCTATGTTCATTACACTACGTCGTAATCACCCTGGCATCGGTTCTCTAAAGAAAACAATGTACATTTACGTGGCACCCAAAGTATCTCAAGCTAAAAGTGGCGCGCTGATTGAAACCATCGGGAGGTTGCCAACTGAGAACGGCTTGTTCTTTTCATCCTATACATCTCCGATTGAAGCATTCAAAATCCACACGGGGTACGAAGCCAACTACATCCACCTGCTCTTCGGTATGCGTGATCGTGATATTCGGATGATCATGTCGGGTTTCGTCTCGGTCCTCCTCAGCGCTCTCAAACAACTGAAGTTGTGCTGGAGGGAAATCGTCCAGGACATGGAGAATGGAACAATTAATTCCAAGCTTCATCTTCCGACAGAGATTCGTTCGGGCTTATCCGAAGCATTCGGTGATGGAGATCCGAAGCGAGCCCGGGAGCTACGTCGGGAATTTGAGAAAGGGTTCACTGGTATCGTGAACCGAATTTGGCCGAGTTTACAGGTTGTGTTTGCAATCGACTCTACAGGGGTGTGGCCGAAGGTTGACGGTTCATTCAGTCAAGGTATACGTATAATAGATAAGTGCTAACATAAAGAACTCAGAGTGTCCAATGTTATTCCTTGCATGGAAAGAAAACGAAGCTAAAAAACATTTAATCAGCACATTTCCGGAAACAAATTTCAATATGTCTATAGCAAGTTTATGAAATGCCAAGGTGGAAGTGATTAGTGTTTGGGGCATAGCTTGTTTGAAACTCTGCACTATAAAATAATGATATAAATAATTTTTTTTACTGTCTTTTCTGTGTGTTATTTCGTATAGCATTATTTAGATCTTAGTTGTTTACTTCGATGGCTAAAAACATCAATGAGGATTAATGAACTATTTAGAGTTTCTTTTTTTCTTCAAATGGCAGTCGGAGTTTAGTTTAAACATGTTACACAATATTGACAGTGAATAAAATCTGATGCTGTCTTAAGAGTAATTAAGCTAGAGCTCTGTCCAGTTTGATATCAAAGATAATAATTATGTTTTATTCGCGCTGCAAATACACACGACCGGATCCAATTACCTATGTAATTATGCAATTATGTTATCTTAGCTCTTTGCGCTAAAATGATATTATGGCAAGATTCTTTAATCAGAAGATGTTTGTTTTTGCCCAAGCTTCCCGAAAGTCAGAATTTCAAGAATAGGAACAAAGCGAGTGATTTAAGTACAGTCCAACCTCTCCTATCCGGACATGTCGGGACCGGCGCTCATCCGGATAAGGGATTTGGCCGGATAGGGGAGACTCAATGTTTAAAACACGCAGCTGTCTATAGTAGCTACATGTACATGTATCAACATCGCGTGAACATTGTCACGTCCACGTCAGCTGGTCTGCGTTCATAATTCCCTGACAATTTGCTCAAAGAACGACTGCCTCTTTCGTGCCCTGATTTAATGAAAAGTTTTCTGTCCATGTTCCTGCGATGATGTGGGAGTAGTGGACGGTCTGAATGCATGTTATTTGGATGTTAATTAGATGTGAATGTTTGTAAATTATGTTCGGAATACTGTGTAGTTCATGTGGGTTTGTGTAGGAATTTTGTTTGAGTTTGAAATCCCTCTTTTCCCGTAATTATTAGATTAAAAAAAAAAAAAGATCACGCCGAGATCGCATCCGGATGATAGAGAGATCCTGATAGAGGGAGGCCGGATAGGAGAGGTCGGACTGTATAATTATATAGCGTCGTCATGTATTACCAGTTCATTATGTTCTTATTTCACAGGAGTTCCGCTGTTTACGAGCGGGTTCGGCTGTACGGAAGGATTCTTGGGGGCAAACCTTGGACCAAAGCTCAGCGATGTGGATGGTATCATACCTCTTCCATCCGTCGTGGTTTCAGAGTTTATCAGATATGAAGACGTGTGAGTGGATATCATAAAATAGCTCTTTTTATACTCTTTTTCTTCTTTCTTTTCGATATGATAACGACAATTGTAGCTGGTCAATAATGATCATCATTATAAAAAGCGCGCGTATAGTCAACAAGATCATTGCAGACAATTATTTAAGACTATTTAGAATGTTATCTCATAACAAATCAAGGAATAGATTTAAACATGTCCCCTCTTCCTCTTCCCGGCTGGTATTAAGGACTCTAGGCATCTTAATGGTCCTGTTTACCTTAATCACTGTTAAAGTGATTTAAAAATGTTCAAGATATCACTTTTGATGCATTTGTGTAGGTCAGTTGTATCACAAAACATCCTACCATACAAAATTTTTGCAATATAGCCTAAAATACCGTAACTGTATAGTTAGTCTGGAAACGTTTTGTTCACATTTTGCATATTTAGCAATGCTTAACATCGATTATATTGGTTCAAATTTTTACATTAGTTGTTTCTATCCCTATAACTCACATTTTAGAACTATTTTGAAGCACTAATGCAGGTTTTTTTTTTTGTTTCATCTGCAAATGGTAAATTATGCCGTTAATCATCCTGTGACTAAGAGCAGTAGGGCGCCAAGAGGGGGGGGGGGGGGGAGGAGGGGCAACCTCTTCCTTACCACAGAGCTAGGCCAGCACATTTAAACCAGTCCGGTTCCCGTGACCATGGTGACAGGGAAGAATGGGTGTATAGGAAGAATTGGCCTATCATATAGATCAGTGCAATTAGAAGACGAGCTTTTATGGTTTCGAAAGATATCAATCGGGAGCGTATAAACATATATAGGCCTACATGATACTGCTCTTTGATTATGAGGGACTGATATTACCCTACTAAATTTCATGAAGATAACTTTAACTATACATGTTTAATTTAATCTCCGGAATAACGAACCTTATTTCACATCGGACTAACGAACCTTTAGACCAACGAACCTTCGGGATAACGTACTGTAGCCGACTAAAATTACCTGCGTTGATTGTGTTTAATCACATTTTATCAGAGACAAGGAGCAGCCCAGAACCTACTTGATGGACGAGCTTACACAGAACGAATGCTACGAGGTGGTCCTGACCAACGGGTACTCAGGCCTCTACCGCTACCGGCTCGGTGATGTGTTCAGAGTAGCAGGTTTCTATCATAACAGCCCAATCCTGAAATTCATGTTCCGGTAAGTAGTTGACATACGGACTGTAGGACCGTCCCAAGGTCTATACTTAATTGCACAAAAGTATATGATATCAACTATGGAACACTCTTCCAGTCAAAAATAGATCACGAACCATTTCCTTTTAAAATTATTATGAAACGGAACTTAATCTCTTCATGAATTTAGATTATAAATCAGAAAGTATTCTATTAAGATATTACAGACTGCATTTTGTTACATAGTGACATTACGATGTATCACTGGTCTTATTTGCTTGAAATCCAAATTATTGTTTGTTAACAATAGATTCATGCCAGTTGTTCACATGCTGTCTTATCACATGCTTATCACATATTTATGATGGTCTCTTTAAATTGCATATACATGCCAACAAGTCAATATAGGGGCCTACGCCTGCCACAATCACACATACACACACACACATATTATGCATGATCACACACAAATTAAAGTTAATTTACTGCCTTCAATACACGCAAGCACATGGTGATGTGCCTATTATACACATTCCCCAACAATATGAGAGACGCATTCCTTGTTTCTGTCAAAATCCACTCACTTCACTTCCGCTGTGTTCTCTTATTATATCACTATGATTCATATAGTTTGAATGATAGTTTAACTCACATGGGTTAAACTACACTGTAAAAACATCGGTTTTAAATTTAACACCACGGGTGTTAAATCTAACACCGATCAAACTTCAATAAAGGACCACACCCACAGGTGTTAAAAATGCACTGTGATGGTGTTGAAAAGTGTTCACCTGACACTTCGTAGTGTTATTTTGACACTGTACTGGTGTTAATTAAAAAATGACACCACATGGTGTTGATTTGATATTTGTTGGTGATAATATCAATGGTTTAACACCCGTCCAGCTTCAATAAGAGACCACACCAGCTGGTGTTACTTTGGTGTAAATTTATTTTCACATTTTTTCAAAAATCTAGTATTTTAATGTAAAACTCTTGATCGTCTTGTTTAAATTAAAAATCAACAAGAAGTGCAGTTACTAAGAAACTCTTCAAAAAAACAGTTTAAAATTTGGAAATGACACCCGTAGGTGTTGATTTAACACCATAAATGAGCACCGAAAATTTAACACCAGCTCGGTGTTCACTATTTAACACCGGAATTTTTGCAGTGTATCTTAAATTGCTTTCTTCGTATCTTTTTTTTTTTCTTATCAGGGAGTGGAGGAGGGTTATATTTGTCCTTATTTACTCAAAGCCAGTACTTTCTTCCAGAATTTACCAGCCAAAACTCATATTACTCATCCAAAACAAGCAAGCAAGCAAACAAACAAACCCACAAACTATTTTTCTCCTCTATGAAGTATCGGACAAATCCTCAATCTCAAGTACGAGAAGATGGACCAGAAGGTACTCGATGCTTCCATACGAGCCGCGGTAGCCCGGTGGTCTTGGTGCGACAGTCTGACGGATTACGCAGTCGCCGAGAGCACTCTACTTACTGATGACTCCTCTGGTGAGAGAGCATCTCATCTTTTCATCTTTTTCCGTCATGTTTCGACGCCTCTTATATTCCCCTTTCACCACTCATTTGCAATGCTTTGATTTTTTTATATTTTTTTTTTAAAGAAATGATTTTGATTCTGTTACATGTGAAATGAGAGTCGAATATATATTTTCGATATCTTTTTAGATTTGGTAAACATTCCTGCATGCAAAGATTTTCAGTGGTTTATTATCATTCCAAGGCATTGTGTGCACGATTTCAAACGTCTCTCAATAATTTCTTTGCAGCGAAAGGACTGAGCTTATCGATTCGGTGTGCATGCAAAGTTTTTTTTTTTTATTGCACTTATTTAACTAATATGCATATAATGTAGCAACGAGGAATAAGAACATGCACTTGAGCCAGGTAACAGATCTCATTTTCATGCCTCGTCACATTCCTTGCTTTTGCATGCATGGTCACTGCAATGTGATATTATTCTTCTTTTTTCCCACATTTTCTGATCCAGGTGAAGAAAATCCTTATTATCTCATCTTTTTGGAACTAGAGACTACATCGCAATCACCCTCTCTGACACAAAGTGAGAAGGACAAGGTATGTCATCCCAATCTGTACAAATCTCGCACATAATTATGCCTGTAAGTAATTTGCCCGAAAAACGTCTCTTGAAAATTAACAAAAACAAACAGAAAAAAAAAACCAATGTAAAATTCACGAAAGATGCGGTGTGCATCGTTACATAATCTCTTGACTCACTATATATCCTCAAATAGTCGACAGCCTAATTAATGGAGTTCCTTGGAGGCACACGATTTTCCCTCTTTTAGAGGTACAGTAATGACGCACAACCCAACATTACTCAGCGAGACATGGGACTCAGACCCGAGTCGTCTTGATTGAAGGCAGAACGCCACCGATTGCTGCGTCTCTATCAATCACAGATTACTCGTTCTGATGGAGCTGATGTTACGTTGTTACAAAATTTCGGTAAATTACTGTAATGTAGTTCGTACGGCGATATTTTGTACAAGCTGAAAATTAATTCAATATACTTGAAGGGCTGACGCCTATTCTTCCCAAACGATATCCGTGGATGTCAATCTCGTTATCTCGTCGCCAAGTGGGATGTTCAGAAGTTGAAATCGATCTACAACATCATCTCATTTATTGTCAGTATTATATGGGTTTTGAATGACTGAACTTGCTCTATAATGCAAATTTGCTGCACTGTTTCAATAGTAACAATTGGCATCATAGTGGCATTTTACATTTTATTTTTTTATTCATTTTTTTCATTTGCTCAACAATAAATCAACCTTGCACTAAATTCTGGTAACGAGAGGTTGATATCCGTTTGTTTCCTGATATTGCTAATACGTCCGTCGTGCCCATTTTGTTGACAGGTTGACGAAGAACTCCGCAACCGAAACTGCGACTACGATCGCCTTCGTGGGGAGGGTAGCATATCTCACCCCCGCATCCACCTTGTTCGGCCAGGAGGGTTTGATGCGCTCCGAGACTACGTTCTCCAGAACACTGGGGCCACGGCTAACCAATACAAGACGCCACGCAAGCTGCGCACCATGGCTATGGTAGACGTTCTGAAGGATCATGATGAAAAAAATTAACCAGCGGAGCTCATGAAAATTCATTTTGCTATACACCCAAGCGATTCTTCACTCCTCTATATGCAGTTTAGTGAATCGTCTGCCGACCGTATAGTTACAGGAGGAAGCAAACTGTCGTTAAAATGTATCTTTCTATACTATAGCGCTAATCTCATCCATTCGATACCTCCCTTCCTCATTTCATTTCAACCTGGTCCACTCAACTGTCATTTGCTTCTGTATAAGCACACATCAACAGAACACTGTCTATAATCAATACCATCAGCATGCCATTGTTGTATTGCACCACTTTCCATTTATAATCAAACTCGGCATGCTTACGAATTGACTCAATGGCATAGAAAGGGTTAACTAAAGATGCATTTGTCTTTCACATTGCCATTGTTTCTGCCTGGTCTCTATTTTTATTAATCGTGTTATAAAAATGTAACGTTTTATCATTCCTTTATTATTACTATGATTTTATTATGATGTGATACGATAATTGTGACATGATACGATATTGGGATGTGATATGATAATTATGACCACATGCAACATCTTGATGACGAGATCAGTCAAACATTGCTTTAGACGGATCTGTAGAAGCACAGGGAAACCTTGACAAACGCAGTGTTGCTCCATACCTCGTGGGAAGAGAGGATTCGAGAAGTTATAACATTTTAGAAGAAAAAAGTTGAGTATATTATGTCGCGTTCCTGTCTTTGGGCTTGGGGCGCACACTGCCAGCTTCTATAATAATTTATCTTGCATGTACACATGGGCGTAAATCCCGGGGGGATGGGGGGATATACCCCCCCCCCCCCGAAATGGAGGAGGGGGGGATGGCCTGTACAATCACCCCCCCCCCCTGGAATTTGAGGGAAAAAATGGGGGAAGCAGAAATGTGATTGTAACAATTTTGACATAATTATTGCATGACGTTTGTTCGCCGGCCTTCAGACAGGTAACATAGCTGAACAGTATTCTATCTTGTAAGAAATGTATACATAATTTTCTCAAGCGCTCGCTCGCTTCGCTCGCTCGCGAAGAAAGTAACATCGACATACAGTCACTGTAAGGTATGGCTCAGACGTTGACAACGTCAAAATTTGACGTATTTGACGTATTTAATAGTATAGGCCTACATGTAAACATGCTATATGACGCGAGTAACTGGAGACCATCTGCAAAATATGTACGAAAACAAACAAACAAACAATAACAAAAACTATATCGTCATAATTGAACCCCCTCCATTTCCTGAATCATTTCTGAGAAACGACAGTGAGTGATTACTCAGTCAGGATACATCTATGGGCATTCCCAGGGAAGATCAGGGGCGTCAAATCTATCTCGGCGGGGGGGGGGGGGGGGGGGGGGGGGGCAAAGGGGCATTTGCCCCGCCCCTTTGGAAGTGTTTAGACAGACAAATCATTTATCCCCCAAGCAATTCCCGAGATGAGGACAAATCTCGAACTTTCTTAATGGAAAATTGTCCAAATATCCCCAGAACTATGCACCAGATGGTTGCATTGCAATCATATGCATGCAAAAGCTCCGCTAAACAGGATCCCTTTCGATAAACTTTGTACACTTTTTATTTGACATTGACGTATATATCCCTAATTCATCAAAGAGTGTGCAGCAGATCTTTCACTTATCAAAAGCACCCTCATATGCAGAGGCGTCGATCGGGGGGGGGGATGGTTCTCCCATAAAAGTGGGACAAACAAAAGTGAAAAATATAGCTACAAACGGCAGTTTTTGGAGTGTAAAATATCAAAATTTTAAAGCTCGCTCGCTCCGTTCGCTCGCATTCAACCATAATGCCATTCTGATGTTGCTGCCAGTGACTGACAGCAGTTTTCGGCCGGTGCCCCCCCCCCCCCCTCCCTCAATTTCCAAAGCGAAAAATACAGCTACGAACGGCAGTTTTGGGACTGAAAATGTGAAAATTTTGAAGCTCGCTCGCATTCAATCATTATGCCATTCTCCTGATGTTGCTGCCAGTGATCACCTGGTGATTGACAGCAGTTGCGCCCGGTGCGCCCTGCTTAATTTCCAAAGCGAAAAATATAGCTACGAACGGTAGTTTTGGGACTGTAAAATGTGAAAATTTTGAAGCTCGCTCGCTTCGCTCGCTCGTATCTAATCATTATGCCATTCTCCTGATGTTGCTGCCAGTAATTGCCAGCAGTTTTCGCCCGGTGCGCTCCCCTTTATTTCCAAAGTGAAATAATACAGCCACAAACGGCAGTCTTTGGACTGTAAAATGTCAAAATTTTCAAGCTCGCTCACTCCGCTCGCTCGCATTTAACCGCTATGCCATTCTCCTGATGTTGCTGCCAGTGATTGGCAGCAGTTGCGCCCGGTGCGGCTCCCCTTAATTTTCAAAGCGAAAAAGTATAGCTACAAACGGCAGTTTTTAGACTCTAAAATGTCAGAATTTTCAAGCTCGCTCGCTCCGCTCGCTCGCATTTAATCGCTATGCCATTCTCCTGATGTTGCTGCCAGTGATTGACAGCAATTGCGCCCGGTGCGGTCCCCCTTAATTTCCAAAGCGAAAAATATAACTACGAACGGTAGTTTTTGGACTGTAAAATGTGAAAATTTTGAAGCTCGCTCGCTCCGCTCGCTCGCATTTAATCATTATGCCATTCTCCTGATGTTGCTGCCAGTAATAGCCAGCAGTTTCCGCCCGGTGCGCCCCCTTTATTTCCCAAGCGAAAAAATACAGCCATAAAGGACAGTTTTATGGGGGACTGTAAAATATCAAAATTTTCAAGCTCACTCGCTTCGCTCGCTTGCATTAATTTGTTATGCGATTCTCCTGATGTTGCTGCCAGTAATTACCGACAGTTTTGCCCGGTGTGTCCCCCTTAATTTCCAAAGCGAAAAAATACAGCCACAAACGGCAGTCTTTGGACTGTAAAATGTCAAAACTTTCAAGCTCGCTCGCTCCGCTCGCTCGCATTTGACCGCTATGCCATTCTCCTGATGTTGTTGCCAGTGATTGACAGCAGTTGCGCCCGGCGCGGCCCCCTTAATTTCCAAAGCGAAAAAGTATAGCGACAAACGGCTGTTTTTAGACTGTAGAATGTCAGAATTTTCAAGCTCGCTCGCATTTAATCGCTATCAAATAGCGGCCATTCTCATGATGTTGCTGCCAGTGATTGACAGCAGTTGCACCCGGTGTGCCCCCCTTAATTTCCAAAGCGAAAATATAGCTACAAACGGCAGTTTTTGGACTGTGAAATGTCAAAATTTTCAATGCAAAAAGATTTATACCCCCCCCCCCCGTTTGCTTCGCTCCCTCACATAACCGCTCCTCCTATAGGTCAAATCCTGTCTACGCCGGTGATAGGCCCCATTATTTAGTAGGCCTTCACAGTGATGTCGCACAGGCGGAGCAAGAGCTGAAATACCACGATTTAGTCTTTCAATAATATATTGTGAATATTTCATTTTCTTATTTTTCTTTTTAGAAAAGAAAATAAAAATTTCACCAAAAGTGTGCACCAGATCGCTGAATTTCAGGTCTGAAAATGCAAAATCTTCCTCGTGTGGGAGAGGGATACCCCCCTACACACCCTTCCCCCTCCCCCCCTCCCCCCCCCCCCGTTCGGTCGCTCCGCTCCCTCTCACAGATATTTAAAGAAAAAAAAAATGTCTTCATGCTTTAAAGGTCTGATTTTCCGCCGAAAGTCATCTGACAAGCAAAAAAAAAAAATAGCAACAAGAACAAAAAGTCTTCATATTTTTGCTGCCACTTTCCTCCCACTTTATATGTCATGCAAAAGAGTGGGACATCCGGTCCCTGTAAAGTGTGTGTGTGTGTGTGGGGGGGGGGGGGGGGCACCAAGCTTCTTCCCCCCCCCCCCCCGGTCCGGTTATGCATGGGCTTGTAATCGTGGTGATGGTGACCATCCCCCCCCCTCCCCACTCCTCAGTACGGATTTACGCCGTTGCATGTACATCTGTGATTTTTATTCAGACACGACCTTTTGCAATCCTATGCAAACGAAGTTCTCACAATCTTCATATTGCTTCTTCCCTGACACGCGTTGTCCATCCTTCAACCTGAATAACTCGAATTTCCATATTACTACGTGTAATTGTAATGCTGTGATTTAACACGGGTGCGTTTGTATCTTCAGCAGAGTAATTCGCAGTCAGTTAAGTAGACAATAATATTGTATCATTTATAACTCATGCTCCCCATCGGAATGAAATGACAAAATCAAGATGACTAGTCGGTGTATGGACTACAATAAAACTTGCTTATTATGACTGTTGTATAAAATAGGCCCTAAGATGAGTTTGATTTGATTTGATTTGATTTATTTACAAAATGTATATGCATTACGTACATACAATAGTTTGCACAGGGTGTATATATCATATACATTTTTTTGTTTTGATAGTCATAGGCTATTAAAACCCTTGACTTGGACGTCCAGTATAGGTATAGCTTACACATTATCATTTGCATAACCATTAGGCTTCTGTACGTAATATGTAGATTTCATACTTAGAGATATGATAGGAGAGAAAAGGGGAAAATATATTGAGAGGAAAATGAAGAGGGATACTCCACCATGGTTATAGATAAAGGTAAGATGGAAGCCTCGTTAGTAACATTTTGATATAGAATATATAGATTCGTAGATATGTGTTTTTTTTTCCACTTAGGTCATAGTTCAAAAGTTCAGAATAATTGTCAAATCTTTGTATTTGTGAATTGTGTTTGTATATCATGTGTTCTTAATCATGTTGATAAATGGATTATTAACTGAATGCATTTCTTTGTCAACAATCCAATTCCTTTAATAATCCACCGCTTATAATTATTGTATTTATTCCACGTATCAATATTCAAATTCAATTGTAGATTGATCTTCTACAATTTGTAGTTGACTTTTCCTCAAGATCAACTACTTTCTTAAGAAAAAAGTCCGAAGTACAAGTATGTTTTGACCGGTTCGTAAAGTCACAGCCAGAATATGGTAACATACTGCTAGATGTGTGCACTCAATGGCTCGAATTCTCAAAGCTGGAATAACTATTCCGCGGAATAAGTTATTCCGGGGAATAAGTTATTCCACCTTTGACAATAGATTCCGGGGAAGAAATCGCGTCATTTTACGTCACGAGGGCCTGATTTGCATAAGAGGCGTAATAAATCGGCGGAATAAGCGGTGTAATAAAGTTATTCTACCTTTGAGAATTCGGGCCTACCTGTATACATGATGTTGCTACATGTATTTATAGACGTCATGTATGATATCCTAAGAAGATCAGTATACGATGTTCGTCAATCTGTCTCAATTATGTAAAAGTGTAAATGTTATTTGTTATAATAAACGTTATGCAAATTACAGTATATTCAAGGACAAATATGGAAATGGATCATTCATAATAATAGACAACAACTTGTAATACGACGTATAGCTGTCTCTCCGGAGGGGCTGAGGTCAAGTTATGAGGAATGCCACAAATGCCAGGGTGTGTCTTTATAGGTCCCAGGCTCGATGACATTATCATGTACCGAGCTCTTGCTCGAGCGTTTGCTCTTGGCCGACGATGCATTTTTGTATCGTATGGTCGCAAATAATATAGATCTTCATATTCTGCAAATATATTATACAGTTGACAAAAAAGTGAAATTTTAAAGGAAAGTTGATGTGAAGTTTTATTATCATTTCATAATTAATTGAAGATTAACCTACAGACCTTAGAAACGAAAGTTTACATTGTCCACCCCACCCTTTGCTCGTTTGGGTTGACACAGGGCGAAAGCAGGGCTGGCCTAACGGGGGTGGGGGGGGGGGGGTGGCCCCCACGTTTTTTAGTATAATACATAGGGATACATAATAGGGTGTAACCACTCTGTCCCCCGCACCTTTTTTTTTTCTTTTTTTTTTACCCCAGAAGTGGCAACATTAAAAAAAAAACAAAAAACAGGTAGATAGAAGTCAAGTTGTACCAGAGCGATTCTTTTCGTTTTATTTTGTTTTGTTGTTGCCAGCCTATGAAACCTTGTCAGTAGACATTGCGCTGAAGGCCTTTGTTGTTGTTGTTGTTGTTGTTGTTGTTGTTGTCAGTAGCTGATGAAATCCGTATAAGAGGCACCAGGTAATCATAACTGCCCCCTCCCCCCCCCCTAATTTTAAAAACGTGGCGCCAGCCGTGGAAAGGACATGTTTTCCCCAAGAATAGATTTTTTTTTCACTCCTTCTGACCCTAATTCAGGATGGACATTACACTATAATTATGGTTATAAGTTATTACAGTCTATTGCCTTCAGTACTTTTTTTTTATCTTGAAAAGTTTTTACATTAGGGTTGAAAGTCCTTTACAAGAGGTTTGTCTCGATTATAGGGTTGGTATTACATGCAGGGTATCAGGTGCTTATTGTACTAGGGATGACACACGGGAGTTAAAAAAAAAAAAAAAAAAAAAAAAAAAAAAAAATCTCTATCTCTTTGAAAAGTATTCGACTCGCGACAACACTGCATCCCGCGCATGTCATCATGTTAGAGGGTTTTTTTTTTTTTCCTCAAAATAAGCTCCGTATTGTTCCAGCGGTGAGGGCAGCAGTCCGAAACTTCCCGCAGTGTCGATACGCTATCTAGCTGACGGCCACCGTACGTAGTTGTGCCTATCTATCTTGTGATCTACCTAGTCACAGCTAGCTGCACTGTACAGAGTTTAGCGGAAATTGCTGTAGTGAAGGATTATTTTGGTGGTGGTAGCCATTTCGCGGCATTGGCTTTGACTGCCTTTGTTGTTGTTGCCGCTGTGTTGGTGGCAGTGGTGCGTAGTGATGTCTAATGCTACATTGTTGACTAACAAATGTTAATTGTTAACTTCACCGCAATTACGAAGAAGGGCAATTAATGCGGTAAGCGTAAGACATTCATCGTGTATTGTTCACATTTTGCGTTCGAGATAGACCTAGCTACTTAATTGTACTGACAGGGTACTGTGCAGTTTACCAATATGTAATTTTACTTAGAAGATTGTTGTACAACACGTTTCTAATTCAATTGAATCTTAACTAGACTACAGTGTTGTTAATACAGCCTTACACTCGTTAGCCTGTGTAAGTGTTATACTGTTACCACGATCTAGATCTAGTTGACCATTCATCTGTTCATTGGCATTGCATTGGTGGTCTGTTGACGTTGTGTTGTTTGATTTCAATGAATTCAAGGAAAACGAACATGCTATTAGCTAGGGTGTCTAGGTAGGGCCTACATCTTTAGAATAGGCCCCTAGAACCATGAGAACTAGATTTTCTAGTAGAGGTCTAGATTTTGTGCGGGGTATTCTGCTGCAGTTAAGCCATTAATCGTTCCGTTGGCGTGGTTGGTCTGTATATTTTGTAGGCCCTAGATATAGATCAGATGGCCTCTAGGCTCTATGACCATGATGACTGATCCATTCTGTAGTGGCCAGTCCTAGAAATTTACCTTGAATTTACCTTGAAGGCCACACCTCGCTGTTACCTGGTTATGGTCAGTCATGGTAGTAGGGCCTACATTTCTGCAGATAATGTGGTGTGGCGGGGTTAAGGGGGTCCCAACAATAGGACCCATACAATAATGTAAAAACCCAGTTGCGTTAGGCCTAGTTGTCTTTTGAAACTTAGGAGTGTGGGGGCGCGGCGTCACAGTGGCGATTTGTGGGAGCTTATTTCAGCCGTTGACAACTCTCTGGCTATAGAAGTTCTTCCTAATGTCCAGGTGGCTTCTCGTTTTGATTAGTTTCTTGGAGTGACCTCTTGTTTTACTCGTTCTGGCAAGCTCAAAATAGTTATCTGGTTTGGATTTGTCAATTTGTTTCATTATCCTGTAAGTTTGAAGTAGATCTCCTCTCTCTCTTCTTTTCTCCAGAGTAGTTAGTTTCAGTTTTACTAGTCGCTCTTCATACGGTAGATGCTGAATGTTTGGGATGAGTTTTGTGGCTCTTGCTTGGACTTTTTCCAACACCTTTTTGTCTTTTTCTAGGTATGGGCTCCACGTCAGCATGGCATAGTCTAGATGGGGTCTGACAAGTGAATTGTTCAGTCCGAGGATCACCTCTCTACTCCTGAAAGTGAAGTTCCGTTTAATCATTCCCAGTGTCCGATTTCCTTTGTTTGCTGCAGCAGCACACTGGGTGCCCACTTTCAGGGACTTGTTGACTACACCAAGGTCATTTTCTTCTTAGACAGAAAGATCCGTCTGTCCGGAGGAGTCTTTTATTTTTTGACGTTATCGCTCTCCTCCGTAGGGGATCCGTGAAGCCAGACGCAGTCTCCGCGGAACATTTCCCCGACGACCAGAGTGCAGACCGATCTTTCGGTCAATTTTCTTCTGTGCTTTCCATTAGCTGGGAGTTGTCCATTGACGTGTATGTGTAGTGTGGGTTATTATTTCCAAAATGCATGACTCGACATTTGTCTGCATTGTATCTCATTTGCCATGTGTTTGCCCATTTGTGGAGCTGGTCGATACTGGATTGCATGTCTCATCTATCACTATCTGATTGCACTGGATGGATAAGTTTGGTATTGTCAGCAAACTTGCTTACTATTGATTTGTCATTTAATCCAATTTCTAGGTCGTTCATGTATATCAGGAAGCACAGTGGTCCTAGGACTGATCCTTGCACTACAGAGCCGGTAACTGGTCTCCAACTAGACTGGGCTCCTTGGGTAACAACTTTCTGCTTGCGACTGTCGAGCCATGCTGTTATCCACCGTAATATGTCGCAATCTATTCCATGGGCCTCCATCTTTTTTACCAGTCTCTTCGTTAATTGTGTGGGACAGTATCAAAGGCCTTTGCTAGGTCAAGGTATACCACATCGACTGCTGTACCATTGTCTACGGATTTGGTGATGATTTCCAGGTATTCTAACAAGTTGGTAGTTGTGGACTTTTCTTTCCTAAAACCGTGCTGAGTTTCGTTTATCAGGTTATGGTTTTCCAGATGGTCAGATATTGCATCTCTGATAATGCTCTCTAGTACTTTACAGCTGACTGATGTAAGGCTGATTGGTCGATAATTCTCAGGTTTAGATCTCGAGCAGAAAGTTCTGCTACTCACGAGTATACTCGTAGGCCCTAGCGTAGTACTAAGCTAGCTCTCTGACATGCATGCTTGCAGGGCTACCTAGTCAATATGTGTTACAACTGAATGAATATGACTACCATTACTGCATTGTATACGTGCTGAATAAATTTGCACCGGCACCAAGGACATGCAAGGTTCGACTTCCCATGCAAGGTTGGACAGTGAGCAAACAGGATCTAGGCCTAGATGGGTGAATACTTTCCACATGTAACGTTGGACTCTACTGATGTAGCAGACGGTCAAACTTTGGACATTGTTGTGGTTGAAATGGGTGGTTTGTGTTTGTTTGGTTGGGCCCAGTGTTGAATGATCTGCTGAATGATGCTACCCTCTATGTGTGGGGCCTACTAACCCAGTGATCTTGCACTTTTTTTGTTGTTGCCATTTTTATACTGAACACCAGTCCATTGCAAATTATATCCTAATTGTAAGTACACATTTGTACTAGCATGTTTTATTTGGCATCACTTTTTTTTTTGTCCAATTCCAGTGGGATTCGTCTCCTGGCCTGCGGCTGTGCCTGTGACATTGCATCAATTTATTAGTGTTCCCAGATCACAAGTTTCAAGATGCTTAGCATTTGGTTCACAAATTTGTTACTCAACTTAATACTTTTTTTGTGGGAGATACAGCTTTAACACCAACACCAGCACAAGCACCAATCTATTCAAATATTACCCAATGCTAACCAAGTGTTTACATTTATGGTCAAGCATGAAAATTATGGTTCAGACTTGAGTACATACATCAGCCTGTACCTGTACCTTGTTTGACCTATAAGAATAAATGTAGTAAAATGTGTGTACCACGAGCCGTAATATTATTTTTATTTGGTTGTTTTGATGATAATTTCTAGGTTCTAACAGTAATCATTGTTATGTTGTGATGTATGCAATCACATACTGGTAAACTATTTTCTCTAAGTTTTTCAGATCATCTGTGATATGAGCATTTTCTTATTGTGATTTCAATTGCTGTCTCCCAAGAACCATTGGGAAAGCTTACTGAAGAAGCCTGCTGTATCAGGGTCAAAGGTCAAGGGTAGACATGTCTGTAACATTTATTTTCTATTAAACTAAGAAATCAGAAATCTTTAAGTTTGTGCACATCATTGCTCAATGATGATTTTGTACATTTGTCTTTACAGGAAAGATGCAGATTACTTGTGACACCATGGAATAGAGTATCGGGACTGCATTGAAATCATGTCTGCAGAGCCACCTCTACTGAAACCACTGGAATTAGGATAGAAGTCATGTTGCAATTCTGGTGTTCACAATGATCATGGAGGTTTGACCCTGCAGAATGGAAAAACCCATTCAGAAAGGAAGTGAATGATGCAGAGTGCAGTGAAAGTGTATATTTTATACATTCCATGGTAATTTGATATATTCGCGATAATTAAGATCCTGCTGACCAATGTGAGTTGTTTTAGTATGACCTTTTTTTTTGCGTCAATAGTTTCTAGAGTCGTCAAATCCATGTGCACTTGGAAAAGAACTACTCTGGCAAATTGAGGTACAGTGTAGACACAGACATTTCAGATTATTTGAATCATCTGAGGGAATAAGCTGCTATTCACAATTGATACTAACTAACTGTGTACATTGACATCGCCTTGCCTGACATGGCAGGGAAAGAAGAGTTCTGTATGTCGAACCCACTGCAACCTGACAGCTTTCCAGACAATGTAGAGTCATCGATAGAACAGATGATGTCACTAGACGAGTCAGTGCCACAGTCTGGTGCTAGTGGTGGGAATGGTGGTGGTGGTGGAGTTGCTCAGCACAAGACTTGTTGTAAGAGAGCATCATCCTGCAGCACTATCAGTGGCAACCTTGCCTTGGATCCAGTAATCACCTGTAAGCTGTGTCTCTGTGAGTGCAAGCTGCAAGAGATGCACAAGATGCATAAGTGTGCATGTGTCTACTGCAAGAAGGTAAGATGAGAGTGACCCTCAAGTTTGCCTGTACCTAGTCATAAATCACTGTGCACATAATACACTCACTAGCAACACTCTGTGAGGCCTTCTGAATATTTGTGTACAGTATGAAACCTCATGGGCAACTCCATTGTCACAGATTAACATTTCTGGAAGTAAATTTGTTGTCAGTGGAACTGTGCATGTGCTTGTCCTTTTATAGTCAGTTATGCTGTGCAGTCTGCATCTTCTCAGCTCAAACTATGTTGTCATACACCTACATGTAAAATAGGATGGGGACATTATTGCCCTGTGATAGGCGTTTTGACTTCAGATCCAATCAGAATATCTTGGAAAAGGAGGAAAGTTTGTTTTTTTTTTAAAGAAAAGGAAGGAAAAAGAGAGAGATAAAAATTGAATTGAATTGAATTGAATTGATTGCTTTATTGTCCACAATGCGAAAGTGGAAATGCGCCTTCCACCAGCGTTACACACAAGAGGTACAAACAGATAACAATTGTTCATTGAACATATACGTCACAGATTACAAATAAGATGAAACATAAATGTTTTGCATTACTTGTTGCAGAAAAATAAAATAATAACCATTATATTCATAATACATATTACATATATCTCATTCAATTCATTCATTTAAATAAATTCTATAATCATTATACGTATTATCAAAAATTCAACTTTCAACAAATCTTTCACTTCTAATCAATTTTTTTTTCACATATATTATGCCTCAAAACCATAATACCTACCAAATTTAATTTCAATTACTTCAAAACTATAATAAGAACAACAAAAAGACAGACCTTTGGGATTCTCATATAAATTTTGTCTGTGGTAAAGTATCCCGGATTGTCGGAGTTATGAATAATCTGAAAAATATATTGCCTTGTAATGTCCTTTTGTTATTATACAACACTTTCATTTTACCTCATATAATGTATTGTAATGTGTTATGGGCTTCGTTACATCCCTTTAAAGTGTCAAGAGTGCTACGACTCCAGAAGAAAGCACTCCGCGTTTGCGCGAACACTCATTATCTTGCTCCGTCAAAACCATTGTTCCTCCGCTTTCACACATTGAATGTCCATGACTGCAATGTCTTACAAGTTGCTTCTTTGATGCACAGGTATTTTACCAAGAGCCTTCCCCCTTACCTCGCCGAAATGTTTTGTTTGAATGATAAAGTGCATAGTTACAACACCCGTCAGTCATCCAAATTCCACCGCTGGAAAATGGAAACAAACATCCATTCAAAATCAGTTCGTCACCTCGGTCCGGTCATTTGGAATTCACTACCGTCCAGTATTCGAAATCTACAATTTAACAGGTCTTTTAAAAAACAACTTAAAATATTTCTCCTCGCTAAATACTAGTTTCACATTTTTTTCACACTTGATCCCCTATTTGTCTAACTCACCCAATACTGCGTTGCATTTTCTGTTATTTTCGTGTTTTCCAACTCCTCATAGTCAGGTGATCCCATCACTGCAAGCCCTCGAGGCTTTTACGGGACACCTTTTTCCTTCACTTTACTCCACTTCTCCCCTCTTGTTCTTTTTCTTTTTCTTTTTTAAGTCTGACTTTTTCAAAAGTCTGACTTGGTACTATAGTTTATTTCATGATGACCTATATGTCATCCCTTTGTGAATTGTATTGTGAACTATGTTATATTTCGTCCTTTTTAACTGTATATACTGTAAAGGTAGAAAGAAATAAAGGAGAGTCCTATGCTCTCGGTCAATCAAAAAAAAAAAAAAAAAAAAAGACCTGTGTACATGGCTGCAAGAGTATACAACGTTGGGAGAGTACACCAGTTAGGATAATGATTTTGGGTAGGATCAGTAGTACGAGCACAATTTTTGCCCAGTAATATTGATTAGTGATATCGCTGGATAACTTTTTTTTTTTTTTTTTTTTTTTGATATGCCAGAAAAAATACTTTCTTCCCTGTGTGCTTGTAAAATTGAGACATGCATGTATTCCTTATATTTTTAAGCTGTTAAAGATTTACATTTTGACATTTCATTTTTAAAGTGTGTAATTCTATACACATGTATCTGTTTTCAGCAGTGTATAGGTTTTGCATATTCATGACAAGTTTGGAAGTTTGTTTTTATTTTGCTTCCCCCCCCCCCCCCCCCCCCATCTGAACAAGTGGAAATTGCTTGATCAACCATTTAAATAGATACGCCTCGTTTCATGCCAAAACTTTATGAATAAAAAGGAAGATGTGTGATGACATGATGATGTCATAAACTAGTCAGGGATTTTTTGTCAGGTGTGTGTGTGTGTGTGTGTGGGGGGGGGGGGTGACAATAAGTACCTTACACAGAACGGCCACATGACTGTTACAGCTCTTCTACATGTACATGACTTACGGAATGTGAACTGAAATTTGCACTACAGTTGACAGGAATCTGCATGTATTTTTGTTGATTATCTTTGACAGTGTCTGAGGCAGTACCTCATTGTACTGACTGAGGAGGGCGCCATTTCAACTGTGACTTGTCCTGATGCTGCATGCAAAGAGCATGGCAAAATTGATGAGCAAGAGGTAAAGCAACGATCCAGAAATGGAATCACTGAATATCAATTGATTGTTCTCTAGGAGACTGGAGCTTAATATGTTTTCAGAAAACTTTTGTTTGAAGAAGTTGGGTCAACTGGGTATCAGATGCTACATGAATAACAGTCTTGTCTTTCAATTTAAGTCAAGTTTTGGTTTCATGTTAGCAATGCTCAGAAGCGGTTTTGATAACTGGTCTTTTAGTAAAGGCCATTAAGAAATATGTGGACAAGAAGTTGTTTTAGTTATGCACAGCAAAGCATTTGAAAGATACAAAGTACATTTCTATTTTTACTAGTTTGTGATCACATTGATAAGTTTATGAAAACATTAGTGTGAAAGTAAGGTCAATCAAGGAGATGCTTGAAGGTACATGTACATGTATGTCCAACAAAGGAAACAGAGTCAAAAACAGAAGAAGAGAAAGAAATCAGTCACACCCTTTTAAATTGGTGGCAAATTCAACCTAACATATCTATGGCAGTGCTGCAAATGTTGGCAACTTCTTTGTGTCCTCAGAAAACTGATATAGTATTCTGCCCATAGTTGTACTAATTGGTATGGCCAATAGTGTGACATGTCATATTCTTGGATGTTTTTGCCCCTATGTAAACTACAGGTGCAAAATCTAATATATTCTAAATGTAAGCCACATTCATTACCAGTTCATCAGTTCCCCTTTCTTTTGAATTTCTCATGTAGGTACGACTCCTTGTGGATGACGTCCTTTTTGAGAGGTTCAAAATGGTCAAATTCATGAAAGGTGGGTTTCCAGTAGGGGAGAATATCCCTGTAAAATATCACACACCTCAACCTTACATGGAGACATAGGCCCAAATTCACAATGGTGAATAAATCAGGGCCCCATTTCATGAAACTTGTTATCAGTGACAAGTTGTAATAGTTGCTAGAAGCTACTGAAATTCTTGCATCTGATTGGCTGAGAGCAAATTTGTCATACACGTAACTGTAGAAATGTGGCAGCTGTCACAGATAACAGGTATTCTGAAACAGGGCCCTGATCAATGGTTTAAAGTTAGTCTGTGGTCGAAATATACTTGGATGTATATGCATACTCGGCCTCCATGTGCTTTCATTATTGGACTTCTGTCAGCATGATCTCAAATTTGCACAAACCTTTGTGAAATCTGACCTTGTTATGTGCAGAGATCTGGTTACCTGTGTAATTGTAGTCTGAAAACCTACCAGGTTACTTTGTTCTTTGAAACATTGATTTCTTTCTACATTTTGTTCTTTGTATGATAAAAACACAAAAGCCAAAAAAAACAAAAACAAAATGAAGAAATCTTTACATATTGTAGTAGAGTAGAAGATGTTAGCACCTTCGCCTTTAATTTTGGTGCACAAGTTAAACTTTTTACAAAATGCAGCTCATTCAGTGTGCAGGCATGTTCTTTTGATCTCTTTGTGTTGTATTTTCACCTTGGCTTTGTTTGAGTAGAGGGTCATATGAATGAGTGACATGTGTCTCAGGGAATTAAAGGGACTGTACAGACTACTGGTTGACATGAGGATTCAGGTTTATAACATTCCTAAGTGAGATATTGAGAAATCTATTATGAAATATGAAAGAGCATGTAATTTTAAGAAGGATTCAAGGTTTAATAAACTTTTGATTCCCCTTAGAATTGCATGCTCTTTGACATCTCATAGAGTGGTTTCTGAATATCTCGCAAAACACTAAAAGCTAAATCCTCGCCTCAACCAGAACTGTAAAGTCCCTTTTAAATTAGCTCAAACTGTGAAATATGGTTTGAAATTATGCTAAGGTAATATTACTGGCTGTAATGTACTTGATATGTAGAGTTTCCACCTGGTAACATGACTTGATTTTCTGTTTATCACATGTACATGTACGTTGTATAGAGGTGGAACTTGACCCAAACCGAGCTTGGTGTCCCAAAATGGGCTGCGATGCTGTGTGTAAAGAGAAGAAAGGTGAAGACAACAAGGAGAAACCAGGCACGACCAAGGGAAAGAAGCACGCCCCACCCCAGGGAAAAAGATTTGTGTGTCCTAAAGTAAGGCATGAGATAGCATGTGATGCATTGATGATAACATGATGTGCAATTGATGTCAGTGCCATGTGTTTGACTTCCATTGTGGACAGAGTGTTAAATATACAATGTATGATAGAATGCGGAAAGTCTTGTCTGGGGGAAACCTGTTTTCTGTGAAGCAAAGAGATTGATGTAGTATTTTTTTTACAAAGTTGTGATATTTGGTATACATACAAATATAATTTGTCAGATCTCATTCTTTTCTCACTTTTTTTTAATAGTGTTTTGGAGGCAGGGATGATGGAGAAGGGTGACTTTTTCTGGATCCAAATTTTGTGTGGTGACAAAAATGAGCTTGTTTCTTCATAAGGAAAGATGTTTTGTACACCTGTATCCATAATTGCTGTAATTTATTTGTGAAAATGGAAAAGAAAGCATTTTTTTTACGAGTTGCATTGTACAACGTATGTCAAATATGTGGACGCTATTACAGGGATGGAGGTCATGTGTAGGATAGAGATACAAGTATCTGTAAGATGCACTTTTTCAACCCGTTGAAGACGAGTCCGGAGTGTACCCAGGCAGGTGTCTCTATGGGAAATGGGTGTTGTAGCAAAATCAGCCTGTCTTCAATGGATTAAAGGAGTACTAGTAAGAATCATAGTCACACAAGTTAAGTAGTTCAAATCACATGGAAATATTGGTAGTGAGGTGGGTCCGTCAGTAATTCATCTGCCTTGCAGTCAAATGATTTGGCTCTTAAGCTCCATTGGGTCTAGTAGAGCAATTTTACATGTATGTAATCATGCTGTCCCTCTAGTAAAAACGCTCTATCCCTCAAATGGGACATTAAATTTAGGACCAGTGTGTGAGGGAATCATGACTAGTACATGTAGAAAATCCCACTTCACTTCCTCACAAGGATCTGGGTGCTAACCTGGTGAACCCACATACATTACATGTATACCAACACCAGAAATCAGGCAAATGATGCCGATCCCTCATGGTGTGCTGCAGGTGACCACTAATTGTCAGGTGACCAATAATAGTCAGGTGACCACTAGTAGTCAGCAAACAGTATCAACCAGGCACATCATGCCATACGAGAAGAAGAAGGTGTAGATATGTCATGTTCACACAAAGTGTACCTTAAAGTTTGCAGCTGTTTGCATGTTGATGTAAATTTGTGTACCATTGACGTATTTGGATCTAACTCTGTGAAAAATATTTCTAATTTTATCTCCCTCATATATTTTAGTGTGGACTTAATTTCTGTTCCATTTGTAAGGCTGCATGGCATGGCCATAAACCTTGCAGTAAAATATCCCGTGGTTCAAGTGCTGGTTCTGGCAGGTCGAAAGGACCTTCACACTTTCTGGACATGCTTGGGTAAGTTCACACTTATAATGTATGTGGTTTACATATAAATTAAGAATGAGGTTTATATGCAAATATGGTACAAATGTAGGAGTAGCTTTGTGGATGAAGTATGTAATATGGTGTTTAGGGTTTGTCTGTTTGTTTTTGTTCTGCTATCATGCGATGTCCATTTATCATTTTAATTGTACCTATAGCAGGTGTAACTAACCTGTTGCCACTTTGTAAAGAAATTGATTTCTTTTCCATTAAGCACCAGTGGTTAGAATACAGTATGATGAACATCTGAGAACACATTCATAAAGTTTCCTATACATGTACCTGCTGTACTAAGAACAGCCTGACAGAGTTTCCGCTACCTGCTTTACGAGGAACAGTTTAATAAAGCTGCAGTATTTGTATATGTTGTGCAGGGTGTCATGTGACCCTCTAATTATTACCAAGCAAAGGTTGAAGAGATGACTAACTACTGATGTCATGGCCTAAATTTATATACCTGGTATGCTGGCAACTGAATAACATTTATTTATTGCTCACATTTCGTGAGGTTTGATGGTGTAGTTTAAAGGATGATGGTTGTCTGAAACAGGAGAGATAACTATAGCAGGAATTGGCATCTTAACCCTAATCAGGCTGGGCTTTTTGTATATCTGGGGGGGGGGGGGGGGGGGGGGGGGGGGGCGGATTCCGCCCCCCCCCCCCCCCTTCAGATCTCGCCTATGGAACGCGCGATTGCGCCGAAAATCAGCACACGCGACGCCCGCGACGTATTCTATCAAAATGTACGGTTGCTTTCTCCGAAAAATTTTTCTTATATTTCATATTAATTAATTATTGTAATTTATGCATAAAATCAGTTTTGGGCTCTAAATCACTTATTAATGCTCCAATTAAGCTAATTTCTTTTTTAAAATGTTTCTTGTATCATTCTTCTGAGACATAGGATAAAAAAAAATCTGTATCGAAATGAATTTCTTATGTATTTTATTGTTTTTTGAATTTCTTATGTATTTCTTTGTTTTTTGACCTTTTGTTTTTGTTTGTTTTTTGACCAAAATTTGTCACAGACATTTTTCGAAGCATTATTATGCTAAAATAAATTAATTTCGGCCATTCTAAGTGAAGATATGAATTTTTATGTGAATTAATTGAAAAAACACAATTTGCATTAGATTTGTACACAAAATCACGTTTTGGAGCAATTTTGGGGTTGACAAATTTTTTTCGAACGGGCGCCGCGTCAAAACGGTACGCGCGGGCGCAACAATTTGGGTCTCAAAAGTTGCGCGATACTTGAAAGAAAAAAGTCATGAAACATCGCGGCGGGAGCTTATCGCGTTGCGAAGATATTCTCTTCCCAACTCCGCATCGAAAAAACTCCCCACTCGTTACCTGAAGAAAACATGGCTCGCACCAAGCAGACGGCTCGCAAGTCGACTGGAGGCAAGGCTCCTCGCAAGCAACTGGCTACAAAGGCTGCTCGCAAGAGTGCCCCCGCCACCGGAGGAGTGAAGAAACCTCATCGCTATAGGCCCGGCACAGTCGCACTTCGTGAGATTCGCCTTATTTTTGAGACAATTTGGGTCTCAAAAGTTGCGCGATACTTGAAAGAAAAAAGTCATGAAACATCGCGGCGGGAGCTTATCGCGTTGCGAAGATATTGCGCGAAACGTCGAGGGGGGGGGGGCGGATTCCGCCCCCCCCTCCCCCAGCCTGATTAGGGTTAACACACGCTGAAGAGCTGTACAATGATTCCCCCCCCCCCCCCCTTGTACAACTGTCTCATTGTACAATGATGTTTCTCCCTTGTACTGCTGCTTCATTGTACCGTGATCTTCCCTCCCTTGTACTGCTGCCGCATTTGTTCTGATTTTCTCTCCCTTGTACTGCTGCCTCATTGTAGAATTCAAAAGGATGACTCAGATGAGGCCAAGATCAAGCGCTGTCCGTTTTGTCACATCCCCATTGAGAGGGATGCTGGCTGTGCTCAGATGATGTGTAAGAACTGCCAGCATGTCTTCTGCTGGTACTGTCTCGCCAATCTTGATGTGAGTAGTCCCTCTGTCTCTCCTCTCTCTTTGTAGATTTAAGGGTATGTCACTTTAAGGGTATCCATTAACTTTGAAGAGGGATCAGTTTTCCATCATGCTAAAATATGTTTCAGTGAATGTTAAAGAAAAGAAGAGTGTCACTAAAGTGTGCAAGCCTTATATGACTACAAGTAGATGGTTACATAGAAACATCACCCTGCCGGAAATGGATTTGTTTAGGAACAAAGTTAGTGTTTCAGTATATTTACCTAACCTGAGCAAAAACCAAGTGTGTAGATGATTTAAAATGTAATTTTATTGCCCCTTTCCCCTTTTCATATTGCCTATCTACTTTCATATCAGTTTCTCTTTTTTTTGTGTGTGTGTGAAAAACTTAGAATATGCCACTTGTGTTTATTTGCACATGGCATGCAGGAATGCTTTGTCATGTAGCACCCATGTTTGTTTTTACAGTTGTGCTGTGCTGTCTGCTTCTTTGAACTGAATCATATTGAAAGGAAAAGAGCAACAGTAAGTGGCTTGTTAGGGTCATGCATTGCAAATCAGAGGCAGGATAGAATCAGCTGTCAACATGATGTCATGATTCAGTTCCATGGAGCCTCATTTCTTTGTGTAATCTTTACAGAATGACTTTCTTCTGAGGCATTATGACAAGGGACCATGCAAGAACAAACTTGGGCACTCCAGAACAACTGTTATCTTTCATAGGGCTCAGGTAAGAGGCCTTACATTGACGTATGCTGTGATGAAATTTACAACAAGCCTTTTGCAGTGATTGTGTGTGTGTGTGTTTATTGAAATATCAGTGAATCTATTTTTTTTTCCCCAGTTGAACATGATGATCTTTTACAGAAGAATTCAAGTCTTCAACACAGCAGCTCTCAAATTTGTCATTGAAAATGCTTTTATGTAATTATGCTATGCTTAAACTTACTCCACCTTTTTAATTACACACTATGCACCATTTACAGACACCCTTGCACACATGCAGAAACAAATATTAAACAATAGAGAAAGTACAGAGTATGCTGTGTGCTACATGCTGTGACAATCTTATCTTGTAAGAGTGAGCTGTTATGTGAATTACAAATTTATATGCAATTCAATTATACAGTAAACCTCGCATGAGTCGAAGCTCTCGGGACTGACAAAAATGCATCGACTTAAGTGAACTTCGACTCTCGCGAGAGTCGATTTTTTTTTTCGACTCACAGTTATGTACATGTATTATAGTACATTTTGCATGCATGTGTGTGTGTGTGTGTGTGTGTGTGTCTGTGCGTGTGTGTGTTTGCATTCAAATTTGTTTGTTCTTGAAGATAATGTTCTTATTTTGTTCTAAATTGAACATGGAATTTGTATCAATACTAGTGTAGTTAAACGTAGTTCTGAGAATGTCTGCGCTAATGTGGCAATGTGCATGTGCTATGTCTATGGTGCAACATAGGTAGCCATCTCTGTCAACCTACCATGAGACAAACACTCTCCCAGGCCCATCCCACCTCCATTGAACAAAACTTTACAGCCAGCCGGGCACGCACAAACAAGCTCCGCCCACTTGGCCTGTCACTAAAATAAGCAGCGATTGGTTGACCAAGGAGTTCTGGCTTGACATGGATAAAGTATGGATGTGCTGTGTGTATGGATAAAGTATGGATCGATGTGCTGTGTGTATACATGTATACATGTGTATGTATTCGACATGTGTGCGGAGCGGTACGGTGAGTGTGCATGCTTACCTGCAGCAGGTCAGGGACGGGGTTCTGCGACATGCCGATTTTTTATTCTCCTCTAATGTAATGAGAATGCCAGAGAAATCTTCTTCGGCTCAAGTGATGTAAATTACGTGTATTTTGTACAAAAGGCAATGAAAGGGACTGAATGATTTACTTCGACACAGCCGAAATTCGACTCTCGTACTTCGTCTTATCCAAATATTTCTTAGAGAAAATACATAGGGAAAAATCGGGACTTTTTATTTTGCTTCGAGTTAAGTGATTTTCGACTCACTCGACGTCGACTTGTCCGAGGTTTACTGTACTTAGACTGCAGAAACAAAAGAATTACAAAATATTGCTCTGGCCACTGAATCAGTACTCGCTCCATTTTCTAAAGAGGATTTCAGCCAAGCAATTTTTTTAGGCTTATACAGGGCCCAAGTAGAGAAAGTGTCAATACTGGTATTCACCCAAGCTGCTAAAATGAGCATGAAAAATTATTTTATTAACAGTTGTTTGAGACCAAAGCCATTTATGCACAGCGCAGCGGACTTAATGGCCCGATTCACAAAGGTGGTACAATCTTTATCCATGGTTTAAAACCGTGGACAAATACCATAGTTTTGTATGGGGCGCCAAGTGTCGCATGGCCTATTTTGTTACGAAGTCAGTCATTTCGTCGACGAAACATTCATTTCATTACGAAATGACTGATTTCGTAAAGAAATAGGCCATGTGACACTTGGCGCCCCATACAAAACTATGGTACCCGGTATTTGTTTACGGTTTTAAACCATGGATAAAGATTTTACCACCTTTGTGAATTCGGGCCAAAGCATGTGTACAAAAGAGGCTCAGTCCATTTTGGTTGTTAGACAATGTTACTTACCTGGTAGCTGAAGACTCACATGCCTGAATATAACTTTGAAGGTCAACTCTATTTTAACACTAATGCATTATATCAGATATTGTACCTAACGATACCACAATGCATTGAAAGGGCATGATGACACAGAATGTATAAAAATATTTTGGCTACATTCCAAATTGCTTTAGACAGACTAAGATACTAACATGGAACTAGAAGTAAAAGTATGTTCCACCTTCTGAGATATTTTTTTGAGGTCATAGAATTTGGTTTTTGAATGTATAAAAATTCCTGTTTGAAGAAAGTTTAATGATGAGTTGTCGTATATATCTGATTATCAAAAAGGGCAAATACAATTTTTGTATTTTATTCATAGGCTAATGCGGCAAGTTTGAACAATGGCAGTGTCACATTTAGTCACTTTGATTTTCTGTATTTCCGTAATTTTCAGTACAATTGGCTTTAATTTAGAGGAATTACTAGTAAAGGATATTACTTCCTCATTATGTATGCAAGCAATGGCATGATGATAATGGATGGACATTACATGAAAACTATTCATGTTATGCAATGCTCTTTTTTCTTTTCTCCCAGATTGTGTGTGTCTTTGCTGGCTTTGGATTCCTTTTGCTACTTGCTTCACCATTCCTTCTCGTGGTGGCACCCTGCATTCTGTGCTGTAAGAGCAAGTGGGGCAGCATGTGTGACGATGATGCAGATATTCCTGAGAGCTAGTCTCCTCTCCAAACAGCTTCCAAATATATATGACACAGTATGTATGTTTGTAGAATCATATATATTCAAAGTACAGTGTCCCGTCCTGTATTGAATTTTGAAATATAACCAATTATTACGCTCTGTCTCTTTCTGCTTCTGATGTTGCAATTTCCTTCTTCTTTGGTATTTATTTATTTATCTATTTTTTTTTTTTTGTACTTAGGTAGGTAAGTTACAGTCAACAAAATACAAGAGCTGTGGCATGCAAATAATATTCATGCCCTACAATGCATGGGTATTCTGCACCTGCAAATACTTGGGTTTTCTGTTCTATTTTGTTTGTGTTTGTTTCCTGTAACAGTAGACATCTTTGCTTTTGAGCAGTATTTTTGTTGTTGATTTAGATTTATGCTGATATGATTTTGAGCAGTCTTTGTTGTATGGCCCGGAACCTGATATGCAGATGTTGTATTCTAAGCTTTGTGCAAGTAATAGTGAATAACATAAAAGACTTCTCAGTGTTAATATTGTGTACATTATATGTATCAGTGTGTATTGAGGTATCAGGTGTGTGAGGATATGTATAATGTTGTTTGAAGAAAATGGTTCTTTTCCTATTGAAATGTGTATTTGTGCTTGCCGATGTACTATTTTTTTTTTGTCTTTTACCAGAGTAACTTTGAACTCTTCAAATGTAGGATAATGACCTTTCTAAGAAAAAATATGAAATACATCGTAGTGATGATAATTAGCTGTGTAGAATTATGTATTTAAGCAGTCCCCATTTATTTCTTTTCTCCCTTGCTTTAAGAACCATGGTAAAAACGTAAGTCCACCACTGGGAGGTGGTAAATGTACACCTGAATGTATTGTATATATATATATATAAAAAAAAAAAATACCTGGATTGTATAGAGATGTCTGGAAATATGAAGGATAAGTGCAAACATGGCTGAGCCAAGGGTATCATCTTCCATTTTGTATGAAGTTCATTTTTTTTTAAAATTGATATTATTATTATCGCCCTATAGCATGGTTAACTGCGTGTTCACATAGAGCAATAATCCAGGTCATTGGTTCTGTATGCCATGGTGCATGTTGCACAAAGTACAACAGTCATTAGTGTTATTTATTAATGCTTGTTTTGGACACAAGGTATTTTAGGACATTACTCAAAGAGAAGGCTTAGCTTTCTTCTTTCCCCGTCTTTCTTGTCTGTCTTTAAGCAGCGATACACACTGGGTAATGTTATTCAAGGTAAGGGAAGGGTGACACCTAATTTATGTATTAAAAGTGTACATTGTGTATGCATAGAAGCATTCCAGACAACTTTTCAGGAGCACAAAGCAGTCTGTAGGTTTGGACCTACAGGTACATGTAGTGAGGATCTGGGGGGCGTTTCATGAAGGAACTTGTCGGATAAAATATCTTACAAGTCAATTATACCCGACAAGTTTTGAGAAATTCTTTAGTCTGATTGGCTGATTTGTCTGAACTTGTCGGATATAATTGACTTGTCAGACATTTTATCCGACAAGTTCCTTCATGAAATGCCCCCCTGGTCATTATGTAGTAATAATGTCCACTGGAGAGTAGCGGGTGACTATCCTTTCTGCGAGAGAGTTACTAGAAAGATTTCTGATGTTTATTTTCATTTGAGATAAATTTACAATGACCGTTCTAATATTTCCCTTATGATGACAGTGATGATACAATGGGTGATTTCAAGTTCTGTGCTAGTGCTAGTATCTCAGCACTAGCACCGGCGATAAAACAGAATTTGAAGTCAGATGATGTTGGGAGGTTGACCTCAAAATTATGATGTATTTCCGGTTGCTGGTGCTGGGCTCGGTGTTGAATGTCGTCTGCTGAACCGAGCTCCACCGTTCGTGTTAATAGCCATTTACATGCTTTTTCGCCATTGACTAACACTAGCCCCTAGGGATTATCATCTTTGTCATTTCAAGTTTGGTGCTGGTGTTAGCGCTGCTGTGTGAGACCCACATTCACGTCCATAAGTAGATGCTCGTATATGCAAAATCTGTGGTAATGCATTGGTCGCCCACGTAACATACACAAACACTCTTAGACATGGCTACATGAATTTGAGCCTTGGAACAAAATTAAGATCATTGTTCTTTGAAGAAGGGATGAAATTTGTGCATTTTAATCCATCTTCCTCATTTTATGGCTAAAACTATGCAGTCATGATTACATGTTTTAATAATTATTTGACCTTAACTATACGCCATCCCTTTTTTCATCATGCAATTCCCACAGACTTCGCGGTGGTTTGATGCTAGCCCCTGGTGTTGGGATCAATAATTTTGATCAGTATCGTTCTTTTAATCTGACCATCAGTGTTGGAACTCGATCTGAGGCAGTCATTTGGGAGCTAGCACTGGCACGGAACTTGAAATCACCCAATGTATCTGTAATATTAAATGAACTGACAATAGCTATTATCAGCAGAATGTATATGTGATGGTTGGAGCCAAAATATCATTACACCTGTATAGCTGTATAATCTTTTTCAATTTTTATCAGTGTAGCTTTTTTGATATCAAGTAGTCACCTTATTTGTCGGTTTATCCCCCAAACTTTGGAAGAGATTACCATTAGAAATCGAAGAATCCCTCCCTAACTGCAACATCATTCAAATTAACACATTAAACTTTTAATGGTTTACTATTGATAAGCTTATCAGGAGCTCTTACAGTGCAGAAGAATATGTGTACATAAGTTCTACTCTTTATAAATTGATATTTATTTATTTATTTATTTATTATTATTATTATTATTATTATTATTATTATTATTATTATTATTATTATTATTATTATTATTATCATTATTGTAAATTGCATCATCATCACCTGTGTAACGAAGCTGCTATTGTCTATTCCTGTTATGTTCCCTTACACTAAGGAGTACTTGTTAACTTGTAGTGGGAGGGAATATCTTGCAAATAATATTTTCCTTTTTAACAATATGATTAAAGAGTTTTCTATCAAAATGATATACAGAGGTGTATCTGGTCATCGTCAAGTCTTGATATAGAATGAATGTACACAAGATATTATATTACACACACAGAAATACACACACACACTGACACACATACTCACAAAATCAATTTGCAATGTTCAATCTGAGGACAAGTACTAATCATGTGAACTTCTTCACATTAGAAGCCAGTACAAAAAGAAAGTATTTCAGTACTCACATAAATGATACAACTTGTAAATATTAACTTTGGATCTGAATTTGTATATATGTAGATGTAAAAATGGGATGTGCCTATCAAGCCATGTATCTCATCTATTTATTCCAGAGGGTCTGTATCACATTAGATTACCTGAGGGGGCTGGTTCCCATGTCTCAACTTTCTATCATCATTGAAGACATTTCTGCTGCTTTGATTCTCATCATATTTGCACATTTGGTTCCATTTTTTATTCACTATTTCATATTTTGAATATTTCAGTAAAGTAGAAAAAATGTATGAGAGTGTAAACAGTGAATAATGTCAATGTAATGTAGAATCTTTAGCAACATAGTTGTAGATTAAATTATGCTTACTACAGCTGTATGTCTATTTGGGTGTGATTTCTTCCTTCTTGTACATGCACTGTACAAATCAGTCGAGAAATACAACATATTGAAAATGATCACGCATTGGAATTCAAGTAGAAAGAGGTGAAAGAAGTGGAAATATGTGCGATACCAGAATACTGTCAGTCCTGAGAAAATAGATGACTACAATTCATCTGAAGCTTAATACAGAAACTTAACTCTGCCAGATAGCCATATTGGTCATGTGATTATATGTGATACTCTTTATTTGATTTGTATATGAAATAAATGCAAAATTTTCATTTCATAAAAAAGAAGAAGAAATGCTCTCCATGACTTCAAACAAAAATGATTCTGTGTTCTCTAACACTGCAGCGAGAGGAAATCAACTCCTTCACAGAAAAGTAAGAGGGACATTATAGTCACATGATCAAGGGAATCAATCATATGCCCAGTCAGGTGATGAACAGATCAGTCATATCTGCCTCAGTACCTAGCAGATTGCACTCAAAGTATAACTTCTTTCTTATGTTTACCATCCAGTAATAGATTGAATGAAATATGTTCCTTCTGTCCTGTACTGCATGTTTTGAATCAATAAATTCACAGTGAACCGGTGAAATAACATTGAAATTCTTGCTCTTTCAATTTTGCTGAAAACTAAGAATAGGTCAATATTGGTATTGATGATGATAATGATGAGAGTAATGATGATTTGATTTCTCTTTAAAAGGCATGAAGTGGTAGGATTTGGAATGGTAAACTGAGAGAAAAGATGTCGGTTTTCTGTTCTAGAGGTATATATGAAGAGTTATATTGCAAAATGGGCTAAACGCCATTTTTAAACATTCCAATATAAGTCCATCGTCAGATAGAGCAACATTAAAGGGACTGCACAGTACTGGTTGACATGGGGATTCATGTTTTGAACATTCCTAAATGAGATAATGAAAAGCCTCTTATGAAATATGAAAGAGCATGTAATTTTAAGAAGGAATCAACGTTTACTTGATGAAAATTGGTTTTTAAATGGCTGAGATATCCCAAAAAGTGCTAATAATAAAAGGCGACATGCCACAACTTTATTAGGATCTCTTTGTTTCACCTTGTTTTTGGATATTTCAGCCATTTCAAAACCGATTTTCATCAAATAAACTTTTGATACCCCTTTAGAACTGCATGCTCATTGACATCTCATAGAGTGGTTTCTGAATATCTCGCAAAACGTTAAAAGCTAAATCCTCACCTCGACCAGAACTGTACACACCCTTTAAACCTTTCCAGTTGTGTACCTCACTTGTAACACAACAAGGAATATTCTAGAAGTTATTAAAGATATCCTTATTTTCTTATTATTTCTTTGTTTTTTGAGCAGCTTTATATACAAATATCTCAACAAGAATGGAATTAGCTCATTTTGCCATAAAACTCTTCATATAATGATGTCCTTTTGAAAAGCAGAAAATAATGCTTCTTTGTCATATTTTTTTTCTGTTACAAAGTAGTACAAATAACCAAGCTATCTAATTAACATGCTTTACAGCGTCGCATTTTAAAACATTCCCCTCCCCCCCCCAAAAAAAAAAAGTCTTTTACAAAAGTTTAAAACTCTGCAAAACAACTGCAGTTAAATACGGTTGTAAATGTTAAATACGGTTGTAAATACGGTTGTAAACAGTATGGCAAATGTATCTTTGTCGTTGAGTATCATTTAGAGTTGGCTTCCATCCCTAGTTGCTTACCTGGCATAGTTATAGTATGTCTGTGAGAGATTTTGCCTTGTCTGAACTGGGATTGTATGCAATTAATGTATAGTTGGACTTGAATTTTTTTTTTCTGGCTGATCCAATTGTACAACAAAGACAGCAAATGCTTTCACCAACATCCCCCCCCCCCACACACACACACAGACACAAGGCAAGCATGATTATAAGGAGATTGAGAATACAGAGCAAAAGATCATTCATTGATTTATTTTTTATATTCCCATGAAATGGAATAAATTTGAGAATTTAGATTCAATGTTTGAATGGCTATAGATAATTATACATGTAATGTATTTTGTGGGTTACACAGCTTGACAAATGATATCAAGTAAATTTGTGCTCTTTGAACTCCATCGACACACCCGACACATCCCTTTTTACAGCATACTGGCAAGGTGGGTTACCCCCTTCAATCCCGATGAGGTTTACCTAAGCTATCTGAAAGCATATATTAAGTTGTAGAGATACTGTAAAATGAGCAGACAAGATAAATTTGATGAAGAAAACATGTTTTTGACACTCGGAATCTCAACAATTTCACAATTAAGTTTGACGGTGGCCATGGAAGTCAATGTGATAACTGTCTGATTTTAATAGTATTATTAATGTTCATTGTCAAAATATTTCTTCTATCTTCAGACTGCCTCATCAATTCTCTCTTCCAAAATCAAGATGACAAGAAAAATAAATCTTGATACAAAGTTGAATTTGGAGTGAGAAAGAAGATAAACACAGAAAGTCAATAACATCGATCAAAATCTCTAATATTGTGTTGTCTTTTGACCGCATCAAAATCATTCTGTTATATATAGAAGGGTCTTATATGTCAACTGATCTCACTACTAGATCATGCAAATATGTTCCTCATTTACAAATTATATATTTTCTGAGTTCATATACACTTTTTAGTGTAATATATTCACAGTGTAGAAAGTGAGAATATGGCGAGCTGTGTCGTCATGAGGATCACAAAGACGATGATATTCTAGTTTCATCAGGTCTTCAAGTAATGGTTGACCTATACACAATGACCCCCAATGAGTTTATTCATGAGCCACTCAGCGAAATGATGACAGTTATTCGTGAGCAGATTGTACTGGCCAAATGCTGGACTATACTGTGCCGCTATTCTCTCTGCTTGTGATAACGAGCAGTTGCTGGATTTCTGCAGGCTCCAGATCGCTGGGCAGACGTGTGGATCACGGCCGATCGTACCCTTGCTGTAGTCAGTCATAACGCTTGCGCCCCATTCGAATGTTTTACCTCGGAAATACACGAAGGAATGGTCAAACTTGTAGGGATTCACCTTTCCTTTTGGTAGCTGCATGCTTTGTGCGATCTTATCGTTGAGCTCAGCAGGCGAGTAAAGGGCAGGTGGCACGGGAGGTCCAACGCTTGGTTTGGGCTTCATTCGATCGGGAAAGCCGCAGAAGAAATCTACGAATTCGATAGCACCCAGCCAGACATCAGCTGTTGAGTCTGTCGATGAAGAAATGCAGGAAATGATAATTAGATTAAAGCTTGGATAGGAATCGTGGTGCCTAATCGCTAAGGAAAACAAAAACAAAACACTTTTGCTCATCATATTTATAGGTAGTACAATGCAAGCGTCATGTGTACATTTTTGTTTTGGCTCAAAAGTGGGGGGTAAAGAAGGTTCCAGAACGTTTTGCTGAACGATGATGTCGGAGGAACAAGACCCTTTTTATACGCGTGAAACATATGCGCGATGAGCGTCGATCGATACATGCATGATTCACATATTTATTCATACAGTTAACTACATTTCTTTACCTAGAACGTATACGCTTCTATAGTCAGTGACAAGACTTTTAGTGTATGTTTGTGTTTAGTCTTTTCAATTTACCGGTACATTTTTAGAACCAAAATATAAATATGATTGCATGAAAGTGGGAGTTACACGTGTACATGTTCATGTTAATAAAAACAAAAGAGAGAAAAATGTCGCTTGCATCTCTCGAAGTTATTACATGTACGACATAATGGAACCTGAAACGCATTCCATGAGGACTAGTAGGCCTACTGTCCCTATGTCTCAATTAATACACAGTCATACGCATAATTAGTGAGGAAATTCTCCTGAGACAGCTAGTCCTCATGGAATACGTTTAGTGCTGAATTCAACCATTCAGCTAAATTGGTATCACAGAGTCGTTTCCTTCGCGTACGTTCAATTTCCACTCCTTGCCAAATGTCATTATTATGGGTGCAGTGAGTTTTAAGGATGTCCGTCATATTCATACAGTTCCTCGCTGACGGAGAAGCGGGATTTCCTCTATTTCCGTTTTTACCCTCGTCTTTCCTGGACAGTCTTAGTCACCCGGCTTCAGAGCCCTGCTTCTGAGCACAGGATTTAAGCTTCTATAAGAAGACCGACAAAATCACATCCAAACAGTCATTTTGTTCACTGATACTCTATGTTTAGCTAGATTACGTAGACGGAATTAGAGAGGAAACAAACTCACACAGGTGGAATAATGACGTGTGAGACATTACTGTTTTCCTGTCTTGGTTCTCCTGTCCGGGGCCTCTCTCTCTTACTTTCTCAGACATGGCAACCTCTTCGACTAATCGTCAAGCTAGATCATACGATTGGGAACTTTAAAGGAGAGGGAACATACAGGTGCCCTATACTGAGCAATAAAATAATGGCGAATAATCATCACCATTTTGTCAATCCGAAGTAAAATCCTAGCCCATGTAGTGGCAGACACGACTTCATATCGACTTGGAAAGGTATTTCATAACACTCAGTACTCAAAGAATGGCTCTAAGCATACTCCGCGCATATTCAGAATTAAAAAAAAACAACAACAACACACCCGAAAATGGGAGATTTATAGTTGTTCATAATTTGCACAGAATAATATAGATCCAACGTCAGTGATTTGAAAATCCCGTTTCGCAGATCAGCGGTATACGAAGCCCTCGATACCTTCCTATCGTATACCGATGGTGGCATAAAGAAGAAGTCATGAGTGTCATAGAACATCGCCTTCTTCAATGTCATTGATATCAGTTATCTATTACACAATACGATATATCTATCATCCCATATATTACTGCACTCCTTGTCCACTCTGATCACATCCATCATAATCCAGGGAGTGTGGAGGTGTAATTCTTTGTCCACCATGGGGCTAATGATAAGTACATTGTATTATACTTCTCTCGAAAAAGAATGTAAAGACGCTGCCCCACTGGACATAGTGTATTGTAGACATTAGGGAGCTTTAGATTTGCGACGCGGACGTTTGAGACCACAATTGCTTTGGACGTTCTCCTCTCATTCTGCGTCATGTTGCAAGGTGTAGCTTTAGATTACTTGAGGACGCAGGCTATATAAAGCAAAATAGCGCCCCCATTATGATCATTGCATCAATTAGATCTCTGCGTCTTGATATAAGAGGACGCAAAAATGGCCCAGAACTGACCGTGCAAAAGAGGATGCAAGGTCCATTTATGTAAGCAAATTCACATCCACTCGATCGGAGAAAAAAAAAATGTTAACGTTCACGGGACCCGTCCCACAAACTTCTATCAACAACAAAACATGTGGAGTAGGACCCTGGATGTAACAGCTGCTCCAGCTATGCAGTATAAAGAGGCCGGCTTTTGAGGCAGGGATATGATTTTTGTGCTCCTCTTCAATATTGCCATTCACTGGGAGATGAGAAGGACGACAGAAGATAAACCAAAATAGATTCATCTCATGTCACTCAGTTGGTTTATCAGGTGGAATCTCAACCTTAACAGACATTACGGAAAGTTTGACACACTCTCCTGAGTCTCCAGTAGATGTATGGAATATTTCGTATCAGCATCTTTTGTATGGGAAGAATGCCTGAACATCGTGCAAACGGCCGGGGCCAAATAACTTCCCGTGAACATCCAAAATGCTGAGCCAATCCATGTCAATTAAGAAGACTCTTTTAGCTTGGTAAAACAACTTGGCTTGATGGAGGGGCAGGTTGTGAAATGAAAACAACGTCAGAAAGGCTAGAGAATGCTACAGAACATGGAGGTAAACTCAATATCAATCAGCGAGACCAAACTTTATATTGTAATATAGCAGAGCTGTATGATATGCACCCTTCTCTATAACTCAAATGTCGGACTATCACAACAAACTATATCAGCGAGCATAAACCCACGTGTCTTTATTGGTAACGCTGGATAAGGCATTGACAGTAGTGACTAACACACGGTCATCGCGGTGTTTGAGCAACCGTTAATTCCAAATCATACGAATTTTGACAGAGAATCGTGAAGTTCGAATTCAATAACTTGTATCATTAATCTGTGTTACAACATAATCAATTGTGTACAACGAACAGACAAAGAAAAACTAAAAAACAAACAAACAAACAAACAAAAGGCAGAGTTCTCTCAAGAAGAAGACAGAATGTTGCAATGTTACCAGAGAGCATTGTCGCGAGGCATGTCTCGAATCATGCAGGATCTAGAACCTGAAAGGCTTTTCATCAATGATCATAGAAAAATTCAAACAAAATGAATGTGAGGGAGGGAGAAACGTAAAACATACATCGAATTATTTTGCCTCTTCTTTTCAATAACTACAACAGACAAAGTGCTCGATGAGCCAATATTATGGGGGACTGAATTAGACATTGTATGACTTCACAACGACATAATCACCCTTGATAGACAGAGATGGTGAATCTATCATATTTTACGAGGGATACAAATTCATTTATCACGTCCTCGTTAAGCCGAGAGATTCGGTGACTTGGGTCTCTTTATTCTCTCCAATTATTCTCATCAGACAAGTCAGTAATGGAACAAAATCACTGTATACATGGTATATCGAACGGGAATTCCTTTTTCAGGTCTGAAGAGGTGAGAACCATCGGACTGTGAATCTAAGTTCCTTCACGTCTTAAACAATAAGGTGAGTTGGTTTGAGAACAAGTCCGTCAACTATTTTCAAAATGAAAAAAAAAAAAAATAACAGTCCACCAAGGATCGTTATGGATTTTACCTGTATAGTAGAGTGAGGTAAACCTACAAATTTTGCAGTCTAGTATCTAAAAGTATCACAACGTCATTGCACCGTCCCAGGTTAATTCTGCCATTTCTGAGTCTGACTCCTGTCCGAACAAAGTCAAACGCTTGATTCATAGACTAGTATAAATTCATCCATGAAGAGTAATGCACAAAGATGATAAATGTGGTTATCACCCTCTCGACTTTACAGGAGATAGAAGGTTGAAGTGAAACTTCATTCATTGAGAATTCGTTCTAGTTAATAATTGGCGTTTGCATGAACTGGTTGGATCACTATGGAACATGATATAAGCTTACCGTATACAATATCAGGCGTGGGTTTCTTGGGACGCTTTGATCCCTTGCTAGCGATTTTATGACAACCAGAGACACATGAGGCCATCAATAGAATCATGATTGCACAAGATGACACGATCAGGTTGCTGCGGTGTCTGCTGAAAATGGTTGCCATAGTTCCAGAGTCCTCCTATCGATATTTGCAATCGTAAGGGCAGTTGAACAAAGCAGACGATGTTGGTTTATTTTATATAATAGATAAAACTATACCACGTAATGTGGGTCTTCTTTTACGAAGTACGAAGTGACAGAAACCGCAGAGGTGAAGTCATCAGAAAGCCAAGACGAATTCCTTCCACATAGGCAGTGCTTCTCTGTCAAGATACGGCACTCTTCTCGTATACGCCCCAGTTACAGGAAGTCCGAGCAGCCGTGCAGTGAAGGGCTCACATCCAGGTAGTTCTTTATGAAGAGTCTGCGTCTAATAGGTTAAGAATGTGTTATTAATATCATATCTGAAACAGGCAGTGGTCGCTTATGGTAAGTAAAATCGGTGGTACATGTCACCTTACGTTGAATCCGATGCTGTCTGCACGCGAAATGTTGAAATGGCGATCCTCTTGCGCCTACATAAATATCATTGCTTTACTTATTGTAACGAATGTAACCTTGGATAAGCAAAGAGTTTGATAAGAGAAAGATCAACCTGCTCTGAACTGGAAATAGAAAGTTTCATCACGTCACTCTATGACGATAGTCCGTCTGCATTGACGAAGAGAGATGAGTGTAAAATGTCTTAACGTGATAAAAGTCCGTGTCTGTCCCAGTCTATCTCACAGGGGAGCCTCAACACACGATGACTCACACTTTGGCTCCCATAAAAATAGGCTCTGTGCCCGAAGGAAATTGCTATTTTATTCTGTCTTTAGTCTCCACGAATGTACAGAAAAGTTTGTTACTGGTATTGATATCTAGCCCATCTTCAGCTGCAAGATACGTTATTACTATTGATCAAAGCTTTCACGTCGACGTGCATTATTATTGTAGCTCTATTTCAGAGCTATATACTGTGTGATAATGAAACGAAGTCACCGAAGTTGAATGTATTTTCTAGTTGAAAAAAAGAAGAAGAAGAAGCAAATTAAAAAAATGTTCCATCTATATTAAAACGTTTGTAGCCTTCATTTAAATACTAGATATGAGATACCTAATGTTTGTCCCCCCCCCCCCTTCCCTCGATCCTCCCCAGCACACGGGTGCCAGGATAATAGCAGACTCCGAGCCTGTGAGTCATCGCGATAGATTGACCTTTGCGAAACACGTAGTTGTAGTCTCACTGAAGGAAGTTATGTCCGATGAAGTTATGGTCAATTGAGATAGGATATAGGAAAACATGCAATAAGATACATCCAACTCCATTTGGTGTAAGTCAGCATTAGATATTACTCTAAACATGTGTGTTTGACCTTCAGATATGGACACATCTAATTGTCTAATAAGCCCAAATTTTCGACATACGAGGGTAATGTGGTTCTTACGTACATAGGAGTCAACGACTTTTCGTCGAAGCACGTCATGTTTGTGGGACTTCCGCAGCTTGTAATGAAAGTTTTACTGACAGCATGAATGGAAAGCGAGTGGTGAGCTATATGAAAGGAGGGGAGAGGAGATAGAGAATTAGGTGTGTGGGAAGTATGCGACGGGTAAACTCAGGAACAGCTACAGTGACAAACGGCCTCTTCACTCAAGTAGACATGGGCAAATTCTCGTTCTGTCCGAAAGTGTATTCCTTTGTAATGTTCATTCTGTTTTTTTTTTTCATGTTTGTAATGTTTATGATATGTATCCTATATTCTTTACCTGGTCGAATAGATAATAATAATAATAATAATAATAATAATAATAATAATAATAATAATAATAATAATAATAATAATAATAATAATAATAATAATAATAATAATAATAATAATAATAATAATAATAATAATAATAATAATAATAATAATAATAATAATGATAATAATAAACAATAATAAATGACGTACTCCAACGAATGCAGCAAATTAAAGTATTTGTATAATAAATCGACAAATCAAAAGACATCAATATACCCTTCCTCCCCACACACAAGATGCCTACAGACACACGTGTACATAGAGATCGCACATCCAACATCCAACATTATAATGATATACTGTAACGACTGAAATTATTCATAATCATTTTAATTATTTAGCTGATAAGAAAGGATTTTGTTTATGACATATAAAAAAAAAATCATACAGGCCTAGATCAAAAATACAGTGGACTAATCAAGTCTAATAAATATCTGTGTGGATGAACCGATTGCTGTCGGTCTTGTAACTAACTTGAGAATAAATTGTGCCCATGACCCTGTATAACCCAAGCTGCCTCGCAATGACTGGGGCTTTTGGTTTCGTGTGGGACGGACGGACAGACGAATGGACCGACGGACAACGCAATTGGCATGACTCCGACACCATTTGGCATGCTCATTATTGCTACTACAATACAAGGATACTCACAGGATACGAACAGGAAAGTTTTGAGGCTTGGTCTACTCCGGTGTGTATTTTGTGTGAGTGTGTTTATAAATCATCTTAAAATACTAGTGTACTGTATTTTGGAAATTATGAAAGGAATTTCATAATTTCATTCATGGAAATTGTGTTGCATAGATTTGGTAAACGAAAATGTAATGTATTGTTTTTAATTCCTTATCTCACGGACGCGAGAAAGTCCACAAATCTTCGTTTAGTTTTTATTGAAAAATACACATCCCCTTGACCTGTTGCTGATGAGATTTTTGAAGGCAAATGTCATTCTCTATTTTAGGAGAAACGAGGTCAAGAGCTCTTTCCATGTCCTAAAGAAATGAATATTTGTAAAATTCCTTTCATATTTTTCTGTACATCGTTATACGAACTGTCACATTACAAATTATTACAATTTATTCACAATTCCCATCCTGATAGGGCAACTCATGAAACTGATCAACATTTTAAGGATTCATAACTCTTAATGGATTGCCCAAATTTCCTCAAACGTTCTCTAAGTGACTTACTAAGATGTCTGTATTTGCATAGTCCATATGTATGCATAATATATATATATATATATATATATATATATATATATATATATATGAAGAGTTTGTTTGCAAAAACCGATAAGTCCATATTTGCCAAATGGAGATATTTGCGATTAAAGGTCGAGAAAAATAAAGAGAATAATAAGAATTTTTTTTCTTTTTTTAACCATAACTTCAAAAATATGCCTTTATATGTAGTGACCAATATATCATTTAAAAGATATTATTTTGTACATTATGACAGAGATCGTACTTCAAAATCTTCAAAAATGGACTTATCGGTTTTTGCAAACAAACCCTTCATATATATATATATATATATATATATATATATATATATATGAAGAGTTTGTTTGCAAAAACCGATAAGTCCATATTTGCCAAATGGAGATATTTGCGATTAAAGGTCAAGAAAAATAAAGAGAATAATAAGAAAATTTTTGCTTCTTTTGACCATAACTTCAAAAATATACCTTTATATGTAGTGACCAATATACCATTCGAAAGGTATTATTTTGTACTTTATGACAGAGATCGTACTTCAAAATCTTCAAAAATGGACTTATCGGTTTTTGCAAACAAACCCTTCATATATACACAGTATAATATTCTCCTTCCTTTCTCATATCTTACAATATATATATATATATATATACATTATCTACATTTTTTTTTTTTGGGGGGGGGGATGGGTGACTTTGCCATAAGCGTATTAAAACAATAATTTATCAAACTGAACATCATACGCAGACCTCAATTGGAAATTCCAGCAAAACTGAACACTAATTTACAAGGACATATATATGAACACTCATTTAAAAGACACAAAATTAACATACGTTTTCTCATTCAAATTGTCCATAATTTATGAAGTCTTTATTCAGAGGTGTTACTCTATTTCCAATGATCACATATTTCCAGTTTGTTCCATCAGATACACTTTACATTCCAATATAATTGCATCTCACTAGAACTGTTAATATCAAACTTATCATGCAGACTAAATATAATAAATACATAACAATCATTACAATACCTGACTTTAAAAACTCCAAGAAGTTATAAGTACTAGATTGGATTCAAGTACAGCATCTCACAATCTATGGCACAAGGTGCTCACAGATTTGAAACCCTTGAGAAGGCAAGTACAGAAACATGACAGCATATTCATGAGATATATTCGCGCCTCATGAAATATATTCACTCCTCATGAGATATATTCACTCCTCATGAGATATATTCACTTTTCATGAGATATATTCACTATTCATGAGATATGCTCACTCTTCATGAGATATGTTCCCTCCTCATGAGATATATTCACTCCTCATGAGATATGTTCCCTCCTCATGAGATATATTCACTCCTCAGGAGATATATTCACTCCTCATGAGATACATTCACGCCTCATGAGATATACCGGTATTCACTCCTCATGAGATATGTTCCCTCCTCATGAGATATATTCACTCCTCATGAGATATATTCACTCCTCATGAGATACATTCACGCCTCATGAGACATATTCACTTCTCATGAGATATATTCACTCCTCATGAGATATATTCACTTTTCATGAGATATATTCATGAGATATGCTCACTCCTCATGAGATATGTTCCCTCCTCATGAGATATATTCACTCCTCATGAGATACATTCACGCCTCATGAGATATATTCACTCCTCATGAGATATATTCATTCCACATGAGATATAGTTTACTCCTCCTGAGAAATGTGCACCCCAAATGAGATATGTGCACTACTCATGAGATATGTTCACTCCTCATGAGATACGAAAACGCAATGTTCATACAAACTACATCTTTCATTTGGCTTTAACTACTTCTTCCATATACAAATTTCAGTATGAAAAGATAGTTGTGAGTTGCCATCAAAGCCCCTTAGAGAGTAGACTGAAATGACCAAATCCAACATGCAGCCAAATATCAGAGCATACTTGGCTAATGAGACTTGCAATGGATCAAGTAGAAATAAATTATTAATTAAGTAATTAATATTGAAGTATTTTGATGAACTAAATACTTAACCCATATTGGGCCAACTACGGGATATTCTGTAGTTCGTTTGTGTGCGCGAATGGTGCTGGGCCACTTGGGTGTTTGTATACACAGGTGCGTTGGCCCGATATGGGTTAAATGAATTCCTAGACAATGGTAAGTCTGCATTCAAGCCATCTAGCAGATGCAATGAGGCATCAAACAACTTCTGTGGACAAAATACCTGAAATTATGAATAGAAAGTATGAAGATATGAAGGTCAGAAAACCATGATCAGTGTTTGATTATTCTCCAAAAAAAAAAAAAGAAAAAAAGATGCATGACACCACCCTTCAGCAACACGTACAAGAATTTAAGTACACTGTGACATACTGACTTGGAGTCTACTGTACAACTCAAATAAAAAGATGACAATACATGTTGTTGGGAGGATATAGTATGTTATGACATTGGATTTTAAAATGCTTTTTCAGGGATATCATAATTTGTCCATTGTCTTTGTCTCAGGAGTTACAACCTCCATTATCCATTTCAAAACTTTCAAATGGATCATTCTGGTGTTCCATCCACATCACTCATTTGTATAATGACTCATGCACACAAAGGTGCATTTCATGGCATTTAAAAGGTTCGAAAGAAATATATGATTACACACTGCCTTGCTAACTGGTCCCCTTTCTGCTACTGTTTTTTCTCTTCAATAAACAAATGCACATGTCATGGTAGTCTTTAAACCTGGGATAGTTTCATACTGTACAGTGAAACGTTTACCATTGAGCATACCAGTAAGTATACAACACAGTCTGCAGACAAGCAAACAGTTGACAAAATTTTGTGATTTACATTGTTGTGCACATGATCACTGGTCTAGAAATAAAATAGTGTACATTATCTATATCTGTCTCCTTTTCATTTCATGTCATTATAAATTGTATTTATTTGATTGCCTGATTTAGAATGTACCATTGTACAATCATGGTTCCCCTTCAAAACAGCATAATCTAAAATATGTAAGACTGTGGTAATTCCATAAGCCCCCACCCCCCCCCCCCCCCACAAACACACAGACACACACAAAATGCTGCCATCTATTATTTTGATGTGCCAATGTCATTTATCTGTTTGAATGCCCAGACCAAGAGATCACCTTACAGACAGGGTTGGAAGAGGCTGGGTATGCTTCCAGTAGGAGTAGGTAGTTTGGTGTCCTATGTCAATTCATAATCCCTTCATTTTCCATTACACAAACAATCCTGAAATTTGGTCCCCTAAACAGACAAAGGAAGTATTTCTTCCATGCACTGCTATTTCAAGACATTTTGTTAAAGTAGCTTTCAGTCCCACAATTTGGGCAAACAGTGAAGGTGTAGATGAAA